>OU824130.1:600000-1025000 GCA_917499265.3 Mimumesa dahlbomi
TCGAGAAGTTCATGTTATACGGTTTCACATTTCTTTATCGGCCTGCCCCGAACCTATTCATAAAGTAAGGTGCGGTCCTTTGGTTGTCAAACGCTAGAGGGACGTACCGTTACATTTGGCGCCCAACGTGGGGCAGGTACGATTTAAAGAAGTGAAGCGATACTGATTAAACGCGCAAAAATGGACAAAACGCGTATTGGAGGGGTAAAAGACTCCGGCATTGATGGAGGCGAGGAGTCGTACGATATTTCTGCCGCGGACAGATGGTCCTTACCGCGGGTGGTAGAGGAAGGTACAAGCGATAATAGGAGCTTGAGAGACGAAATAGTCGACATAGAGGCAAGAAGTTTGATCACCACAGAGGCTACACCACGACGATGGGCCAAGAGATTAGAAACAGTGCCAGCATCGGAAGGAGAATCATGTAGGGAAAGCGGCGCGCACCAGGCACAAATGTCCGAAATAATGGCAGCAATAGCTGCCCTACAAAATAGTTTGACTGAAAAATTGGAAGGCTTTCGGCAAGACGTCCGGGACGAATTACAGAAAGGTCTCGACGACACACGAAAGAGTCTATCCAAAGAGAACACCGACATTAGAACAAAATGTGAATCGGAACACAAGAGCCTTGACCAGAGAATAAAAGCGTCTCAGGAGCATACCTTGTCGACGGTAGGTGAGATAAGTAACCTACTGCGGGAAGAGATTAACGGCAACTGGGAAAGGACTCGAAGGACGGACCAACATAAATTAAGAGGGGAGGTGGGAGAAATGCGCCAAAAATTGGAGAAGGATCTAGGAGTGGTGGCAGATAAACTAAAGCTCCAGGAAAACGACATTCGAACGGTCGCTGCAAATTTCCGTGTGGTAAATGCCGAGATAGGAAACACCAGGTCAAAGATAAATGAACACGACCAACGTCTAACAGAATTAGAGGACGTCTGGGTAAGAGGTATGCCGCCATCGAACAATGCAGGAGGAAGGACGACAGCACCGTGTCCTGAAAGACTCTCGTTCGATGGATCGGGAAGAACAAGACCCATGGCGTTTCTCCGAGCGTTGAGGGCTTACTGCGAAGAGGTGCATGGTCGTGGGGGTAATATTAGATTCACTCTCGACCAGTGCCTCAGAGGAGCCGCTCAGGACTGGTGGTTCCTGAGAGACGAGGAACATATAACCTTCGAGGAATTCCAAGGGATCTTCATAGAGCGATTTTGGAGCCCAACGGTCCAGGCCAAAATAAGGAAAAACTTGGACATGGGTTACTATACGGTGGGAGGTAAAGAGACTCGAGTAGAATACGCTACGAGAGTGATGGGGAACGTAAGAGAATTAATTCCAAAAATGGCTGACGCTTCCATCATCGATTACTTGTCCCGGCATTTCGGAGAAAGGGTAGAACAGGAGGTCATCCTCCAACAAGTTACGACTTACACTGGCCTACTCTCGATTCTGGAACGACACGATAGCGCGTCAGCGGCAAGCGCTAGACGAAACACAAGGGCTAGCGGACCACGATATATGGGGGGGCAGCAGATGCAGCCCTCACATAGGGAATATGAGCCGAGATCGACGCGCATGAACGTGATCCAACAACAGCAGGGTTCGGCCCAAGGCCCAAGCGGAAGAGACGAAAGACAGAGAATGGAGGGTCCACGGATGGCGAGGAGACAGTCACCGGTGAACCAAAGACCTTCGGGAAACGAATAAACGTTGTGCCAAAAAGCGCTGGTGCGCGGAGATCTGCACCAGAGACGGGCGCAACGAGAAACAAAAGGCAGGAGAAATTAAAAAGGAAAAGGACGGCGAATAATCTGACGTTTGAACCACCTCGTGAATACTTGAGAGACGAGGGCCCGATTACCAATGCGAAAGAACGGAAGGGTTGTCCGATAGTCAAAGTGGACATCGAGAACCAAACGATAGAAGCCCTCGTAGATACCGGAAGCGAAGTTACATGCATTTCCGAGGAGTATTACGAGGAGAAGAAAAGGTTCTTCCAGAAATGTCCTACGCTTCCCATGGTGGGCATCAAAGTAATCGGAGCAACGGGCAAGGCGTCAGGAAGATTAAAAGTACAATTCTTTGCACAATTAAGATTGGGAGGGGTAGAAATATCACAGAATATCCTGGTGGTACCCAAATTGGTGCAAACGTGCATAATTGGGATGGACGCATTACGTGAATTACACGCAAAAATTGACGTGGAAAGGGAGCAGTTAGAAATAAGGAATGGAGAAAAGAATGGAGAAACAGCCATAATAGAATGGGAGAAAAGGGATATAACAGAACAAAGGATAAGAGTTATCGGAGGATATGGCGTCGCAGTAGAAGAACAGGAGATGGAACGTGATGAGGAGAAGGAGGAGAAAGAGGATGTAAAGGAAGAGATTGCGGACCAAGGTGATACGGTAGAGTCGGAAGTACGCGGGATGGACCTTGAATCAGAAGAAGGAGGAAGGGTAGAGTTAGAAAAGCCGGAAGGACAGGCCCGGGAGAAATTAGTAGATGAGGAGGAAAATAGTAGGAGTAAAGAAGGGGCAAAGGTCCGAGGCTTGATGTTTGACGGGAGAAAACGATCAAGGTTCGAGGAGCGTATAGAAGAAGCAAGAAGAGAAGAGCACAGGTCCAAAATCGAATCCGAGGAGCTGCAGTCGGAGGAATTGCAAGAGAAGGAAATAGAGGAAAAGCTGATGGAAAGTAGCGAACTCAGCGACGAAAAGAAAAAGGAGTTTCGGCGCATGATCACAGGATACAGAGACATATTTGCGAAACGACCAGGGAGAATGTCCGAATACCAACATGCGCTAAAGGTGACAACGAAAACACCTTTCTATGCGAAATCATATCCAATCCCAATGGCAAGGAGAGACGCGGTACGAACGGAAATAAATAAAATGATGCAACATGGAGTTATCCAACGTTCGGATAGCCCATGGATAAATCCGATGGTTACAGTCGTTAAGAAGGATGGATCCATCAGACTCTGTTTGGACGCGCGAGGACTAAATAAAGTTCTGGAGGAAGATCGCGAACGACCGCAGAATATAGAGGAGCTGTTCCAACGATGCAAAGACGCAAAAATCATGAGCAGTCTGGACATGACGAGTAGTTTCTGGCAAATCCCACTGACGCCAGAATCTAGAAAGTATACCGCGTTCCTTCATGAAGGAAAATGCTACGAATTTACCGTCACACCATTCGGACTGAAAACTAGCAGTGCGAGTCTTATACGTGGTCTAGACTTTGTATTAAGAGATTTGGGCGAACATATTATCAATTTCGTCGACGACCTCTTATGCATTTCACGAAACGAGGAAGAACACATTCGGCATCTTCAACAAATATTTGAAAGATTCAGACAGAGCGGAATGACCCTAAACTTTAAGAAATCGCATTTCTTTAGGAAAGAGGTTAAATTCCTAGGGCACATACTAAGCGTAGAAGGTATAAAACCCATGCCAGAACGAGTGGACGAAATCAAAAATTTTCCAGCACCAAGAAACCAAAAACAGCTACGGGGCTTTTTGGGGCTGGTGAATTTCTATACGAAGTTTTCACGATTGCATGCAGAAGCAACAGTTCCACTGCTAGCACTATTAAAAAAGGAAACTAAATGGAATTGGGAGGATGATAAACAAAAGGCGTTCGAAAGGGTGAAGGCGCTATTCTGTGAGACGATAGTCCTGCGACACCCAGATAATACGAAGGAATACATATTACATACTGACGCGAGCGACTATGCTTTAGGGGCAACACTGGGGCAATATGACGAAACAGGGGAGTTACATGCGATAATCTTTGCAAGTCGAAAATTGCACGGAGCGGAAGTCAATTACTTCACTACCGAAAAGGAGCTATTAGCTATCGTATGGGCACTAGAAAAGTTTCGATCATATGTCTTGGGAGCTAAGATCCGAATTATAACGGACCACAAAGCCCTGACATATATCCAAACATGTCAGTTTAACAACTCGCGCCTGATTAGATGGATGCTAGCAATCCAAGATTATGATTTCACGATTGAACATTGTCCGGGAAGCCGAAATAGCGTAGCCGACGTCTTGAGCCGTGTGACGTCAGATGTAGAAGTAATAAATAGTACAGGCAAGGACATCTATGTGTACACACTATTAGCTCGCAAGCCAAACCGCGAACTCGCGAAAAAGATGCGGCTAATGGGTGAAATTCAAAGGGACGACCCGAAATTGCGGAATATAATAGAGAACATAACAGAAAACGGTAAGGAGAAAACGATGGGCCCATATAAGATAGCGGACGCGATCTTAAGAAAACAAGACAAAAAGGGAAATTGGAAGATTTGCATACCTATAAACATAATTGATGAGTTGGTTATCGAAATGCATGAGTTGCATGGGCATGTAGGACCGAAAAAGATTTTTCGTATGTTGAACGAAGATTTCTGCTACCCGAAATTTTTAAGGAAAACAAAGCAGATACTAGCGTCATGCGATTCATGTCAACGTAATAAAATAGCCAATCAGACTAGTCATGCGGAAATGCAAACAATAATTCCGGAAGGCCCAGGCGATCTTGTGTCCATAGATTATTTTGGACCATTACCAACATCAAAAGGGGGATGCAAATATATTTTAGTCACCATTGATGCATTTTCAAAATATGTAGTTCTATATCCGTTGAAAAAGGCTACGACAGCAATAACTATAAATAAAATCTTCTCACACTATATTCCACAAATAGGAAAACCGAAACGATTGCAATTCGATCACGGGACGCAATTCACATCGAATAAGTGGATTGACAAATTAAAAAAGGAAGGAATACAGGCGGTATTCTCTTCAATACGTCATCCACAAGGAAACATCGTAGAACGCGTAAACCGCGAATTGGGACGATTTTTCCGAACATTCGTCGGTGAAAAACACACCAATTGGATGACGTGGGTGAATATAATACAGGATATTATAAACGAGGTACACCATGAAACCACCGAATTCACCCCAGTCGAACTGCAATTCGGAAGGAAACCGTCGAGGATATGGAAAACTTGGATGAAGACGGAAAAAGAGGAAAGCAAAGACGATGCGATAGAACAAAAGATAAAATTGACAAGAGAAAGAATCATGAGAAAAGGAAAAAGTAGAGCCGTCAAATTCAACAATAAGCATCGAATGACGACCTTCGACGAAGGAGAATTGGTACTGGTAAAAGCGTGTAATTATTCAAAGTCTTCGAGTAACAAATTAGCAAAATTCTTCTCGGTATATGAAGGTCCCTACAAGATAAAACAAAAGATTTTCCAAGGAACATACATGCTGGAAAATTTAGAGGGAACCAAGGAAAGAGGAATGTTTCACGCTAATAATTTAAAAAGATATATAAATCCATCTGATAAAAGCGGTTGGAAAGACGTAAAAACAAAACACATGGACGACAAAGGCACAACGGTTGGCGTGCTATACATAAACACGGTGAATCGAACGGAGGACACAAAGTACGGTAGAAACACAGTATATAGACGAAATGGAAAGAAAGGAAGAAAAGATAGCTACGAAAAACGTGGAAGTACAAGTGAAAAGGGAGGATTTTTCTCGGGAAATAGGAACGCAAACGGGTCAGCAAGGAAGCTGGGAGGAGAAGAAAATCCAGGGAAACCTCCGGAGATGGAAAGGCCCTTGGAAATCGGCCGATGGACCCAGCATCCAAGGAATCGGTACACAGACGCGCTGCAAGATCCCTGGAAGAAGAGAAAAAGCCGTACAGACTTTCCCGACTGGTCTCCGAATCCGGAAAATAGAGACGCCGGATCGAGAGACAATAAAAAGCATCCAGGAAGCAGTAAAAAGACAGAAGCGACTCCGCGAGGATGCCGAGTGGCGTCCGCACATCTGGGAGATCCGCAATTATATAATTGCACGGGAGTTTGCAGAAAAATGGGAAGAAATAGGAAATATAAATCAACGCCACGTGGTCCGAAAAATTTAAAAAGATCAACCGATCTAAAGAAGTACACCGGAGACGCGGACGGGGGCACCAGCGATCGGAACGTATTCCTCCAGGAGCGGGCCAATCAGATCATAATTTGGCACGCGGAACCTGGAAGGGGGAGCGAGAAAGCGTTGATCTTATTTAAAGAGCTCCGAAACAATTGCGAAACACTTGCTAACGAAAGGTACGAGTGTCAAGTTAGAAACATAAACGCAATGAGTAGTGCAGAGCAACAAAAGAAGATGATCCGGGTCACAGCCGTGGAAGACCCACAAAACCTGTGGGTGAGGTATCTGGATCTGGACGAGGAGGTCCTCATACGTGAGATCGAACTCACAAGGCTAATCAGACGCGACGCCTTAACTTTTCGATGGTTAAGACCATCGCAAATGGTGAGAGGAGCAGGAGTCGCCGTCCCACGCCAAGAAGGATGGAGGGTGACCTACGAAAGAGCCAAAATCGAAGAGATATTGCACGGGAAGCTGAGGGTGCGTCGGATGGACACGGGAGCCGCAGACGTGTTTGAGATGGGAGAGATCTACTCCCTACCAGCCCACCTACAAAGCGATGAGGCCGCGGCAACCCATTGTTCACTATGGAACGTAGAACCGCTGCCTACGAGACGAACCTGGATGCGATCCCCCAAGATGGTCTTCCAGAAGGCAACGAAGGACCGCATCGGAACGGTGGAGTGGAAGGGACGAGACGAACGAGGAAGAGAGGCCATCGAACTACACCTCCTGTGGAACGACCCTGTGCCCCTGAATGTTGGACAATGGTGGAGGGAGCTAAAGGTTTAAGAAATTAATGTTAAATAAAAAAAAAAAAAAAAAAAAAAAAAAAAAAAAAATGAATATATAGATATGTAGGGTATAATGTCATAGTATAGATAAGGAATTACGAAAAATTTAGGTTAATAGCATTATTAATAACGCAAGAACCACTATGTTGTAAAGTTTTTTTTTTATATATATATTTTTTTTTTTTGTTTGTTTACAAAGGGAAACCGATTAAATTAAGAATATTATTAACGCCGCCGTACTTAGTATTTTTGTAAATTTTTAAAAAAACATGTACATATAAGAAGGGATAAGAATAATAAATCTATGTGAGGATTGAGTAACGATTATTATTATAACAAAAGAAATAAATTTTAAAATAGCATTAAGTATAAGATAAGATAGAAAGAAGAAGAGGGAAGTGGCGAGAGCAGTTCCGAGGGACAACGACGAAGGAGATCGGCCATCCAGGGACATCGTCCGAGGAGTGTCCGATCTGGGGGGGCGTTGAGACGGTAGCCCCCAATTGACTACCACTGCCGGAGCTGCGAACCACGGACAGCGCCGATGAGTCGGCAGAATTAGACAATATATAAAAAACTAAGGAGTTCGATGCCTCGCATAGAGTTTAGGCTTATGATTGGGCGGTGCGTGCGACAACAAAGTGTATATAAGGCGGCGCAAAACGCACCTAGAATTACTTATTATTCCTCAGTCAAACTGAAACATACGTAGCATTCAACTTCGATTTGAACAACCTTCGACTAATTGATTATTAAATAAATGAATATTAAGAATATTGCGATTAGAATAGGAGGAGTGAGCGAATGAGAGAGAGAGAGAGAAAGATAGAGAGAGCATATCCTTATATCACCAATTTCCAATTTCCTAAAAGACACGGAAGTAACACCACGGCATTGCGCTGTGACCTATCTCGAGTGTCTATCCTTCGTTCCTTCGGAAGTAACACCCGGTCATTGCGACCGGACCTATCTCGAGAAGGACAATCCACCCTGGAGGGAGTAACACCCGGACATTGCGACCGGACCTATCTCCAAAGGGGTTTCCTACCGTACCAAAGTAACCAAATCTGCACCTTCGTACCTAAGTAGTAGCGGCTGTCCATTGCGGTCAGACCCCGATCTCATCCATCGTTCCATAATCCATATTCCCCCTCTCTGAATGCTTGAGAAGAGTGCGAAAAGAAACTCTGGGCATTTAAAGCCGAAAATAGAATAAGTCGAGTGCGAGTGAGACGACGAACGACGTGTGTGAGAGAGAGAGAGAGATCGAGCGAAAACAGCGCCAAACAGCTGATCGCGTACGTGTGCAAGAGTGTGTGTTCGGGCAATAACATAGGAATTAGCGCAGGGACTTCTGTAAATACCAACATTAGAATAGGGAATTTACATTAAGAGGAATATAATTAGGAAAACGCGTGTATGGGAAATGTGTGATAGCGTAGGAAAATAAGCAATTGTACAGTAGAGATTAAGAGAACTGAATAAATCGAGAAGTTCATGTTATACGGTTTCACATTTCTTTATCGGCCTGCCCCGAACCTATTCATAAAGTAAGGTGCGGTCCTTTGGTTGTCAAACGCTAGAGGGACGTACCGTTACACTTGTAAAATTACGCGAATATCCTTCATTTTCGAGTGTTTTCGTGCATAAACCGTGAGTAAAGCGGGCAAAGGCATAGTATTCCAACGTAAAGCATGGATAAAAATCGATCGATGATGGTTATGATCCGTTTAGACCAAGTGGAGTGGCTATAAATGCGGAAAACCTTGTAAAATTACACACTTCTTCCCTTATTTTATTGTGTTTCCGTGCGTAAACCGTAAGGAAATCTGCCAAAGGCATAGTATTCCGACATAAAGCATCGAGATACATCGAATGATGATGGGCATGATCCGTTTAGAGCAAGTAGGGAGGTTGTAAATGCGGAAATCCTTGTAAAATTTCGTGACTTTCCTTCATTTTCGAGTGTTTCCGTACATAAACCGTAAGGAATGCAGCCAAAGGCAGGGTAATCTGACGATAGGCATCGATATAAATCGAATGATGAAGGTCCTGATTCGTTTTGAGCAAGTGGAGTGCCTGTAAATGTGGGAATCCTTGTAAAATTACGCGACTTTCCTTCATTTTCGACTGTGTTCGTGCATAAACCGTAACTAAGCGGCCAAAGGCCTAGTATTCCGGAAATGCGGAAAATCATGTAAAATTACACCCCTCTTCCCTTATTTTATTGTGTTTCCGTGCGTAAACCGTAAGGAAATCTACCAAAGGCATAGTATTCCGACATAAAGCATCGAGATACATCGAATGATGATGGGCATGATCCGTTTAGAGCAAGTGGGGCTGATGTAAATAGGGGAAATCCTTGTAAAATTACGTGACTTTCCATCATTTTCGAGTGTTTCCGTACATAAACCGTAAGGAATGCAGCCAAAGGCATGGTATTCCGACGATAGGCATCGATATAAATCGAATGATGAAGGTCCTGATTCGTTTTGAGCAAGTGGAGTGCCTGTAAATGTGGGAATCCTTGTAAAATTACACGCCTCTTCCCTTATTTTATTGTGTTTCCGTGCGTAAACCGTAAGGAAATCTACCAAAGGCATAGTATTCCGACATAAAGCATCGAGATACATCGAATGATGATGGGCATGATCCGTTTAGAGCAAGTGGGGAGGTTGTAAATGCGGAAATCCTTGTAAAATTACGTGACTTTCCTTCATTTTCGAGTGTTTCCGTACATAAACCGTAAGGAATGCAGCCAAAGGCAGGGTAATCTGACGATAGGCATCGATATAAATCGAATGATGAAGGTCCTGATTCGTTTTGAGCAAGTGGAGTGCCTGTAAATGTGGGAATCCTTGTAAAATTACGCGACTTTCCTTCATTTTCGAATGTTTTCTTGCATAAACCGTAACTAAGCGGCCAAAGGCCTATTATTCCGACGTAGAGCATCGATATAAATCGAATGATGAAGGTCATGATCTGTTTAGAGCAAATGGAGTGTCTGTACATCCGGAAAACCTTGTAAAATTACGTGAATTTTCTTCATTTTCTAGTGTTTCCGTGCGTAAACCTAAAGGAAATCTGCCAAAGGCATAGTATTCTGACATAAAGCATCTAAATACATCGAATGATGATGGGCATGATCCGTTTGGAGCAAGTGGAGTGCCTGTAAATGTGGGAATCCTTGTAAAATTACGCGACTTTCCTTCATTTTCGACTGTGTTCGTGCATAAACCGTAACTAAGCGGCCAAAGGCCTAGTATTCCGGAAATGCGGAAAATCATGTAAAATTACACCCCTCTTCCCTTATTTTGTTGTGTTTCCGTGCATAAACCGTAAGGAAAGCGGCCAAAGGCATAGTATTCCAACGTAAACCATGAACATATATCGAATGATAGAGATCATGATCCGTTTCCAGCAAGTGGAGTGCCTGTAAATGCGGGAATCCTTGTAAAATTACGCGAATATCCTTCATTTTCGAGTGTTTTCGTGCATAAACCGTGAGTAAAGCGGGCAAAGGCATAGTATTCCAACGTAAAGCATGGATAAAAATCGATCGATGATGGTTATGATCCGTTTAGACCAAGTGGAGTGGCTATAAATGCGGAAAACCTTGTAAAATTACACACTTCTTCCCTTATTTTATTGTGTTTCCGTGCGTAAACCGTGAGGAAATCTACCAAAGGCATAGTATTCCGACATAAAGCATCGAGATACATCGAATGATGATGGGCATGATCCGTTTAGAGCAAGTGGGGAGGTTGTAAATGCGGAAATCCTTTTAAAATTACGTGACTTTCCTTCATTTTCGAGTGTTTCCGTACATAAACCGTAAGGAATGCAGCCAAAGGCAGGGTAATCTGACGATAGGCATCGATATAAATCGAATGATGAAGGTCCTGATTCGTTTTGAGCAAGTGGAGTGCCTGTAAATGTGGGAATCCTTGTAAAATTACGCGACTTTCCTTCATTTTCGAATGTTTTCTTGCATAAACCGTAACTAAGCGGCCAAAGGCCTATTATTCCGACGTAGAGCATCGATGTAAATCGAATGATGAAGGTCATGATCTGTTTAGAGCAAATGGAGTGTCTGTACATCCGGAAAACCTTGTAAAATTACGTGAATTTTCTTCATTTTCTAGTGTTTCCGTGCGTAAACCGTAAGGAAATCTGCCAAAGGCATAGTATTCTGACATAAAGCATCTAAATACATCGAATGATGATGGGCATGATCCGTTTGGAGCAAGTGGAGTGCCTGTAAATGTGGGAATCCTTGTAAAATTACGCGACTTTCCTTCATTTTCGACTGTGTTCGTGCATAAACCGTAACTAAGCGGCCAAAGGCCTAGTATTCCGGAAATGCGGAAAATCATGTAAAATTACACCCCTCTTCCCTTATTTTGTTGTGTTTCCGTGCATAAACCGTAAGGAAAGCGGCCAAAGGCATAGTATTCCAACGTAAACCATGAACATATATCGAATGATAGAGATCATGATCCGTTTCCAGCAAGTGGAGTGCCTGTAAATGCGGGAATCCTTGTAAAATTACGCGAATATCCTTCATTTTCGAGTGTTTTCGTGCATAAACCGTGAGTAAAGCGGGCAAAGGCATAGTATTCCAACGTAAAGCATGGATAAAAATCGATCGATGATGGTTATGATCCGTTTAGACCAAGTGGAGTGGCTATAAATGCGGAAAACCTTGTAAAATTACACACTTCTTCCCTTATTTTATTGTGTTTCCGTGCGTAAACCGTAAGGAAATCTGCCAAAGGCATAGTATTCCGACATAAAGCATCGAGATACATCGAATGATGATGGGCATGATCCGTTTAGAGCAAGTAGGGAGGTTGTAAATGCGGAAATCCTTGTAAAATTTCGTGACTTTCCTTCATTTTCGAGTGTTTCCGTACATAAACCGTAAGGAATGCAGCCAAAGGCAGGGTAATCTGACGATAGGCATCGATATAAATCGAATGATGAAGGTCCTGATTCGTTTTGAGCAAGTGGAGTGCCTGTAAATGTGGGAATCCTTGTAAAATTACGCGACTTTCCTTCATTTTCGACTGTGTTCGTGCATAAACCGTAACTAAGCGGCCAAAGGCCTAGTATTCCGGAAATGCGGAAAATCATGTAAAATTACACCCCTCTTCCCTTATTTTATTGTGTTTCCGTGCGTAAACCGTAAGGAAATCTACCAAAGGCATAGTATTCCGACATAAAGCATCGAGATACATCGAATGATGATGGGCATGATCCGTTTAGAGCAAGTGGGGCTGATGTAAATAGGGGAAATCCTTGTAAAATTACGTGACTTTCCATCATTTTCGAGTGTTTCCGTACATAAACCGTAAGGAATGCAGCCAAAGGCATGGTATTCCGACGATAGGCATCGATATAAATCGAATGATGAAGGTCCTGATTCGTTTTGAGCAAGTGGAGTGCCTGTAAATGTGGGAATCCTTGTAAAATTACACACTTCTTCCCTTGTTTTATTGTGTTTCCGTGCGTAAACCGTAAGGAAATCTGCCAAAGGCATAGTATTCCGACATAAAGCATCGAGATACATCGAATGATGATGGGCATGATCCGTTTAGAGCAAGTGGGGAGGTTGTAAATGCGGAAATCCTTTTAAAATTACGTGACTTTCCTTCATTTTCGAGTGTTTCCGTACATAAACCGTAAGGAATGCAGCCAAAGGCAGGGTAATCTGACGATAGGCATCGATATAAATCGAATGATGAAGGTCCTGATTCGTTTTGAGCAAGTGGAGTGCCTGTAAATGTGGGAATCCTTGTAAAATTACGCGACTTTCCTTCATTTTCGAATGTTTTCTTGCATAAACCGTAACTAAGCGGCCAAAGGCCTATTATTCCGACGTAGAGCATCGATATAAATCGAATGATGAAGGTCATGATCTGTTTAGAGCAAATGGAGTGTCTGTACATCCGGAAAACCTTGTAAAATTACGTGAATTTTCTTCATTTTCTAGTGTTTCCGTGCGTAAACCGTAAGGAAATCTGCCAAAGGCATAGTATTCTGACATAAAGCATCTAAATACATCGAATGATGATGGGCATGATCCGTTTGGAGCAAGTGGAGTGCCTGTAAATGTGGGAATCCTTGTAAAATTACGCGACTTTCCTTCATTTTCGACTGTGTTCGTGCATAAACCGTAACTAAGCGGCCAAAGGCCTAGTATTCCGGAAATGCGGAAAATCATGTAAAATTACACCCCTCTTCCCTTATTTTGTTGTGTTTCCGTGCATAAACCGTAAGGAAAGCGGCCAAAGGCATAGTATTCCAACGTAAACCATGAACATATATCGAATGATAGAGATCATGATCCGTTTCCAGCAAGTGGAGTGCCTGTAAATGCGGGAATCCTTGTAAAATTACGCGAATATCCTTCATTTTCGAGTGTTTTCGTGCATAAACCGTGAGTAAAGCGGGCAAAGGCATAGTATTCCAACGTAAAGCATGGATAAAAATCGATCGATGATGGTTATGATCCGTTTAGACCAAGTGGAGTGGCTATAAATGCGGAAAACCTTGTAAAATTACACACTTCTTCCCTTATTTTATTGTGTTTCCGTGCGTAAACCGTAAGGAAATCTGCCAAAGGCATAGTATTCCGACATAAAGCATCGAGATACATCGAATGATGATGGGCATGATCCGTTTAGAGCAAGTAGGGAGGTTGTAAATGCGGAAATCCTTGTAAAATTTCGTGACTTTCCTTCATTTTCGAGTGTTTCCGTACATAAACCGTAAGGAATGCAGCCAAAGGCAGGGTAATCTGACGATAGGCATCGATATAAATCGAATGATGAAGGTCCTGATTCGTTTTGAGCAAGTGGAGTGCCTGTAAATGTGGGAATCCTTGTAAAATTACGCGACTTTCCTTCATTTTCGACTGTGTTCGTGCATAAACCGTAACTAAGCGGCCAAAGGCCTAGTATTCCGGAAATGCGGAAAATCATGTAAAATTACACCCCTCTTCCCTTATTTTATTGTGTTTCCGTGCGTAAACCGTAAGGAAATCTACCAAAGGCATAGTATTCCGACATAAAGCATCGAGATACATCGAATGATGATGGGCATGATCCGTTTAGAGCAAGTGGGGCTGATGTAAATAGGGGAAATCCTTGTAAAATTACGTGACTTTCCATCATTTTCGAGTGTTTCCGTACATAAACCGTAAGGAATGCAGCCAAAGGCATGGTATTCCGACGATAGGCATCGATATAAATCGAATGATGAAGGTCCTGATTCGTTTTGAGCAAGTGGAGTGCCTGTAAATGTGGGAATCCTTGTAAAATTACACACTTCTTCCCTTATTTTATTGTGTTTCCGTGCGTAAACCGTAAGGAAATCTGCCAAAGGCATAGTATTCCGACATAAAGCATCGAGATACATCGAATGATGATGGGCATGATCCGTTTAGAGCAAGTGGGGAGGTTGTAAATGCGGAAATCTTTGTAAAATTACGTGACTTTCCTTCATTTTCGAGTGTTTCCGTACATAAACCGTAAGGAATGCAGCCAAAGGAAGGGTAATCTGACGATAGGCATCGATATAAATCGAATGATGAAGGTCCTGATTCGTTTTGAGCAAGTGGAGTGCCTGTAAATGTGGGAATCCTTGTAAAATTACGCGACTTTCCTTCATTTTCGAATGTTTTCTTGCATAAACCGTAACTAAGCGGCCAAAGGCCTATTATTCCGACGTAGAGCATCGATATAAATCGAATGATGAAGGTCATGATCTGTTTAGAGCAAATGGAGTGTCTGTACATCCGGAAAACCTTGTAAAATTACGTGAATTTTCTTCATTTTCTAGTGTTTCCGTGCGTAAACCTTAAGGAAATCTGCCAAAGGCATAGTATTCTGACATAAAGCATCTAAATACATCGAATGATGATGGGCATGATCCGTTTGGAGCAAGTGGAGTGCCTGTAAATGTGGGAATCCTTGAAAAATTACGCGACTTTCCTTCATTTTCGACTGTGTTCGTGCATAAACCGTAACTAAGCGGCCAAAGGCCTAGTATTCCGGAAATGCGGAAAATCATGTAAAATTACACCCCTCTTCCTTTATTTTGTTGTGTTTCCGTGCATAAACCGTAAGGAAAGCGGCCAAAGGCATAGTATTCCAACGTAAACCATGAACATATATCGAATGATAGAGATCATGATCCGTTTCCAGCAAGTGGAGTGCCTGTAAATGCGGGAATCCTTGTAAAATTACGCGAATATCCTTCATTTTCGAGTGTTTTCGTGCATAAACCGTGAGTAAAGCGGGCAAAGGCATAGTATTCCAACGTAAAGCATGGATAAAAATCGATCGATGATGGTTATGATCCGTTTAGACCAAGTGGAGTGGCTATAAATGCGGAAAACCTTGTAAAATTACACACTTCTTCCCTTATTTTATTGTGTTTCCGTGCGTAAACCGTAAGGAAATCTACCAAAGGCATAGTATTCCGACATAAAGCATCGAGATACATCGAATGATGATGGGCATGATCCGTTTAGAGCAAGTGGGGAGGTTGTAAATGCGGAAAACCTTGTAAAATTTCGTGACTTTCCTTCATTTTCGAGTGTTTCCGTAGATAAACCGTAAGGAATGCAGCCAAAGGCAGGGTAATCTGACGATAGGCATCGATATAAATCGAATGATGAAGGTCCTGATTCGTTTTGAGCAAGTGGAGTGCCTGTAAATGTGGGAATCCTTGTAAAATTACGCGACTTTCCTTCATTTTCGACTGTGTTCGTGCATAAACCGTAACTAAGCGGCCAAAGGCCTAGTATTCCGGAAATGCGGAAAATCATGTAAAATTACACCCCTCTTCCCTTATTTTGTTGTGTTTCCGTGCATAAACCGTAAGGAAAGCGGCCAAAGGCATAGTATTCCAACGTAAACCATGAACATATATCGAATGATAGAGATCATGATCCGTTTCCAGCAAGTGGAGTGCCTGTAAATGCGGGAATCCTTGTAAAATTCCGCGAATATCCTTCATTTTCGAGTGTTTTCGTGCATAAACCGTGAGTAAAGCGGGCAAAGGCATAGTATTCCAACGTAAAGCATGGATAAAAATCGATCGATGATGGTTATGATCCGTTTAGACCAAGTGGAGTGGCTATAAATGCGGAAACCTTGTAAAATTACACACTTCTTCCCTTATTTTATTGTGTTTCCGTGCGTAAACCGTAAGGAAATCTACCAAAGGCATAGTATTCCGACATAAAGCATCGAGATACATCGAATGATGATGGGCATGATCCGTTTAGAGCAAGTGGGGAGGTTGTAAATGCGGAAATCCTTGTAAAATTACGTGACTTTCCTTCATTTTCGAGTGTTTCCGTACATAAACCGTAAGGAATGCAGCCAAAGGCAGGGTAATCTGACGATAGGCATCGATATAAATCGAATGATGAAGGTCCTGATTCGTTTTGAGCAAGTGGAGTGCCTGTAAATGTGGGAATCCTTGTAAAATTACGCGACTTTCCTTCATTTTCGAATGTTTTCTTGCATAAACCGTAACTAAGCGGCCAAAGGCCTATTATTCCGACGTAGAGCATCGATATAAATCGAATGATGAAGGTCATGATCTGTTTAGAGCAAATGGAGTGTCTGTACATCCGGAAAACCTTGTAAAATTACGTGAATTTTCTTCATTTTCTAGTGTTTCCGTGCGTAAACCGTAAGGAAATCTGCCAAAGGCATAGTATTCTGACATAAAGCATCTAAATACATCGAATGATGATGGGCATGATCCGTTTGGAGCAAGTGGAGTGCCTGTAAATGTGGGAATCCTTGTAAAATTACGCGACTTTCCTTCATTTTCGACTGTGTTCGTGCATAAACCGTAACTAAGCGGCCAAAGGCCTAGTATTCCGGAAATGCGGAAAATCATGTAAAATTACACCCCTCTTCCCTTATTTTGTTGTGTTTCCGTGCATAAACCGTAAGGAAAGCGGCCAAAGGCATAGTATTCCAACGTAAACCATGAACATATATCGAATGATAGAGATCATGATCCGTTTCCAGCAAGTGGAGTGCCTGTAAATGCGGGAATCCTTGTAAAATTACGCGAATATCCTTCATTTTCGAGTGTTTTCGTGCATAAACCGTGAGTAAAGCGGGCAAAGGCATAGTATTCCAACGTAAAGCATGGATAAAAATCGATCGATGATGGTTATGATCCGTTTAGACCAAGTGGAGTGGCTATAAATGCGGAAAACCTTGTAAAATTACACACTTCTTCCCTTATTTTATTGTGTTTCCGTGCGTAAACCGTAAGGAAATCTGCCAAAGGCATAGTATTCCGACATAAAGCATCGAGATACATCGAATGATGATGGGCATGATCCGTTTAGAGCAAGTAGGGAGGTTGTAAATGCGGAAATCCTTGTAAAATTTCGTGACTTTCCTTCATTTTCGAGTGTTTCCGTACATAAACCGTAAGGAATGCAGCCAAAGGCAGGGTAATCTGACGATAGGCATCGATATAAATCGAATGATGAAGGTCCTGATTCGTTTTGAGCAAGTGGAGTGCCTGTAAATGTGGGAATCCTTGTAAAATTACGCGACTTTCCTTCATTTTCGACTGTGTTCGTGCATAAACCGTAACTAAGCGGCCAAAGGCCTAGTATTCCGGAAATGCGGAAAATCATGTAAAATTACACCCCTCTTCCCTTATTTTATTGTGTTTCCGTGCGTAAACCGTAAGGAAATCTACCAAAGGCATAGTATTCCGACATAAAGCATCGAGATACATCGAATGATGATGGGCATGATCCGTTTAGAGCAAGTGGGGCTGATGTAAATAGGGGAAATCCTTGTAAAATTACGTGACTTTCCATCATTTTCGAGTGTTTCCGTACATAAACCGTAAGGAATGCAGCCAAAGGCATGGTATTCCGACGATAGGCATCGATATAAATCGAATGATGAAGGTCCTGATTCGTTTTGAGCAAGTGGAGTGCCTGTAAATGTGGGAATCCTTGTAAAATTACACACTTCTTCCTTTGTTTTATTGTGTTTCCGTGCGTAAACCGTAAGGAAATCTGCCAAAGGCATAGTATTCCGACATAAAGCATCGAGATACATCGAATGATGATGGGCATGATCCGTTTAGAGCAAGTGGGGAGGTTGTAAATGCGGAAATCCTTGTAAAATTACGTGACTTTCCTTCATTTTCGAGTGTTTCCGTACATAAACCGTAAGGAATGCAGCCAAAGGAAGGGTAATCTGACGATAGGCATCGATATAAATCGAATGATGAAGGTCCTGATTCGTTTTGAGCAAGTGGAGTGCCTGTAAATGTGGGAATCCTTGTAAAATTACGCGACTTTCCTTCATTTTCGAATGTTTTCTTGCATAAACCGTAACTAAGCGGCCAAAGGCCTATTATTCCGACGTAGAGCATCGATATAAATCGAATGATGAAGGTCATGATCTGTTTAGAGCAAATGGAGTGTCTGTACATCCGGAAAACCTTGTAAAATTACGTGAATTTTCTTCATTTTCTAGTGTTTCCGTGCGTAAACCTTAAGGAAATCTGCCATAGGCATAGTATTCTGACATAAAGCATCTAAATACATCGAATGATGATGGGCATGATCCGTTTGGAGCAAGTGGAGTGCCTGTAAATGTGGGAATCCTTGTAAAATTACGCGACTTTCCTTCATTTTCGACTGTGTTCGTGCATAAACCGTAACTAAGCGGCCAAAGGCCTAGTATTCCGGAAATGCGGAAAATCATGTAAAATTACACCCCTCTTCCCTTATTTTGTTGTGTTTCCGTGCATAAACCGTAAGGAAAGCGGCCAAAGGCATAGTATTCCAACGTAAACCATGAACATATATCGAATGATAGAGATCATGATCCGTTTCCAGCAAGTGGAGTGCCTGTAAATGCGGGAATCCTTGTAAAATTACGCGAATATCCTTCATTTTCGAGTGTTTTCGTGCATAAACCGTGAGTAAAGCGGGCAAAGGCATAGTATTCCAACGTAAAGCATGGATAAAAATCGATCGATGATGGTTATGATCCGTTTAGACCAAGTGGAGTGGCTATAAATGCGGAAAACCTTGTAAAATTACACACTTCTTCCCTTATTTTATTGTGTTTCCGTGCGTAAACCGTGAGGAAATCTACCAAAGGCATAGTATTCCGACATAAAGCATCGAGATACATCGAATGATGATGGGCATGATCCGTTTAGAGCAAGTGGGGAGGTTGTAAATGCGGAAATCCTTTTAAAATTACGTGACTTTCCTTCATTTTCGAGTGTTTCCGTACATAAACCGTAAGGAATGCAGCCAAAGGCAGGGTAATCTGACGATAGGCATCGATATAAATCGAATGATGAAGGTCCTGATTCGTTTTGAGCAAGTGGAGTGCCTGTAAATGTGGGAATCCTTGTAAAATTACGCGACTTTCCTTCATTTTCGAATGTTTTCTTGCATAAACCGTAACTAAGCGGCCAAAGGCCTATTATTCCGACGTAGAGCATCGATATAAATCGAATGATGAAGGTCATGATCTGTTTAGAGCAAATGGAGTGTCTGTACATCCGGAAAACCTTGTAAAATTACGTGAATTTTCTTCATTTTCTAGTGTTTCCGTGCGTAAACCGTAAGGAAATCTGCCAAAGGCATAGTATTCTGACATAAAGCATCTAAATACATCGAATGATGATGGGCATGATCCGTTTGGAGCAAGTGGAGTGCCTGTAAATGTGGGAATCCTTGTAAAATTACGCGACTTTCCTTCATTTTCGACTGTGTTCGTGCATAAACCGTAACTAAGCGGCCAAAGGCCTAGTATTCCGGAAATGCGGAAAATCATGTAAAATTACACCCCTCTTCCCTTATTTTGTTGTGTTTCCGTGCATAAACCGTAAGGAAAGCGGCCAAAGGCATAGTATTCCAACGTAAACCATGAACATATATCGAATGATAGAGATCATGATCCGTTTCCAGCAAGTGGAGTGCCTGTAAATGCGGGAATCCTTGTAAAATTCCGCGAATATCCTTCATTTTCGAGTGTTTTCGTGCATAAACCGTGAGTAAAGCGGGCAAAGGCATAGTATTCCAACGTAAAGCATGGATAAAAATCGATCGATGATGGTTATGATCCGTTTAGACCAAGTGGAGTGGCTATAAATGCGGAAAACCTTGTAAAATTACACACTTCTTCCCTTATTTTATTGTGTTTCCGTGCGTAAACAGTAAGGAAATCTACCAAAGGCATAGTATTCCGACACAAAGCATCGAGATACATCGAATGATGATGGGCATGATCCGTTTAGAGCAAGTGGGGAGGTTGTAAATGCGGAAATCCTTGTAAAATTACGTGACTTTCCTTCATTTTCGAGTGTTTCCGTACATAAACCGTAAGGAATGCAGCCAAAGGCAGGGTAATCTGACGATAGGCATCGATATAAATCGAATGATGAAGGTCCTGATTCGTTTTGAGCAAGTGGAGTGCCTGTAAATGTGGGAATCCTTGTAAAATTACGCGACTTTCCTTCATTTTCGAATGTTTTCTTGCATAAACCGTAACTAAGCGGCCAAAGGCCTATTATTCCGACGTAGAGCATCGATATAAATCGAATGATGAAGGTCATGATCTGTTTAGAGCAAATGGAGTGTCTGTACATCCGGAAAACCTTGTAAAATTACGTGAATTTTCTTCATTTTCTAGTGTTTCCGTGCGTAAACCGTAAGGAAATCTGCCAAAGGCATGGTATTCTGACATAAAGCATCTAAATACATCGAATGATGATGGGCATGATCCGTTTGGAGCAAGTGGAGTGCCTGTAAATGTGGGAATCCTTGTAAAATTACGCGACTTTCCTTCTTTTTCGACTGTGTTCGTGCATAAACCGTAACTAAGCGGCCAAAGGCCTAGTATTCCGGAAATGCGGAAAATCATGTAAAATTACACCCCTCTTCCCTTATTTTGTTGTGTTTCCGTGCATAAACCGTAAGGAAAGCGGCCAAAGGCATAGTATTCCAACGTAAACCATGAACATATATCGAATGATAGAGATCATGATCCGTTTCCAGCAAGTGGAGTGCCTGTAAATGCGGGAATCCTTGTAAAATTACGCGAATATCCTTCATTTTCGAGTGTTTTCGTGCATAAACCGTGAGTAAAGCGGGCAAAGGCATAGTATTCCAACGTAAAGCATGGATAAAAATCGATCGATGATGGTTATGATCCGTTTAGACCAAGTGGAGTGGCTATAAATGCGGAAAACCTTGTAAAATTACACACTTCTTCCCTTATTTTATTGTGTTTCCGTGCGTAAACCGTAAGGAAATCTGCCAAAGGCATAGTATTCCGACATAAAGCATCGAGATACATCGAATGATGATGGGCATGATCCGTTTAGAGCAAGTAGGGAGGTTGTAAATGCGGAAATCCTTGTAAAATTTCGTGACTTTCCTTCATTTTCGAGTGTTTCCGTACATAAACCGTAAGGAATGCAGCCAAAGGCAGGGTAATCTGACGATAGGCATCGATATAAATCGAATGATGAAGGTCCTGATTCGTTTTGAGCAAGTGGAGTGCCTGTAAATGTGGGAATCCTTGTAAAATTACGCGACTTTCCTTCATTTTCGACTGTGTTCGTGCATAAACCGTAACTAAGCGGCCAAAGGCCTAGTATTCCGGAAATGCGGAAAATCATGTAAAATTACACCCCTCTTCCCTTATTTTATTGTGTTTCCGTGCGTAAACCGTAAGGAAATCTACCAAAGGCATAGTATTCCGACATAAAGCATCGAGATACATCGAATGATGATGGGCATGATCCGTTTAGAGCAAGTGGGGCTGATGTAAATAGGGGAAATCCTTGTAAAATTACGTGACTTTCCATCATTTTCGAGTGTTTCCGTACATAAACCGTAAGGAATGCAGCCAAAGGCATGGTATTCCGACGATAGGCATCGATATAAATCGAATGATGAAGGTCCTGATTCGTTTTGAGCAAGTGGAGTGCCTGTAAATGTGGGAATCCTTGTAAAATTACGCGCCTCTTCCCTTATTTTATTGTGTTTCCGTGCGTAAACCGTAAGGAAATCTACCAAAGGCATAGTATTCCGACATAAAGCATCGAGATACATCGAATGATGATGGGCATGATCCGTTTAGAGCAAGTGGGGAGGTTGTAAATGCGGAAATCCTTGTAAAATTACGTGACTTTCCTTCATTTTCGAGTGTTTCCGTACATAAACCGTAAGGAATGCAGCCAAAGGAAGGGTAATCTGACGATAGGCATCGATATAAATCGAATGATGAAGGTCCTGATTCGTTTTGAGCAAGTGGAGTGCCTGTAAATGTGGGAATCCTTGTAAAATTACGCGACTTTCCTTCATTTTCGAATGTTTTCTTGCATAAACCGTAACTAAGCGGCCAAAGGCCTATTATTCCGACGTAGAGCATCGATATAAATCGAATGATGAAGGTCATGATCTGTTTAGAGCAAATGGAGTGTCTGTACATCCGGAAAACCTTGTAAAATTACGTGAATTTTCTTCATTTTCTAGTGTTTCCGTGCGTAAACCTTAAGGAAATCTGCAAAAGGCATAGTATTCTGACATAAAGCATCTAAATACATCGAATGATGATGGGCATGATCCGTTTGGAGCAAGTGGAGTGCCTGTAAATGTGGGAATCCTTGTAAAATTACGCGACTTTCCTTCATTTTCGACTGTGTTCGTGCATAAACCGTAACTAAGCGGCCAAAGGCCTAGTATTCCGGAAATGCGGAAAATCATGTAAAATTACACCCATCTTCCCTTATTTTGTTGTGTTTCCGTGCATAAACCGTAAGGAAAGCGGCCAAAGGCATAGTATTCCAACGTAAACCATGAACATATATCGAATGATAGAGATCATGATCCGTTTCCAGCAAGTGGAGTGCCTGTAAATGCGGGAATCCTTGTAAAATTACGCGAATATCCTTCATTTTCGAGTGTTTTCGTGCATAAACCGTGAGTAAAGCGGGCAAAGGCATAGTATTCCAACATAAAGCATGGTTAAAAATCGATCGATGATGGTTATGATCCGTTTAGACCAAGTGGAGTGGCTATAAATGCGGAAAACCTTGTAAAATTACACACTTCTTCCCTTATTTTATTGTGTTTCCGTGCGTAAACCGTAAGGAAATCTGCCAAAGGCATAGTATTCCGACATAAAGCATCGAGATACATCGAATGATGATGGGCATGATCCGTTTAGAGCAAGTAGGGAGGTTGTAAATGCGGAAATCCTTGTAAAATTTCGTGACTTTCCTTCATTTTCGAGTGTTTCCGTACATAAACCGTAAGGAATGCAGCCAAAGGCAGGGTAATCTGACGATAGGCATCGATATAAATCGAATGATGAAGGTCCTGATTCGTTTTGAGCAAGTGGAGTGCCTGTAAATGTGGGAATCCTTGTAAAATTACGCGACTTTCCTTCATTTTCGACTGTGTTCGTGCATAAACCGTAACTAAGCGGCCAAAGGCCTAGTATTCCGGAAATGCGGAAAATCATGTAAAATTACACCCCTCTTCCCTTATTTTATTGTGTTTCCGTGCGTAAACCGTAAGGAAATCTACCAAAGGCATAGTATTCCGACATAAAGCATCGAGATACATCGAATGATGATGGGCATGATCCGTTTAGAGCAAGTGGGGCTGATGTAAATAGGGGAAATCCTTGTAAAATTACGCGACTTTCCATCATTTTCGAGTGTTTCCGTACATAAACCGTAAGGAATGCAGCCAAAGGCATGGTATTCCGACGATAGGCATCGATATAAATCGAATGATGAAGGTCCTGATTCGTTTTGAGCAAGTGGAGTGCCTGTAAATGTGGGAATCCTTGTAAAATTACGCGACTTTCCTTATTTTATTGTGTTTCCGTGCGTAAACCGTAAGGAAATCTACCAAAGGCATAGTATTCCGACATAAAGCATCGAGATACATCGAATGATGATGGGCATGATCCGTTTAGAGCAAGTGGGGAGGTTGTAAATGCGGAAATCCTTGTAAAATTACGTGACTTTCCTTCATTTTCGAGTGTTTCCGTACATAAACCGTAAGGAATGCAGCCAAAGGAAGGGTAATCTGACGATAGGCATCGATATAAATCGAATGATGAAGGTCCTGATTCGTTTTGAGCAAGTGGAGTGCCTGTAAATGTGGGAATCCTTGTAAAATTACGCGACTTTCCTTCATTTTCGAATGTTTTCTTGCATAAACCGTAACTAAGCGGCCAAAGGCCTATTATTCCGACGTAGAGCATCGATATAAATCGAATGATGAAGGTCATGATCTGTTTAGAGCAAATGGAGTGTCTGTACATCCGGAAAACCTTGTAAAATTACGTGAATTTTCTTCATTTTCTAGTGTTTCCGTGCGTAAACCTTAAGTAAATCTGCCAAAGGCATAGTATTCTGACATAAAGCATCTAAATACATCGAATGATGATGGGCATGATCCGTTTGGAGCAAGTGGAGTGCCTGTAAATGTGGGAATCCTTGTAAAATTACGCGACTTTCCTTCATTTTCGACTGTGTTCGTGCATAAACCGTAACTAAGCGGCCAAAGGCCTAGTATTCCGGAAATGCGGAAAATCATGTAAAATTACACCCCTCTTCCCTTATTTTGTTGTGTTTCCGTGCATAAACCGTAAGGAAAGCGGCCAAAGGCATAGTATTCCAACGTAAACCATGAACATATATCGAATGATAGAGATCATGATCCGTTTCCAGCAAGTGGAGTGCCTGTAAATGCGGGAATCCTTGTAAAATTACGCGAATATCCTTCATTTTCGAGTGTTTTCGTGCATAAACCGTGAGTAAAGCGGGCAAAGGCATAGTATTCCAACGTAAAGCATGGATAAAAATCGATCGATGATGGTTATGATCCGTTTAGACCAAGTGGAGTGGCTATAAATGCGGAAAACCTTGTAAAATTACACACTTCTTCCCTTATTTTATTGTGTTTCCGTGCGTAAACCGTGAGGAAATCTACCAAAGGCATAGTATTCCGACATAAAGCATCGAGATACATCGAATGATGATGGGCATGATCCGTTTAGAGCAAGTGGGGAGGTTGTAAATGCGGAAATCCTTTTAAAATTACGTGACTTTCCTTCATTTTCGAGTGTTTCCGTACATAAACCGTAAGGAATGCAGCCAAAGGCAGGGTAATCTGACGATAGGCATCGATATAAATCGAATGATGAAGGTCCTGATTCGTTTTGAGCAAGTGGAGTGCCTGTAAATGTGGGAATCCTTGTAAAATTACGCGACTTTCCTTCATTTTCGAATGTTTTCTTGCATAAACCGTAACTAAGCGGCCAAAGGCCTATTATTCCGACGTAGAGCATCGATATAAATCGAATGATGAAGGTCATGATCTGTTTAGAGCAAATGGAGTGTCTGTACATCCGGAAAACCTTGTAAAATTACGTGAATTTTCTTCATTTTCTAGTGTTTCCGTGCGTAAACCGTAAGGAAATCTGCCAAAGGCATAGTATTCTGACATAAAGCATCTAAATACATCGAATGATGATGGGCATGATCCGTTTGGAGCAAGTGGAGTGCCTGTAAATGTGGGAATCCTTGTAAAATTACGCGACTTTCCTTCATTTTCGACTGTGTTCGTGCATAAACCGTAACTAAGCGGCCAAAGGCCTAGTATTCCGGAAATGCGGAAAATCATGTAAAATTACACCCCTCTTCCCTTATTTTGTTGTGTTTCCGTGCATAAACCGTAAGGAAAGCGGCCAAAGGCATAGTATTCCAACGTAAACCATGAACATATATCGAATGATAGAGATCATGATCCGTTTCCAGCAAGTGGAGTGCCTGTAAATGCGGGAATCCTTGTAAAATTCCGCGAATATCCTTCATTTTCGAGTGTTTTCGTGCATAAACCGTGAGTAAAGCGGGCAAAGGCATAGTATTCCAACGTAAAGCATGGATAAAAATCGATCGAGGATGGTTATGATCCGTTTAGACCAAGTGGAGTGGCTATAAATGCGGAAAACCTTGTAAAATTACACACTTCTTCCCTTATTTTATTGTGTTTCCGTGCGTAAACAGTAAGGAAATCTACCAAAGGCATAGTATTCCGACACAAAGCATCGAGATACATCGAATGATGATGGGCATGATCCGTTTAGAGCAAGTGGGGAGGTTGTAAATGCGGAAATCCTTGTAAAATTACGTGACTTTCCTTCATTTTCGAGTGTTTCCGTACATAAACCGTAAGGAATGCAGCCAAAGGCAGGGTAATCTGACGATAGGCATCGATATAAATCGAATGATGAAGGTCCTGATTCGTTTTGAGCAAGTGGAGTGCCTGTAAATGTGGGAATCCTTGTAAAATTACGCGACTTTCCTTCATTTTCGAATGTTTTCTTGCATAAACCGTAACTAAGCGGCCAAAGGCCTATTATTCCGACGTAGAGCATCGATATAAATCGAATGATGAAGGTCATGATCTGTTTAGAGCAAATGGAGTGTCTGTACATCCGGAAAACCTTGTAAAATTACGTGAATTTTCTTCATTTTCTAGTGTTTCCGTGCGTAAACCGTAAGGAAATCTGCCAAAGGCATGGTATTCTGACATAAAGCATCTAAATACATCGAATGATGATGGGCATGATCCGTTTGGAGCAAGTGGAGTGCCTGTAAATGTGGGAATCCTTGTAAAATTACGCGACTTTCCTTCTTTTTCGACTGTGTTCGTGCATAAACCGTAACTAAGCGGCCAAAGGCCTAGTATTCCGGAAATGCGGAAAATCATGTAAAATTACACCCCTCTTCCCTTATTTTGTTGTGTTTCCGTGCATAAACCGTAAGGAAAGCGGCCAAAGGCATAGTATTCCAACGTAAACCATGAACATATATCGAATGATAGAGATCATGATCCGTTTCCAGCAAGTGGAGTGCCTGTAAATGCGGGAATCCTTGTAAAATTACGCGAATATCCTTCATTTTCGAGTGTTTTCGTGCATAAACCGTGAGTAAAGCGGGCAAAGGCATAGTATTCCAACGTAAAGCATGGATAAAAATCGATCGATGATGGTTATGATCCGTTTAGACCAAGTGGAGTGGCTATAAATGCGGAAAACCTTGTAAAATTACACACTTCTTCCCTTATTTTATTGTGTTTCCGTGCGTAAACCGTAAGGAAATCTGCCAAAGGCATAGTATTCCGACATAAAGCATCGAGATACATCGAATGATGATGGGCATGATCCGTTTAGAGCAAGTAGGGAGGTTGTAAATGCGGAAATCCTTGTAAAATTTCGTGACTTTCCTTCATTTTCGAGTGTTTCCGTACATAAACCGTAAGGAATGCAGCCAAAGGCAGGGTAATCTGACGATAGGCATCGATATAAATCGAATGATGAAGGTCCTGATTCGTTTTGAGCAAGTGGAGTGCCTGTAAATGTGGGAATCCTTGTAAAATTACGCGACTTTCCTTCATTTTCGACTGTGTTCGTGCATAAACCGTAACTAAGCGGCCAAAGGCCTAGTATTCCGGAAATGCGGAAAATCATGTAAAATTACACCCCTCTTCCCTTATTTTGTTGTGTTTCCGTGCGTAAACCGTAAGGAAATCTACCAAAGGCATAGTATTCCGACATAAAGCATCGAGATACATCGAATGATGATGGGCATGATCCGTTTAGAGCAAGTGGGGCTGATGTAAATAGGGGAAATCCTTGTAAAATTACGTGACTTTCCATCATTTTCGAGTGTTTCCGTACATAAACCGTAAGGAATGCAGCCAAAGGCATGGTATTCCGACGATAGGCATCGATATAAATCGAATGATGAAGGTCCTGATTCGTTTTGAGCAAGTGGAGTGCCTGTAAATGTGGGAATCCTTGTAAAATTACACGCCTCTTCCCTTATTTTATTGTGTTTCCGTGCGTAAACCGTAAGGAAATCTGCCAAAGGCATAGTATTCTGACATAAAGCATCGAGATACATCGAATGATGATGGGCATGATCCGTTTAGAGCAAGTGGGGAGGTTGTAAATGCGGAAATCCTTGTAAAATTACGTGACTTTCCTTCATTTTCGAGTGTTTCCGTACATAAACCGTAAGGAATGCAGCCAAAGGAAGGGTAATCTGACGATAGGCATCGATATAAATCGAATGATGAAGGTCCTGATTCGTTTTGAGCAAGTGGAGTGCCTGTAAATGTGGGAATCCTTGTAAAATTACGCGACTTTCCTTCATTTTCGAATGTTTTCTTGCATAAACCGTAACTAAGCGGCCAAAGGCCTATTATTCCGACGTAGAGCATCGATATAAATCGAATGATGAAGGTCATGATCTGTTTAGAGCAAATGGAGTGTCTGTACATCCGGAAAACCTTGTAAAATTACGTGAATTTTCTTCATTTTCTAGTGTTTCCGTGCGTAAACCTTAAGGAAATCTGCAAAAGGCATAGTATTCTGACATAAAGCATCTAAATACATCGAATGATGATGGGCATGATCCGTTTGGAGCAAGTGGAGTGCCTGTAAATGTGGGAATCCTTGTAAAATTACGCGACTTTCCTTCATTTTCGACTGTGTTCGTGCATAAACCGTAACTAAGCGGCCAAAGGCCTAGTATTCCGGAAATGCGGAAAATCATGTAAAATTACACCCATCTTCCCTTATTTTGTTGTGTTTCCGTGCATAAACCGTAAGGAAAGCGGCCAAAGGCATAGTATTCCAACGTAAACCATGAACATATATCGAATGATAGAGATCATGATCCGTTTCCAGCAAGTGGAGTGCCTGTAAATGCGGGAATCCTTGTAAAATTACGCGAATATCCTTCATTTTCGAGTGTTTTCGTGCATAAACCGTGAGTAAAGCGGGCAAAGGCATAGTATTCCAACATAAAGCATGGTTAAAAATCGATCGATGATGGTTATGATCCGTTTAGACCAAGTGGAGTGGCTATAAATGCGGAAAACCTTGTAAAATTACACACTTCTTCCCTTATTTTATTGTGTTTCCGTGCGTAAACCGTAAGGAAATCTGCCAAAGGCATAGTATTCCGACATAAAGCATCGAGATACATCGAATGATGATGGGCATGATCCGTTTAGAGCAAGTAGGGAGGTTGTAAATGCGGAAATCCTTGTAAAATTTCGTGACTTTCCTTCATTTTCGAGTGTTTCCGTACATAAACCGTAAGGAATGCAGCCAAAGGCAGGGTAATCTGACGATAGGCATCGATATAAATCGAATGATGAAGGTCCTGATTCGTTTTGAGCAAGTGGAGTGCCTGTAAATGTGGGAATCCTTGTAAAATTACGCGACTTTCCTTCATTTTCGACTGTGTTCGTGCATAAACCGTAACTAAGCGGCCAAAGGCCTAGTATTCCGGAAATGCGGAAAATCATGTAAAATTACACCCCTCTTCCCTTATTTTATTGTGTTTCCGTGCGTAAACCGTAAGGAAATCTACCAAAGGCATAGTATTCCGACATAAAGCATCGAGATACATCGAATGATGATGGGCATGATCCGTTTAGAGCAAGTGGGGCTGATGTAAATAGGGGAAATCCTTGTAAAATTACGTGACTTTCCATCATTTTCGAGTGTTTCCGTACATAAACCGTAAGGAATGCAGCCAAAGGCATGGTATTCCGACGATAGGCATCGATATAAATCGAATGATGAAGGTCCTGATTCGTTTTGAGCAAGTGGAGTGCCTGTAAATGTGGGAATCCTTGTATCGATTTTATTGTGTTTCCGTGCGTAAACCGTAAGGAAATCTGCCAAAGGCATAGTATTCCGACATAAAGCATCGAGATACATCGAATGATGATGGGCATGATCCGTTTAGAGCAAGTGGGGAGGTTGTAAATGCGGAAATCCTTGTAAAATTACGTGACTTTCCTTCATTTTCGAGTGTTTCCGTACATAAACCGTAAGGAATGCAGCCAAAGGAAGGGTAATCTGACGATAGGCATCGATATAAATCGAATGATGAAGGTCCTGATTCGTTTTGAGCAAGTGGAGTGCCTGTAAATGTGGGAATCCTTGTAAAATTACGCGACTTTCCTTCATTTTCGAATGTTTTCTTGCATAAACCGTAACTAAGCGGCCAAAGGCCTATTATTCCGACGTAGAGCATCGATATAAATCGAATGATGAAGGTCATGATCTGTTTAGAGCAAATGGAGTGTCTGTACATCCGGAAAACCTTGTAAAATTACGTGAATTTTCTTCATTTTCTAGTGTTTCCGTGCGTAAACCTTAAGGAAATCTGCCAAAGGCATAGTATTCTGACATAAAGCATCTAAATACATCGAATGATGATGGGCATGATCCGTTTGGAGCAAGTGGAGTGCCTGTAAATGTGGGAATCCTTGTAAAATTACGCGACTTTCCTTCATTTTCGACTGTGTTCGTGCATAAACCGTAACTAAGCGGCCAAAGGCCTAGTATTCCGGAAATGCGGAAAATCATGTAAAATTACACCCCTCTTCCCTTATTTTGTTGTGTTTCCGTGCATAAACCGTAAGGAAAGCGGCCAAAGGCATAGTATTCCAACGTAAACCATGAACATATATCGAATGATAGAGATCATGATCCGTTTCCAGCAAGTGGAGTGCCTGTAAATGCGGGAATCCTTGTAAAATTACGCGAATATCCTTCATTTTCGAGTGTTTTCGTGCATAAACCGTGAGTAAAGCGGGCAAAGGCATAGTATTCCAACGTAAAGCATGGATAAAAATCGATCGATGATGGTTATGATCCGTTTAGACCAAGTGGAGTGGCTATAAATGCGGAAAACCTTGTAAAATTACACACTTCTTCCCTTATTTTATTGTGTTTCCGTGCGTAAACCGTGAGGAAATCTACCAAAGGCATAGTATTCCGACATAAAGCATCGAGATACATCGAATGATGATGGGCATGATCCGTTTAGAGCAAGTGGGGAGGTTGTAAATGCGGAAATCCTTTTAAAATTACGTGACTTTCCTTCATTTTCGAGTGTTTCCGTACATAAACCGTAAGGAATGCAGCCAAAGGCAGGGTAATCTGACGATAGGCATCGATATAAATCGAATGATGAAGGTCCTGATTCGTTTTGAGCAAGTGGAGTGCCTGTAAATGTGGGAATCCTTGTAAAATTACGCGACTTTCCTTCATTTTCGAATGTTTTCTTGCATAAACCGTAACTAAGCGGCCAAAGGCCTATTATTCCGACGTAGAGCATCGATATAAATCGAATGATGAAGGTCATGATCTGTTTAGAGCAAATGGAGTGTCTGTACATCCGGAAAACCTTGTAAAATTACGTGAATTTTCTTCATTTTCTAGTGTTTCCGTGCGTAAACCGTAAGGAAATCTGCCAAAGGCATAGTATTCTGACATAAAGCATCTAAATACATCGAATGATGATGGGCATGATCCGTTTGGAGCAAGTGGAGTGCCTGTAAATGTGGGAATCCTTGTAAAATTACGCGACTTTCCTTCATTTTCGACTGTGTTCGTGCATAAACCGTAACTAAGCGGCCAAAGGCCTAGTATTCCGGAAATGCGGAAAATCATGTAAAATTACACCCCTCTTCCCTTATTTTGTTGTGTTTCCGTGCATAAACCGTAAGGAAAGCGGCCAAAGGCATAGTATTCCAACGTAAACCATGAACATATATCGAATGATAGAGATCATGATCCGTTTCCAGCAAGTGGAGTGCCTGTAAATGCGGGAATCCTTGTAAAATTCCGCGAATATCCTTCATTTTCGAGTGTTTTCGTGCATAAACCGTGAGTAAAGCGGGCAAAGGCATAGTATTCCAACGTAAAGCATGGATAAAAATCGATCGATGATGGTTATGATCCGTTTAGACCAAGTGGAGTGGCTATAAATGCGGAAAACCTTGTAAAATTACACACTTCTTCCCTTATTTTATTGTGTTTCCGTGCGTAAACAGTAAGGAAATCTACCAAAGGCATAGTATTCCGACACAAAGCATCGAGATACATCGAATGATGATGGGCATGATCCGTTTAGAGCAAGTGGGGAGGTTGTAAATGCGGAAATCCTTGTAAAATTACGTGACTTTCCTTCATTTTCGAGTGTTTCCGTACATAAACCGTAAGGAATGCAGCCAAAGGCAGGGTAATCTGACGATAGGCATCGATATAAATCGAATGATGAAGGTCCTGATTCGTTTTGAGCAAGTGGAGTGCCTGTAAATGTGGGAATCCTTGTAAAATTACGCGACTTTCCTTCATTTTCGAATGTTTTCTTGCATAAACCGTAACTAAGCGGCCAAAGGCCTATTATTCCGACGTAGAGCATCGATATAAATCGAATGATGAAGGTCATGATCTGTTTAGAGCAAATGGAGTGTCTGTACATCCGGAAAACCTTGTAAAATTACGTGAATTTTCTTCATTTTCTAGTGTTTCCGTGCGTAAACCGTAAGGAAATCTGCCAAAGGCATGGTATTCTGACATAAAGCATCTAAATACATCGAATGATGATGGGCATGATCCGTTTGGAGCAAGTGGAGTGCCTGTAAATGTGGGAATCCTTGTAAAATTACGCGACTTTCCTTCTTTTTCGACTGTTTTCGTGCATAAACCGTAACTAAGCGGCCAAAGGCCTAGTATTCCGGAAATGCGGAAAATCATGTAAAATTACACCCCTCTTCCCTTATTTTGTTGTGTTTCCGTGCATAAACCGTAAGGAAAGCGGCCAAAGGCATAGTATTCCAACGTAAACCATGAACATATATCGAATGATAGAGATCATGATCCGTTTCCAGCAAGTGGAGTGCCTGTAAATGCGGGAATCCTTGTAAAATTACGCGAATATCCTTCATTTTCGAGTGTTTTCGTGCATAAACCGTGAGTAAAGCGGGCAAAGGCATAGTATTCCAACGTAAAGCATGGATAAAAATCGATCGATGATGGTTATGATCCGTTTAGACCAAGTGGAGTGGCTATAAATGCGGAAAACCTTGTAAAATTACACACTTCTTCCCTTATTTTATTGTGTTTCCGTGCGTAAACCGTAAGGAAATCTGCCAAAGGCATAGTATTCCGACATAAAGCATCGAGATACATCGAATGATGATGGGCATGATCCGTTTAGAGCAAGTAGGGAGGTTGTAAATGCGGAAATCCTTGTAAAATTTCGTGACTTTCCTTCATTTTCGAGTGTTTCCGTACATAAACCGTAAGGAATGCAGCCAAAGGCAGGGTAATCAGACGATAGGCATCGATATAAATCGAATGATGAAGGTCCTGATTCGTTTTGAGCAAGTGGAGTGCCTGTAAATGTGGGAATCCTTGTAAAATTACGCGACTTTCCTTCATTTTCGACTGTGTTCGTGCATAAACCGTAACTAAGCGGCCAAAGGCCTAGTATTCCGGAAATGCGGAAAATCATGTAAAATTACACCCCTCTTCCCTTATTTTATTGTGTTTCCGTGCGTAAACCGTAAGGAAATCTACCAAAGGCATAGTATTCCGACATAAAGCATCGAGATACATCGAATGATGATGGGCATGATCCGTTTAGAGCAAGTGGGGCTGATGTAAATAGGGGAAATCCTTGTAAAATTACGTGACTTTCCATCATTTTCGAGTGTTTCCGTACATAAACCGTAAGGAATGCAGCCAAAGGCATGGTATTCCGACGATAGGCATCGATATAAATCGAATGATGAAGGTCCTGATTCGTTTTGAGCAAGTGAAGTGCCTGTAAATGTGGGAATCCTTGTAAAATTACACACTTCTTCCCTTGTTTTATTGTGTTTCCGTGCGTAAACCGTAAGGAAATCTGCCAAAGGCATAGTATTCCGACATAAAGCATCGAGATACATCGAATGATGATGGGCATGATCCGTTTAGAGCAAGTGGGGAGGTTGTAAATGCGGAAATCCTTGTAAAATTACGTGACTTTCCTTCATTTTCGAGTGTTTCCGTACATAAACCGTAAGGAATGCAGCCAAAGGAAGGGTAATCTGACGATAGGCATCGATATAAATCGAATGATGAAGGTCCTGATTCGTTTTGAGCAAGTGGAGTGCCTGTAAATGTGGGAATCCTTGTAAAATTACGCGACTTTCCTTCATTTTCGAATGTTTTCTTGCATAAACCGTAACTAAGCGGCCAAAGGCCTATTATTCCGACGTAGAGCATCGATATAAATCGAATGATGAAGGTCATGATCTGTTTAGAGCAAATGGAGTGTCTGTACATCCGGAAAACCTTGTAAAATTACGTGAATTTTCTTCATTTTCTAGTGTTTCCGTGCGTAAACCGTAAGGAAATCTGCCAAAGGCATAGTATTCTGACATAAAGCATCTAAATACATCGAATGATGATGGGCATGATCCGTTTGGAGCAAGTGGAGTGCCTGTAAATGTGGGAATCCTTGTAAAATTACGCGACTTTCCTTCATTTTCGACTGTGTTCGTGCATAAACCGTAACTAAGCGGCCAAAGGCCTAGTATTCCGGAAATGCGGAAAATCATGTAAAATTACACCCCTCTTCCCTTATTTTGTTGTGTTTCCGTGCATAAACCGTAAGGAAAGCGGCCAAAGGCATAGTATTCCAACGTAAACCATGAACATATATCGAATGATAGAGATCATGATCCGTTTCCAGCAAGTGGAGTGCCTGTAAATGCGGGAATCCTTGTAAAATTACGCGAATATCCTTCATTTTCGAGTGTTTTCGTGCATAAACCGTGAGTAAAGCGGGCAAAGGCATAGTATTCCAACGTAAAGCATGGATAAAAATCGATCGATGATGGTTATGATCCGTTTAGACCAAGTGGAGTGGCTATAAATGCGGAAAACCTTGTAAAATTACACACTTCTTCCCTTATTTTATTGTGTTTCCGTCCGTAAACCGTAAGGAAATCTGCCAAAGGCATAGTATTCCAACATAAAGCATCGAGATACATCGAATGATGATGGGCATGATCCGTTTAGAGCAAGTAGGGAGGTTGTAAATGCGGAAAACCTTGTAAAATTTCGTGACTTTCCTTCATTTTCGAGTGTTTCCGTACATAAACCGTAAGGAATGCAGCCAAAGGCAGGGTAATCTGACGATAGGCATCGATATAAATCGAATGATGAAGGTCCTGATTCGTTTTGAGCAAGTGGAGTGCCTGTAAATGTGGGAATCCTTGTAAAATTACGCGACTTTCCTTCATTTTCGACTGTGTTCGTGCATAAACCGTAACTAAGCGGCCAAAGGCCTAGTATTCCGGAAATGCGGAAAATCATGTAAAATTACACCCCTCTTCCCTTATTTTGTTGTGTTTCCGTGCATAAACCGTAAGGAAAGCGGCCAAAGGCATAGTATTCCAACGTAAACCATGAACATATATCGAATGATAGAGATCATGATCCGTTTCCAGCAAGTGGAGTGCCTGTAAATGCGGGAATCCTTGTAAAATTACGCGAATATCCTTCATTTTCGAGTGTTTTCGTGCATAAACCGTGAGTAAAGCGGGCAAAGGCATAGTATTCCAACGTAAAGCATGGATAAAAATCGATCGATGATGGTTATGATCCGTTTAGACCAAGTGGAGTGGCTATAAATGCGGAAAACCTTGTAAAATTACACACTTCTTCCCTTATTTTATTGTGTTTCCGTGCGTAAACCGTAAGGAAATCTACCAAAGGCATAGTATTCCGACATAAAGCATCGAGATACATCGAATGATGATGGGCATGATCCGTTTAGAGCAAGTGGGGAGGTTGTAAATGCGGAAATCCTTGTAAAATTACGTGACTTTCCTTCATTTTCGAGTGTTTCCGTACATAAACCGTAAGGAATGCAGCCAAAGGCAGGGTAATCTGACGATAGGCATCGATATAAATCGAATGATGAAGGTCCTGATTCGTTTTGAGCAAGTGGAGTGCCTGTAAATGTGGCAATCCTTGTAAAATTACGCGACTTTCCTTCATTTTCGAATGTTTTCTTGCATAAACCGTAACTAAGCGGCCAAAGGCCTATTATTCCGACGTAGAGCATCGATATAAATCGAATGATGAAGGTCATGATCTGTTTAGAGCAAATGGAGTGTCTGTACATCCGGAAAACCTTGTAAAATTACGTGAATTTTCTTCATTTTCTAGTGTTTCCGTGCGTAAACCGTAAGAAAATCTGCCAAAGGCATAGTATTCTGACATAAAGCATCTAAATACATCGAATGATGATGGGCATGATCCCTTTGGAGCAAGTGGAGTGCCTGTAAATGTGGGAATCCTTATAAAATTACGCGACTTTCCTTCATATTCGACTGTGTTCGTGCATAAACCGTAACTAAGCGGCCAAAGGCCTAGTATTCCGGAAATGCGGAAAATCATGTAAAATTACACCCCTCTTCCCTTATTTTGTTGTGTTTCCGTGCATAAACCGTAAGGAAAGCGGCCAAAGGCATAGTATTCCAACGTAAACCATGAACATATATCGAATGATAGAGATCATGATCCGTTTCCAGCAAGTGGAGTGCCTGTAAATGCGGGAATCCTTGTAAAATTACGCGAATATCCTTCATTTTCGAGTGTTTTCGTGCATAAACCGTGAGTAAAGCGGGCAAAGGCATAGTATTCCAACGTAAAGCATGGATAAAAATCGATCGATGATGGTTATGATCCGTTTAGACCAAGTGGAGTGGCTATAAATGCGGAAAACCTTGTAAAATTACACACTTCTTCCTTTATTTTATTGTGTTTCCGTGCGTAAACCGTAAGTAAATCTACCAAAGGCATAGTATTCCGACATAAAGCATCGAGATACATCGAATGATGATGGGCATGATCCGTTTAGAGCAAGTGGGGAGGTTGTAAATGCGGAAAACCTTGTAAAATTTCGTGACTTTCCTTCATTTTCGAGTGTTTCCGTACATAAACCGTAAGGAATGCAGCCAAAGGCAGGGTAATCTGACGATAGGCATCGATATAAATCGAATGATGAAGGTCCTGATTCGTTTGGAGCAAGTGGAGTGCCTGTAAATGTGGGAATCCTTGTAAAATTACGCGACTATCCTTCATTTTCGACTGTGTTCGTGCATAAACCGTAACTAAGCGGCCAAAGGCCTAGTATTCCGGAAATGCGGAAAATCATGTAAAATTACACCCCTCTTCCCTTATTTTGTTGTGTTTCCGTGCATAAACCGTAAGGAAAGCGGCCAAAGGCATAGTATTCCAACGTAAACCATGAACATATATCGAATGATAGAGATCATGATCCGTTTCCAGCAATTGGAGTGCCTGTAAATGCGGGAATCCTTGTAAAATTACGCGAATATCCTTCATTTTCGAGTGTTTCCGTACATAAACCGTAAGGAATGCAGCCAAAGGCATGGTATTCCGACGATAGGCATCGATATAAATCGAATGATGAAGGTCCTGATTCGTTTTGAGCAAGTGGAGTGCCTGTAAATGTGGGAATCCTTGTAAAATTACGCGACTTTCCTTCATTTTCGAATGTTTTCATGCATAAACCGTAACTAAGCGGCCAAAGGCCTATTATTCCGACGTAGAGCATCGATATAAATCGAATGATGAAGGTCATGATCTGTTTAGAGCTAATGGAGTGTCTGTACATCCGGAAAACCTTGTAAAATTACGTGAATTTTCTTCATTTTCTAGTGTTTCCGTGCGTAAACCGTAAGGAAATCTGCCAAAGGCATAGTATTCTGACATAAAGCATCTAAATACATCGAATGATGATGGGCATGATCCGTTTGGAGCAAGTGGAGTGCCTGTAAATGTGGGAATCCTTGTAAAATTACGCGACTTTCCTTCATTTTCGACTGTGTTCGTGCATAAACCGTAACTAAGCGGCCAAAGGCCTAGTATTCCGGAAATGCGGAAAATCATGTAAAATTACACCCCTCTACCCTTATTTTGTTGTGTTTCCGTGCATAAACCGTAAGGAAAGCGGCCAAAGGCATAGTATTCCAACGTAAACCATGAACATATATCGAATGATAGAGATCATGATCCGTTTCCAGCAAGTGGAGTGCCTGTAAATGCGGGAATCCTTGTAAAATTCCGCGAATATCCTTCATTTTCGAGTGTTTTCGTGCATAAACCGTGAGTAAAGCGGGCAAAGGCATAGTATTCCAACGTAAAGCATGGATAAAAATCGATCGATGATGGTTATGATCCGTTTAGACCAAGTGGAGTGGCTATAAATGCGGAAAACCTTGTAAAATTACACACTTCTTCCCTTATTTTATTATGTTTCCGTGCGTAAACCGTAAGGAAATCTACCAAAGGCATAGTATTCCGACATAAAGCATCGAGATACATCGAACGATGATGGGCATGATCCGTTTAGAGCAAGTGGGGAGGTTGTAAATGCGGAAATCCTTGTAAAATTACGTGACTTTCCTTCATTTTCGAGTGTTTCCGTACATAAACCGTAAGGAATGCAGCCAAAGGCAGGGTAATCTGACGATAGGCATCGATATAAATCGAATGATGAAGGTCCTGATTCGTTTTGAGCAAGTGGAGTGCCTGTAAATGTGGGAATCCTTGTAAAATTACGCGACTTTCCTTCATTTTCGAATGTTTTCTTGCATAAACCGTAACTAAGCGGCCAAAGGCCTATTATTCCGACGTAGAGCATCGATATAAATCGAATGATGAAGGTCATGATCTGTTTAGAGCAAATGGAGTGTCTGTACATCCGGAAAACCTTGTAAAATTACGTGAATTTTCTTCATTTTCTAGTGTTTCCGTGCGTAAACCGTAAGGAAATCTGCCAAAGGCATAGTATTCTGACATAAAGCATCTAAATACATCGAATGATGATGGGCATGATCCGTTTGGAGCAAGTGGAGTGCCTGTAAATGTGGGAATCCTTGTAAAATTACGCGACTTTCCTTCATTTTCGACTGTGTTCGTGCATAAACCGTAACTAAGCGGCCAAAGGCCTAGTATTCCGGAAATGCGGAAAATCATGTAAAATTACACCCCTCTTCCCTTATTTTGTTGTGTTTCCGTGCATAAACCGTAAGGAAAGCGGCCAAAGGCATAGTATTCCAACGTAAACCATGAACATATATCGAATGATAGAGATCATGATCCGTTTCCAGCAAGTGGAGTGCCTGTAAATGCGGGAATCCTTGTAAAATTACGCGAATATCCTTCATTTTCGAGTGTTTTCGTGCATAAACCGTGAGTAAAGCGGGCAAAGGCATAGTATTCCAACGTAAAGCATGGATAAAAATCGATCGATGATGGTTATGATCCGTTTAGACCAAGTGGAGTGGCTATAAATGCGGAAAACCTTGTAAAATTACACACTTCTTCCCTTATTTTATTGTGTTTCCGTGCGTAAACCGTAAGGAAATCTGCCAAAGGCATAGTATTCCGACATAAAGCATCGAGATACATCGAATGATGATGGGCATGATCCGTTTAGAGCAAGTAGGGAGGTTGTAAATGCGGAAAACCTTGTAAAATTTCGTGACTTTCCTTCATTTTCGAGTGTTTCCGTACATAAACCGTAAGGAATGCAGCCAAAGGCAGGGTAATCTGACGATAGGCATCGATATAAATCGAATGATGAAGGTCCTGATTCGTTTTGAGCAAGTGGAGTGCCTGTAAATGTGGGAATCCTTGTAAAATTACGCGACTTTCCTTCATTTTCGACTGTGTTCGTGCATAAACCGTAACTAAGCGGCCAAAGGCCTAGTATTCCGGAAATGCGGAAAATCATGTAAAATTACACCCCTCTTCCCTTATTTTGTTGTGTTTCCGTGCATAAACCGTAAGGAAAGCGGCCAAAGGCATAGTATTCCAACGTAAACCATGAACATATATCGAATGATAGAGATCATGATCCGTTTCCAGCAAGTGGAGTGCCTGTAAATGCGGGAATCCTTGTAAAATTACGCGAATATCCTTCATTTTCGAGTGTTTTCGTGCATAAACCGTGAGTAAAGCGGGCAAAGGCATAGTATTCCAACGTAAAGCATGGATAAAAATCGATCGATGATGGTTATGATCCGTTTAGACCAAGTGGAGTGGCTATAAATGCGGAAAACCTTGTAAAATTACACACTTCTTCCCTTATTTTATTGTGTTTCCGTGCGTAAACCGTAAGGAAATCTACCAAAGGCATAGTATTCCGACATAAAGCATCGAGATACATCGAATGATGATGGGCATGATCCGTTTAGAGCAAGTGGGGAGGTTGTAAATGCGGAAATCCTTGTAAAATTACGTGACTTTCCTTCATTTTCGAGTGTTTCCGTACATAAACCGTAAGGAATGCAGCCAAAGGCAGGGTAATCTGACGATAGGCATCGATATAAATCGAATGATGAAGGTCCTGATTCGTTTTGAGCAAGTGGAGTGCCTGTAAATGTGGCAATCCTTGTAAAATTACGCGACTTTCCTTCATTTTCGACTGTTTTCTTGCATAAACCGTAACTAAGCGGCCAAAGGCCTATTATTCCGACGTAGAGCATCGATATAAATCGAATGATGAAGGTCATGATCTGTTTAGAGCAAATGGAGTGTCTGTACATCCGGAAAACCTTGTAAAATTACGTGAATTTTCTTCATTTTCTAGTGTTTCCGTGCGTAAACCGTAAGAAAATCTGCCAAAGGCATAGTATTCTGACATAAAGCATCTAAATACATCGAATGATGATGGGCATGATCCGTTTGGAGCAAGTGGAGTGCCTGTAAATGTGGGAATCCTTATAAAATTACGCGACTTTCCTTCATATTCGACTGTGTTCGTGCATAAACCGTAACTAAGCGGCCAAAGGCCTAGTATTCCGGAAATGCGGAAAATCATGTAAAATTACACCCCTCTTCCCTTATTTTGTTGTGTTTCCGTGCATAAACCGTAAGGAAAGCGGCCAAAGGCATAGTATTCCAACGTAAACCATGAACATATATCGAATGATAGAGATCATGATCCGTTTCCAGCAAGTGGAGTGCCTGTAAATGCGGGAATCCTTGTAAAATTACGCGAATATCCTTCATTTTCGAGTGTTTTCGTGCATAAACCGTGAGTAAAGCGGGCAAAGGCATAGTATTCCAACGTAAAGCATGGATAAAAATCGATCGATGATGGTTATGATCCGTTTAGACCAAGTGGAGTGGCTATAAATGCGGAAAACCTTGTAAAATTACACACTTCTTCCTTTATTTTATTGTGTTTCCGTGCGTAAACCGTAAGTAAATCTACCAAAGGCATAGTATTCCGACATAAAGCATCGAGATACATCGAATGATGATGGGCATGATCCGTTTAGAGCAAGTGGGGAGGTTGTAAATGCGGAAAACCTTGTAAAATTTCGTGACTTTCCTTCATTTTCGAGTGTTTCCGTACATAAACCGTAAGGAATGCAGCCAAAGGCAGGGTAATCTGACGATAGGCATCGATATAAATCGAATGATGAAGGTCCTGATTCGTTTGGAGCAAGTGGAGTGCCTGTAAATGTGGGAATCCTTGTAAAATTACGCGACTATCCTTCATTTTCGACTGTGTTCGTGCATAAACCGTAACTAAGCGGCCAAAGGCCTAGTATTCCGGAAATGCGGAAAATCATGTAAAATTACACCCCTCTTCCCTTATTTTGTTGTGTTTCCGTGCATAAACCGTAAGGAAAGCGGCCAAAGGCATAGTATTCCAACGTAAACCATGAACATATATCGAATGATAGAGATCATGATCCGTTTCCAGCAAGTGGAGTGCCTGTAAATGCGGGAATCCTTGTAAAATTACGCGAATATCCTTCATTTTCGAGTGTTTCCGTACATAAACCGTAAGGAATGCAGCCAAAGGCATGGTATTCCGACGATAGGCATCGATATAAATCGAATGATGAAGGTCCTGATTCGTTTTGAGCAAGTGGAGTGCCTGTAAATGTGGGAATCCTTGTAAAATTACGCGACTTTCCTTCATTTTCGAATGTTTTCATGCATAAACCGTAACTAAGCGGCCAAAGGCCTATTATTCCGACGTAGAGCATCGATATAAATCGAATGATGAAGGTCATGATCTGTTTAGAGCTAATGGAGTGTCTGTACATCCGGAAAACCTTGTAAAATTACGTGAATTTTCTTCATTTTCTAGTGTTTCCGTGCGTAAACCGTAAGGAAATCTGCCAAAGGCATAGTATTCTGACATAAAGCATCTAAATACATCGAATGATGATGGGCATGATCCGTTTGGAGCAAGTGGAGTGCCTGTAAATGTGGGAATCCTTGTAAAATTACGCGACTTTCCTTCATTTTCGACTGTGTTCGTGCATAAACCGTAACTAAGCGGCCAAAGGCCTAGTATTCCGGAAATGCGGAAAATCATGTAAAATTACACCCCTCTTCCCTTATTTTGTTGTGTTTCCGTGCATAAACCGTAAGGAAAGCGGCCAAAGGCATAGTATTCCAACGTAAACCATGAACATATATCGAATGATAGAGATCATGATCCGTTTCCAGCAAGTGGAGTGCCTGTAAATGCGGGAATCCTTGTAAAATTCCGCGAATATCCTTCATTTTCGAGTGTTTTCGTGCATAAACCGTGAGTAAAGCGGGCAAAGGCATAGTATTCCAACGTAAAGCATGGATAAAAATCGATCGATGATGGTTATGATCCGTTTAGACCAAGTGGAGTGGCTATAAATGCGGAAAACCTTGTAAAATTACACACTTCTTCCCTTATTTTATTGTGTTTCCGTGCGTAAACCGTAAGGAAATCTACCAAAGGCATAGTATTCCGACATAAAGCATCGAGATACATCGAACGATGATGGGCATGATCCGTTTAGAGCAAGTGGGGAGGTTGTAAATGCGGAAATCCTTGTAAAATTACGTGACTTTCCTTCATTTTCGAGTGTTTCCGTACATAAACCGTAAGGAATGCAGCCAAAGGCAGGGTAATCTGACGATAGGCATCGATATAAATCGAATGATGAAGGTCCTGATTCGTTTTGAGCAAGTGGAGTGCCTGTAAATGTGGGAATCCTTGTAAAATTACGCGACTTTCCTTCATTTTCGAATGTTTTCTTGCATAAACCGTAACTAAGCGGCCAAAGGCCTATTATTCCGACGTAGAGCATCGATATAAATCGAATGATGAAGGTCATGATCTGTTTAGAGCAAATGGAGTGTCTGTACATCCGGAAAACCTTGTAAAATTACGTGAATTTTCTTCATTTTCTAGTGTTTCCGTGCGTAAACCGTAAGGAAATCTGCCAAAGGCATAGTATTCTGACATAAAGCATCTAAATACATCGAATGATGATGGGCATGATCCCTTTGGAGCAAGTGGAGTGCCTGTAAATGTGGGAATCCTTGTAAAATTACGCGACTTTCCTTCATTTTCGACTGTGTTCGTGCATAAACCGTAACTAAGCGGCAAAAGGCCTAGTATTCCGGAAATGCGGAAAATCATGTAAAATTACACCCCTCTTCCCTTATTTTGTTGTGTTTCCGTGCATAAACCGTAAGGAAAGCGGCCAAAGGCATAGTATTCCAACGTAAACCATGAACATATATCGAATGATAGAGATCATGATCCGTTTCCAGCAAGTGGAGTGCCTGTAAATGCGGGAATCCTTGTAAAATTCCGCGAATATCCTTCATTTTCCAGTGTTTTCGTGCATAAACCGTGAGTAAAGCGGGCAAAGGCATAGTATTCCAACGTAAAGCATGGATAAAAATCGATCGATGATGGTTATGATCCGTTTAGACCAAGTGGAGTGGCTATAAATGCGGAAAACCTTGTAAAATTACACACTTCTTCCTTTATTTTATTGTGTTTCCGTGCGTAAACCGTAAGTAAATCTACCAAAGGCATAGTATTCCGACATAAAGCATCGAGATACATCGAATGATGATGGGCATGATCCGTTTAGAGCAAGTGGGGAGGTTGTAAATGCGGAAATCCTTGTAAAATTTCGTGACTTTCCTTCATTTTCGAGTGTTTCCGTACATAAACCGTAAGGAATGCAGCCAAAGGCAGGGTAATCTGACGATAGGCATCGATATAAATCGAATGATGAAGGTCCTGATTCGTTTGGAGCAAGTGGAGTGCCTGTAAATGTGGGAATCCTTGTAAAATTACGCGACTATCCTTCATTTTCGACTGTGTTCGTGCATAAACCGTAACTAAGCGGCCAAAGGCCTAGTATTCCGGAAATGCGGAAAATCATGTAAAATTACACCCCTCTTCCCTTATTTTGTTGTGTTTCCGTGCATAAACCGTAAGGAAAGCGGCCAAAGGCATAGTATTCCAACGTAAACCATGAACATATATCGAATGATAGAGATCATGATCCGTTTCCAGCAAGTGGAGTGCCTGTAAATGCGGGAATCCTTGTAAAATTACGCGAATATCCTTCATTTTCGAGTGTTTCCGTACATAAACCGTAAGGAATGCAGCCAAAGGCAGGGTAATCTGACGATAGGCATCGATATAAATCGAATGATGAAGGTCCTGATTCGTTTTGAGCAAGTGGAGTGCCTGTAAATGTGGGAATCCTTGTAAAATTACGCGACTTTCCTTCATTTTCGAATGTTTTCTTGCATAAACCGTAACTAAGCGGCCAAAGGCCTATTATTCCGACGTAGAGCATCGATATAAATCGAATGATGAAGGTCATGATCTGTTTAGAGCAAATGGAGTGTCTGTACATCCGGAAAACCTTGTAAAATTACGTGAATTTTCTTCATTTTCTAGTGTTTCCGTGCGTAAACCGTAAGGAAATCTGCCAAAGGCATAGTATTCTGACATAAAGCATCTAAATACATCGAATGATGATGGGCATGATCCCTTTGGAGCAAGTGGAGTGCCTGTAAATGTGGGAATCCTTGTAAAATTACGCGACTTTCGTTCATTTTCGACTGTGTTCGTGCATAAACCGTAACTAAGCGGCCAAAGGCCTAGTATTCCGGAAATGCGGAAAATCATGTAAAATTACACCCCTCTTCCCTTATTTTGTTGTGTTTCCGTGCATAAACCGTAAGGAAAGCGGCCAAAGGCATAGTATTCCAACGTAAACCATGAACATATATCGAATGATAGAGATCATGATCCGTTTCCAGCAAGTGGAGTGCCTGTAAATGCGGGAATCCTTGTAAAATTCCGCGAATATCCTTCATTTTCCAGTGTTTTCGTGCATAAACCGTGAGTAAAGCGGGCAAAGGCATAGTATTCCAACGTAAAGCATGGATAAAAATCGATCGATGATGGTTATGATCCGTTTAGACCAAGTGGAGTGGCTATAAATGCGGAAAACCTTGTAAAATTACACACTTCTTCCTTTATTTTATTGTGTTTCCGTGCGTAAACCGTAAGTAAATCTACCAAAGGCATAGTATTCCGACATAAAGCATCGAGATACATCGAATGATGATGGGCATGATCCGTTTAGAGCAAGTGGGGAGGTTGTAAATGCGGAAATCCTTGTAAAATTTCGTGACTTTCCTTCATTTTCGAGTGTTTCCGTACATAAACCGTAAGGAATGCAGCCAAAGGCAGGGTAATCTGACGATAGGCATCGATATAAATCGAATGATGAAGGTCCTGATTCGTTTGGAGCAAGTGGAGTGCCTGTAAATGTGGGAATCCTTGTAAAATTACGCGACTATCCTTCATTTTCGACTGTGTTCGTGCATAAACCGTAACTAAGCGGCCAAAGGCCTAGTATTCCGGAAATGCGGAAAATCATGTAAAATTACACCCCTCTTCCCTTATTTTGTTGTGTTTCCGTGCATAAACCGTAAGGAAAGCGGCCAAAGGCATAGTATTCCAACGTAAACCATGAACATATATCGAATGATAGAGATCATGACCCGTTTCCAGCAAGTGGAGTGCCTGTAAATGCGGGAATCCTTGTAAAATTACGCGAATATCCTTCATTTTCGAGTGTTTCCGTACATAAACCGTAAGGAATGCAGCCAAAGGCAGGGTAATCTGACGATAGGCATCGATATAAATCGAATGATGAAGGTCCTGATTCGTTTTGAGCAAGTGGAGTGCCTGTAAATGTGGGAATCCTTGTAAAATTACGCGACTTTCCTTCATTTTCGAATGTTTTCATGCATAAACCGTAACTAAGCGGCCAAAGGCCTATTATTCCGACGTAGAGCATCGATATAAATCGAATGATGAAGGTCATGATCTGTTTAGAGCTAATGGAGTGTCTGTACATCCGGAAAACCTTGTAAAATTACGTGAATTTTCTTCATTTTCTAGTGTTTCCGTGCGTAAACCGTAAGGAAATCTGCCAAAGGCATAGTATTCTGACATAAAGCATCTAAATACATCGAATGATGATGGGCATGATCCGTTTGGAGCAAGTGGAGTGCCTGTAAATGTGGGAATCCTTGTAAAATTACGCGACTTTCCTTCATTTTCGACTGTGCTCGTGCATAAACCGTAACTAAGCGGCCAAAGGCCTAGTATTCCGGAAATGCGGAAAATCATGTAAAATTACACCCCTCTTCCCTTATTTTGTTGTGTTTCCGTGCATAAACCGTAAGGAAAGCGGCCAAAGGCATAGTATTCCAACGTAAACCATGAACATATATCGAATGATAGAGATCATGATCCGTTTCCAGCAAGTGGAGTGCCTGTAAATGCGGGAATCCTTGTAAAATTCCGCGAATATCCTTCATTTTCGAGTGTTTTCGTGCATAAACCGTGAGTAAAGCGGGCAAAGGCATAGTATTCCAACGTAAAGCATGGATAAAAATCGATCGATGATGGTTATGATCCGTTTAGACCAAGTGGAGTGGCTATAAATGCGGAAAACCTTGTAAAATTACACACTTCTTCCCTTATTTTATTGTGTTTCCGTGCGTAAACCGTAAGGAAATCTACCAAAGGCATAGTATTCCGACATAAAGCATCGAGATACATCGAACGATGATGGGCATGATCCGTTTAGAGCAAGTGGGGAGGTTGTAAATGCGGAAATCCTTGTAAAATTACGTGACTTTCCTTCATTTTCGAGTGTTTCCGTACATAAACCGTAAGGAATGCAGCCAAAGGCAGGGTAATCGGACGATAGGCATCGATATAAATCGAATGATGAAGGTCCTGATTCGTTTTGAGCAAGTGGAGTGCCTGTAAATGTGGGAATCCTTGTAAAATTACGCGACTTTCCTTCATTTTCGAATGTTTTCTTGCATAAACCGTAACTAAGCGGCCAAAGGCCTATTATTCCGACGTAGAGCATCGATATAAATCGAATGATGAAGGTCATGATCTGTTTAGAGCAAATGGAGTGTCTGTACATCCGGAAAACCTTGTAAAATTACGTGAATTTTCTTCATTTTCTAGTGTTTCCGTGCGTAAACCGTAAGGAAATCTGCCAAAGGCATAGTATTCTGACATAAAGCATCTAAATACATCGAATGATGATGGGCATGATCACTTTGGAGCAAGTGGAGTGCCTGTAAATGTGGGAATCCTTGTAAAATTACGCGACTTTCCTTCATTTTCGACTGTGTTCGTGCATAAACCGTAACTAAGCGGCCAAAGGCCTAGTATTCCGGAAATGCGGAAAATCATGTAAAATTACACCCCTCTTCCCTTATTTTGTTGTGTTTCCGTGCATAAACCGTAAGGAAAGCGGCCAAAGGCATAGTATTCCAACGTAAACCATGAACATATATCGAATGATAGAGATCATGATCCGTTTCCAGCAAGTGGAGTGCCTGTAAATGCGGGAATCCTTGTAAAATTCCGCGAATATCCTTCATTTTCCAGTGTTTTCGTGCATAAACCGTGAGTAAAGCGGGCAAAGGCATAGTATTCCAACGTAAAGCATGGATAAAAATCGATCGATGATGGTTATGATCCGTTTAGACCAAGTGGAGTGGCTATAAATGCGGAAAACCTTGTAAAATTACGTGACTTTCCTTCATTTTCGAGTGTTTCCGTACATAAACCGTAAGGAATGCAGCCAAAGGCAGGGTAATCTGACGATAGGCATCGATATAAATCGAATGATGAAGGTCCTGATTCGTTTTGAGCAAGTGGAGTGCCTGTAAATGTGGGAATCCTTGTAAAATTACGCGACTTTCCTTCATTTTCGACTGTGTTCGTGCATAAACCGTAACTAAGCGGCCAAAGGCCTAGTATTCCGGAAATGCGGAAAATCATGTAAAATTACACCCCTCTTCCCTTATTTTATTGTGTTTCCGTGCGTAAACCGTAAGGAAATCTACCAAAGGCATAGTATTCCGACATAAAGCATCGAGATACATCGAATGATGATGGGCATGATCCGTTTAGAGCAAGTGGGGCTGATGTAAATAGGGGAAATCCTTGTAAAATTACGTGACTTTCCATCATTTTCGAGTGTTTCCGTACATAAACCGTAAGGAATGCAGCCAAAGGCATGGTATTCCGACGATAGGCATCGATATAAATCGAATGATGAAGGTCCTGATTCGTTTTGAGCAAGTGGAGTGCCAGTAAATGTGGGAATCCTTGTAAAATTACACACTTCTTCCCTTGTTTTATTGTGTTTCCGTGCGTAAACCGTAAGGAAATCTGCCAAAGGCATAGTATTCCGACATAAAGCATCGAGATACATCGAATGATGATGGGCATGATCCGTTTAGAGCAAGTGGGGAGGTTGTAAATGCGGAAATCCTTGTAAAATTACGTGACTTTCCTTCATTTTCGAGTGTTTCCGTACATAAACCGTAAGGAATGCAGCCAAAGGAAGGGTAATCTGACGATAGGCATCGATATAAATCGAATGATGAAGGTCCTGATTCGTTTTGAGCAAGTGGAGTGCCTGTAAATGTGGGAATCCTTGTAAAATTACGCGACTTTCCTTCATTTTCGAATGTTTTCTTGCATAAACCGTAACTAAGCGGCCAAAGGCCTATTATTCCGACGTAGAGCATCGATATAAATCGAATGATGAAGGTCATGATCTGTTTAGAGCAAATGGAGTGTCTGTACATCCGGAAAACCTTGTAAAATTACGTGAATTTTCTTCATTTTCTAGTGTTTCCGTGCGTAAACCGTAAGGAAATCTGCCAAAGGCATAGTATTCTGACATAAAGCATCTAAATACATCGAATGATGATGGGCATGATCCGTTTGGAGCAAGTGGAGTGCCTGTAAATGTGGGAATCCTTGTAAAATTACGCGACTTTCCTTCATTTTCGACTGTGTTCGTGCATAAACCGTAACTAAGCGGCCAAAGGCCTAGTATTCCGGAAATGCGGAAAATCATGTAAAATTACACCCCTCTTCCCTTATTTTGTTGTGTTTCCGTGCATAAACCGTAAGGAAAGCGGCCAAAGGCATAGTATTCCAACGTAAACCATGAACATATATCGAATGATAGAGATCATGATCCGTTTCCAGCAAGTGGAGTGCCTGTAAATGCGGGAATCCTTGTAAAATTACGCGAATATCCTTCATTTTCGAGTGTTTTCGTGCATAAACCGTGAGTAAAGCGGGCAAAGGCATAGTATTCCAACGTAAAGCATGGATAAAAATCGATCGATGATGGTTATGATCCGTTTAGACCAAGTGGAGTGGCTATAAATGCGGAAAACCTTGTAAAATTACACACTTCTTCCCTTATTTTATTGTGTTTCCGTGCGTAAACCGTAAGGAAATCTGCCAAAGGCATAGTATTCCGACATAAAGCATCGAGATACATCGAATGATGATGGGCATGATCCGTTTAGAGCAAGTAGGGAGGTTGTAAATGCGGAAAACCTTGTAAAATTTCGTGACTTTCCTTCATTTTCGAGTGTTTCCGTACATAAACCGTAAGGAATGCAGCCAAAGGCAGGGTAATCTGACGATAGGCATCGATATAAATCGAATGATGAAGGTCCTGATTCGTTTTGAGCAAGTGGAGTGCCTGTAAATGTGGGAATCCTTGTAAAATTACGCGACTTTCCTTCATTTTCGACTGTGTTCGTGCATAAACCGTAACTAAGCGGCCAAAGGCCTAGTATTCCGGAAATGCGGAAAATCATGTAAAATTACACCCCTCTTCCCTTATTTTGTTGTGTTTCCGTGCATAAACCGTAAGGAAAGCGGCCAAAGGCATAGTATTCCAACGTAAACCATGAACATATATCGAATGATAGAGATCATGATCCGTTTCCAGCAAGTGGAGTGCCTGTAAATGCGGGAATCCTTGTAAAATTACGCGAATATCCTTCATTTTCGAGTGTTTTCGTGCATAAACCGTGAGTAAAGCGGGCAAAGGCATAGTATTCCAACGTAAAGCATGGATAAAAATCGATCGATGATGGTTATGATCCGTTTAGACCAAGTGGAGTGGCTATAAATGCGGAAAACCTTGTAAAATTACACACTTCTTCCCTTATTTTATTGTGTTTCCGTGCGTAAACCGTAAGGAAATCTACCAAAGGCATAGTATTCCGACATAAAGCATCGAGATACATCGAATGATGATGGGCATGATCCGTTTAGAGCAAGTGGGGAGGTTGTAAATGCGGAAATCCTTGTAAAATTACGTGACTTTCCTTCATTTTCGAGTGTTTCCGTACATAAACCGTAAGGAATGCAGCCAAAGGCAGGGTAATCTGACGATAGGCATCGATATAAATCGAATGATGAAGGTCCTGATTCGTTTTGAGCAAGTGGAGTGCCTGTAAATGTGGGAATCCTTGTAAAATTACGCGACTTTCCTTCATTTTCGAATGTTTTCTTGCATAAACCGTAACTAAGCGGCCAAAGGCCTATTATTCCGACGTAGAGCATCGATATAAATCGAATGATGAAGGTCATGATCTGTTTAGAGCTAATGGAGTGTCTGTACATCCGGAAAACCTTGTAAAATTACGTGAATTTTCTTCATTTTCTAGTGTTTCCGTGCGTAAACCGTAAGAAAATCTGCCAAAGGCATAGTATTCTGACATAAAGCATCTAAATACATCGAATGATGATGGGCATGATCCGTTTGGAGCAAGTGGAGTGCCTGTAAATGTGGGAATCCTTATAAAATTACGCGACTTTCCTTCATATTCGACTGTGTTCGTGCATAAACCGTAACTAAGCGGCCAAAGGCCTAGTATTCCGGAAATGCGGAAAATCATGTAAAATTACACCCCTCTACCCTTATTTTGTTGTGTTTCCGTGCATAAACCGTAAGGAAAGCGGCCAAAGGCATAGTATTCCAACGTAAACCATGAACATATATCGAATGATAGAGATCATGATCCGTTTCCAGCAAGTGGAGTGCCTGTAAATGCGGGAATCCTTGTAAAATTACGCGAATATCCTTCATTTTCGAGTGTTTTCGTGCATAAACCGTGAGTAAAGCGGGCAAAGGCATAGTATTCCAACGTAAAGCATGGATAAAAATCGATCGATGATGGTTATGATCCGTTTAGACCAAGTGGAGTGGCTATAAATGCGGAAAACCTTGTAAAATTACACACTTCTTCCTTTATTTTATTGTGTTTCCGTGCGTAAACCGTAAGTAAATCTACCAAAGGCATAGTATTCCGACATAAAGCATCGAGATACATCGAATGATGATGGGCATGATCCGTTTAGAGCAAGTGGGGAGGTTGTAAATGCGGAAATCCTTGTAAAATTTCGTGACTTTCCTTCATTTTCGAGTGTTTCCGTACATAAACCGTAAGGAATGCAGCCAAAGGCAGGGTAATCTGACGATAGGCATCGATATAAATCGAATGATGAAGGTCCTGATTCGTTTGGAGCAAGTGGAGTGCCTGTAAATGTGGGAATCCTTGTAAAATTACGCGACTATCCTTCATTTTCGACTGTGTTCGTGCATAAACCGTAACTAAGCGGCCAAAGGCCTAGTATTCCGGAAATGCGGAAAATCATGTAAAATTACACCCCTCTTCCCTTATTTTGTTGTGTTTCCGTGCATAAACCGTAAGGAAAGCGGCCAAAGGCATAGTATTCCAACGTAAACCATGAACATATATCGAATGATAGAGATCATGATCCGTTTCCAGCAAGTGGAGTGCCTGTAAATGCGGGAATCCTTGTAAAATTACGCGAATATCCTTCATTTTCGAGTGTTTCCGTACATAAACCGTAAGGAATGCAGCCAAAGGCAGGGTAATCTGACGATAGGCATCGATATAAATCGAATGATGAAGGTCCTGATTCGTTTTGAGCAAGTGGAGTGCCTGTAAATGTGGGAATCCTTGTAAAATTACGCGACTTTCCTTCATTTTCGAATGTTTTCATGCATAAACCGTAACTAAGCGGCCAAAGGCCTATTATTCCGACGTAGAGCATCGATATAAATCGAATGATGAAGGTCATGATCTGTTTAGAGCTAATGGAGTGTCTGTACATCCGGAAAACCTTGTAAAATTACGTGAATTTTCTTCATTTTCTAGTGTTTCCGTGCGTAAACCGTAAGGAAATCTGCCAAAGGCATAGTATTCTGACATAAAGCATCTAAATACATCGAATGATGATGGGTATGATCCGTTTGGAGCAAGTGGAGTGCCTGTAAATGTGGGAATCCTTGTAAAATTACGCGACTTTCCTTCATTTTCGACTGTGTTCGTGCATAAACCGTAACTAAGCGGCCAAAGGCCTAGTATTCCGGAAATGCGGAAAATCATGTAAAATTACACCCCTCTACCCTTATTTTGTTGTGTTTCCGTGCATAAACCGTAAGGAAAGCGGCCAAAGGCATAGTATTCCAACGTAAACCATGAACATATATCGAATGATAGAGATCATGATCCGTTTCCAGCAAGTGGAGTGCCTGTAAATGCGGGAATCCTTGTAAAATTCCGCGAATATCCTTCATTTTCGAGTGTTTTCGTGCATAAACCGTGAGTAAAGCGGGCAAAGGCATAGTATTCCAACGTAAAGCATGGATAAAAATCGATCGATGATGGTTATGATCCGTTTAGACCAAGTGGAGTGGCTATAAATGCGGAAAACCTTGTAAAATTACACACTTCTTCCCTTATTTTATTGTGTTTCCGTGCGTAAACCGTAAGGAAATCTACCAAAGGCATAGTATTCCGACATAAAGCATCGAGATACATCGAACGATGATGGGCATGATCCGTTTAGAGCAAGTGGGGAGGTTGTAAATGCGGAAATCCTTGTAAAATTACGTGACTTTCCTTCATTTTCGAGTGTTTCCGTACATAAACCGTAAGGAATGCAGCCAAAGGCAGGGTAATCTGACGATAGGCATCGATATAAATCGAATGATGAAGGTCCTGATTCGTTTTGAGCAAGTGGAGTGCCTGTAAATGTGGGAATCCTTGTAAAATTACGCGACTTTCCTTCATTTTCGAATGTTTTCTTGCATAAACCGTAACTAAGCGGCCAAAGGCCTATTATTCCGACGTAGAGCATCGATATAAATCGAATGATGAAGGTCATGATCTGTTTAGAGCAAATGGAGTGTCTGTACATCCGGAAAACCTTGTAAAATTACGTGAATTTTCTTCATTTTCTAGTGTTTCCGTGCGTAAACCGTAAGGAAATCTGCCAAAGGCATAGTATTCTGACATAAAGCATCTAAATACATCGAATGATGATGGGCATGATCCCTTTGGAGCAAGTGGAGTGCCTGTAAATGTGGGAATCCTTGTAAAATTACGCGACTTTCCTTCATTTTCGACTGTGTTCGTGCATAAACCGTAACTAAGCGGCCAAAGGCCTAGTATTCCGGAAATGCGGAAAATCATGTAAAATTACACCCCTCTTCCCTTATTTTGTTGTGTTTCCGTGCATAAACCGTAAGGAAAGCGGCCAAAGGCATAGTATTCCAACGTAAACCATGAACATATATCGAATGATAGAGATCATGATCCGTTTCCAGCAAGTGGAGTGCCTGTAAATGCGGGAATCCTTGTAAAATTCCGCGAATATCCTTCATTTTCCAGTGTTTTCGTGCATAAACCGTGAGTAAAGCGGACAAAGGCATAGTATTCCAACGTAAAGCATGGATAAAAATCGATCGATGATGGTTATGATCCGTTTAGACCAAGTGGAGTGGCTATAAATGCGGAAAACCTTGTAAAATTACACACTTCTTCCTTTATTTTATTGTGTTTCCGTGCGTAAACCGTAAGTAAATCTACCAAAGGCATAGTATTCCGACATAAAGCATCGAGATACATCGAATGATGATGGGCATGATCCGTTTAGAGCAAGTGGGGAGGTTGTAAATGCGGAAATCCTTGTAAAATTTCGTGACTTTCCTTCATTTTCGAGTGTTTCCGTACATAAACCGTAAGGAATGCAGCCAAAGGCAGGGTAATCTGACGATAGGCATCGATATAAATCGAATGATGAAGGTCCTGATTCGTTTGGAGCAAGTGGAGTGCCTGTAAATGTGGGAATCCTTGTAAAATTACGCGACTATCCTTCATTTTCGACTGTGTTCGTGCATAAACCGTAACTAAGCGGCCAAAGGCCTAGTATTCCGGAAATGCGGAAAATCATGTAAAATTACACCCCTCTTCCCTTATTTTGTTGTGTTTCCGTGCATAAACCGTAAGGAAAGCGGCCAAAGGCATAGTATTCCAACGTAAACCATGAACATATATCGAATGATAGAGATCATGATCCGTTTCCAGCAAGTGGAGTGCCTGTAAATGCGGGAATCCTTGTAAAATTACGCGAATATCCTTCATTTTCGAGTGTTTCCGTACATAAACCGTAAGGAATGCAGCCAAAGGCAGGGTAATCTGACGATAGGCATCGATATAAATCGAATGATGAAGGTCCTGATTCGTTTTGAGCAAGTGGAGTGCCTGTAAATGTGGGAATCCTTGTAAAATTACGCGACTTTCCTTCATTTTCGAATGTTTTCATGCATAAACCGTAACTAAGCGGCCAAAGGCCTATTATTCCGACGTAGAGCATCGATATAAATCGAATGATGAAGGTCATGATCTGTTTAGAGCTAATGGAGTGTCTGTACATCCGGAAAACCTTGTAAAATTACGTGAATTTTCTTCATTTTCTAGTGTTTCCGTGCGTAAACCGTAAGGAAATCTGCCAAAGGCATAGTATTCTGACATAAAGCATCTAAATACATCGAATGATGATGGGCATGATCCGTTTGGAGCAAGTGGAGTGCCTGTAAATGTGGGAATCCTTGTAAAATTACGCGACTTTCCTTCATTTTCGACTGTGTTCGTGCATAAACCGTAACTAAGCGGCCAAAGGCCTAGTATTCCGGAAATGCGGAAAATCATGTAAAATTACACCCCTCTACCCTTATTTTGTTGTGTTTCCGTGCATAAACCGTAAGGAAAGCGGCCAAAGGCATAGTATTCCAACGTAAACCATGAACATATATCGAATGATAGAGATCATGATCCGTTTCCAGCAAGTGGAGTGCCTGTAAATGCGGGAATCCTTGTAAAATTCCGCGAATATCCTTCATTTTCGAGTGTTTTCGTGCATAAACCGTGAGTAAAGCGGGCAAAGGCATAGTATTCCAACGTAAAGCATGGATAAAAATCGATCGATGATGGTTATGATCCGTTTAGACCAAGTGGAGTGGCTATAAATGCGGAAAACCTTGTAAAATTACACACTTCTTCCCTTATTTTATTGTGTTTCCGTGCGTAAACCGTAAGGAAATCTACCAAAGGCATAGTATTCCGACATAAAGCATCGAGATACATCGAACGATGATGGGCATGATCCGTTTAGAGCAAGTGGGGAGGTTGTAAATGCGGAAATCCTTGTAAAATTACGTGACTTTCCTTCATTTTCGAGTGTTTCCGTACATAAACCGTAAGGAATGCAGCCAAAGGCAGGGTAATCTGACGATAGGCATCGATATAAATCGAATGATGAAGGTCCTGATTCGTTTTGAGCAAGTGGAGTGCCTGTAAATGTGGGAATCCTTGTAAAATTACGCGACTTTCCTTCATTTTCGAATGTTTTCTTGCATAAACCGTAACTAAGCGGCCAAAGGCCTATTATTCCGACGTAGAGCATCGATATAAATCGAATGATGAAGGTCATGATCTGTTTAGAGCAAATGGAGTGTCTGTACATCCGGAAAACCTTGTAAAATTACGTGAATTTTCTTCATTTTCTAGTGTTTCCGTGCGTAAACCGTAAGGAAATCTGCCAAAGGCATAGTATTCTGACATAAAGCATCTAAATACATCGAATGATGATGGGCATGATCCCTTTGGAGCAAGTGGAGTGCCTGTAAATGTGGGAATCCTTGTAAAATTACGCGACTTTCCTTCATTTTCGACTGTGTTCGTGCATAAACCGTAACTAAGCGGCCAAAGGCCTAGTATTCCGGAAATGCGGAAAATCATGTAAAATTACACCCCTCTTCCCTTATTTTGTTGTGTTTCCGTGCATAAACCGTAAGGAAAGCGGCCAAAGGCATAGTATTCCAACGTAAACCATGAACATATATCGAATGATAGAGATCATGATCCGTTTCCAGCAAGTGGAGTGCCTGTAAATGCGGGAATCCTTGTAAAATTCCGCGAATATCCTTCATTTTCCAGTGTTTTCGTGCATAAACCGTGAGTAAAGCGGACAAAGGCATAGTATTCCAACGTAAAGCATGGATAAAAATCGATCGATGATGGTTATGATCCGTTTAGACCAAGTGGAGTGGCTATAAATGCGGAAAACCTTGTAAAATTACACACTTCTTCCTTTATTTTATTGTGCTTCCGTGCGTAAACCGTAAGTAAATCTACCAAAGGCATAGTATTCCGACATAAAGCATCGAGATACATCGAATGATGATGGGCATGATCCGTTTAGAGCAAGTGGGGAGGTTGTAAATGCGGAAATCCTTGTAAAATTTCGTGACTTTCCTTCATTTTCGAGTGTTTCCGTACATAAACCGTAAGGAATGCAGCCAAAGGCAGGGTAATCTGACGATAGGCATCGATATAAATCGAATGATGAAGGTCCTGATTCGTTTGGAGCAAGTGGAGTGCCTGTAAATGTGGGAATCCTTGTAAAATTACGCGACTATCCTTCATTTTCGACTGTGTTCGTGCATAAACCGTAACTAAGCGGCCAAAGGCCTAGTATTCCGGAAATGCGGAAAATCATGTAAAATTACACCCCTCTTCCCTTATTTTGTTGTGTTTCCGTGCATAAACCGTAAGGAAAGCGGCCAAAGGCATAGTATTCCAACGTAAACCATGAACATATATCGAATGATAGAGATCATGATCCGTTTCCAGCAAGTGGAGTGCCTGTAAATGCGGGAATCCTTGTAAAATTACGCGAATATCCTTCATTTTCGAGTGTTTCCGTACATAAACCGTAAGGAATGCAGCCAAAGGCAGGGTAATCTGACGATAGGCATCGATATAAATCGAATGATGAAGGTCCTGATTCGTTTTGAGCAAGTGGAGTGCCTGTAAATGTGGGAATCCTTGTAAAATTACGCGACTTTCCTTCATTTTCGAATGTTTTCATGCATAAACCGTAACTAAGCGGCCAAAGGCCTATTATTCCGACGTAGAGCATCGATATAAATCGAATGATGAAGGTCATGATCTGTTTAGAGCTAATGGAGTGTCTGTACATCCGGAAAACCTTGTAAAATTACGTGAATTTTCTTCATTTTCTAGTGTTTCCGTGCGTAAACCGTAAGGAAATCTGCCAAAGGCATAGTATTCTGACATAAAGCATCTAAATACATCGAATGATGATGGGCATGATCCGTTTGGAGCAAGTGGAGTGCCTGTAAATGTGGGAATCCTTGTAAAATTACGCGACTTTCCTTCATTTTCGACTGTGTTCGTGCATAAACCGTAACTAAGCGGCCAAAGGCCTAGTATTCCGGAAATGCGGAAAATCATGTAAAATTACACCCCTCTTCCCTTATTTTGTTGTGTTTCCGTGCATAAACCGTAAGGAAAGCGGCCAAAGGCATAGTATTCCAACGTAAACCATGAACATATATCGAATGATAGAGATCATGATCCGTTTCCAGCAAGTGGAGTGCCTGTAAATGCGGGAATCCTTGTAAAATTACGCGAATATCCTTCATTTTCGAGTGTTTTCGTGCATAAACCGTGAGTAAAGCGGGCAAAGGCATAGTATTCCAACGTAAAGCATGGATAAAAATCGATCGATGATGGTTATGATCCGTTTAGACCAAGTGGAGTGGCTATAAATGCGGAAAACCTTGTAAAATTACACACTTCTTCCCTTATTTCATTGTGTTTCCGTGCGTAAACCGTAAGGAAATCTGCCAAAGGCATAGTATTCCGACATAAAGCATCGAGATACATCGAATGATGATGGGCATGATCCGTTTAGAGCAAGTAGGGAGGTTGTAAATGCGGAAAACCTTGTAAAATTTCGTGACTTTCCTTCATTTTCGAGTGTTTCCGTACATAAACCGTAAGGAATGCAGCCAAAGGCAGGGTAATCTGACGATAGGCATCGATATAAATCGAATGATGAAGGTCCTGATTCGTTTTGAGCAAGTGGAGTGCCTGTAAATGTGGGAATCCTTGTAAAATTACGCGACTTTCCTTCATTTTCGACTGTGTTCGTGCATAAACCGTAACTAAGCGGCCAAAGGCCTAGTATTCCGGAAATGCGGAAAATCATGTAAAATTACACCCCTCTTCCCTTATTTTGTTGTGTTTCCGTGCATAAACCGTAAGGAAAGCGGCCAAAGGCATAGTATTCCAACGTAAACCATGAACATATATCGAATGATAGAGATCATGATCCGTTTCCAGCAAGTGGAGTGCCTGTAAATGCGGGAATCCTTGTAAAATTACGCGAATATCCTTCATTTTCGAGTGTTTTCGTGCATAAACCGTGAGTAAAGCGGGCAAAGGCATAGTATTCCAACGTAAAGCATGGATAAAAATCGATCGATGATGGTTATGATCCGTTTAGACCAAGTGGAGTGGCTATAAATGCGGAAAACCTTGTAAAATTACACACTTCTTCCCTTATTTTATTGTGTTTCCGTGCGTAAACCGTAAGGAAATCTACCAAAGGCATAGTATTCCGACATAAAGCATCGAGATACATCGAATGATGATGGGCATGATCCGTTTAGAGCAAGTGGGGAGGTTGTAAATGCGGAAATCCTTGTAAAATTACGTGACTTTCCTTCATTTTCGAGTGTTTCCGTACATAAACCGTAAGGAATGCAGCCAAAGGCAGGGTAATCTGACGATAGGCATCGATATAAATCGAATGATGAAGGTCCTGATTCGTTTTGAGCAAGTGGAGTGCCTGTAAATGTGGGAATCCTTGTAAAATTACGCGACTTTCCTTCATTTTCGACTGTTTTCTTGCATAAACCGTAACTAAGCGGCCAAAGGCCTATTATTCCGACGTAGAGCATCGATATAAATCGAATGATGAAGGTCATGATCTGTTTAGAGCAAATGGAGTGTCTGTACATCCGGAAAACCTTGTAAAATTACGTGAATTTTCTTCATTTTCTAGTGTTTCCGTGCGTAAACCGTAAGAAAATCTGCCAAAGGCATAGTATTCTGACATAAAGCATCTAAATACATCGAATGATGATGGGCATGATCCGTTTGGAGCAAGTGGAGTGCCTGTAAATGTGGGAATCCTTATAAAATTACGCGACTTTCCTTCATATTCGACTGTGTTCGTGCATAAACCGTAACTAAGCGGCCAAAGGCCTAGTATTCCGGAAATGCGGAAAATCATGTAAAATTACACCCCTCTTCCCTTATTTTGTTGTGTTTCCGTGCATAAACCGTAAGGAAAGCGGCCAAAGGCATAGTATTCCAACGTAAACCATGAACATATATCGAATGATAGAGATCATGATCCGTTTCCAGCAAGTGGAGTGCCTGTAAATGCGGGAATCCTTGTAAAATTACGCGAATATCCTTCATTTTCGAGTGTTTTCGTGCATAAACCGTGAGTAAAGCGGGCAAAGGCATAGTATTCCAACGTAAAGCATGGATAAAAATCGATCGATGATGGTTATGATCCGTTTAGACCAAGTGGAGTGGCTATAAATGCGGAAAACCTTGTAAAATTACACACTTCTTCCTTTATTTTATTGTGTTTCCGTGCGTAAACCGTAAGTAAATCTACCAAAGGCATAGTATTCCGACATAAAGCATCGAGATACATCGAATGATGATGGGCATGATCCGTTTAGAGCAAGTGGGGAGGTTGTAAATGCGGAAATCCTTGTAAAATTTCGTGACTTTCCTTCATTTTCGAGTGTTTCCGTACATAAACCGTAAGGAATGCAGCCAAAGGCAGGGTAATCTGACGATAGGCATCGATATAAATCGAATGATGAAGGTCCTGATTCGTTTGGAGCAAGTGGAGTGCCTGTAAATGTGGGAATCCTTGTAAAATTACGCGACTTTCCTTCATTTTCGACTGTGTTCGTGCATAAACCGTAACTAAGCGGCCAAAGGCCTAGTATTCCGGAAATGCGGAAAATCATGTAAAATTACACCCCTCTTCCCTTATTTTATTGTGTTTCCGTGCGTAAACCGTAAGGAAATCTACCAAAGGCATAGTATTCCGACATAAAGCATCGAGATACATCGAATGATGATGGGCATGATCCGTTTAGAGCAAGTGGGGCTGATGTAAATAGGGGAAATCCTTGTAAAATTACGTGACTTTCCATCATTTTCGAGTGTTTCCGTACATAAACCGTAAGGAATGCAGCCAAAGGCATGGTATTCCGACGATAGGCATCGATATAAATCGAATGATGAAGGTCCTGATTCGTTTTGAGCAAGTGGAGTGCCAGTAAATGTGGGAATCCTTGTAAAATTACACACTTCTTCCCTTGTTTTATTGTGTTTCCGTGCGTAAACCGTAAGGAAATCTGCCAAAGGCATAGTATTCCGACATAAAGCATCGAGATACATCGAATGATGATGGGCATGATCCGTTTAGAGCAAGTGGGGAGGTTGTAAATGCGGAAATCCTTGTAAAATTACGTGACTTTCCTTCATTTTCGAGTGTTTCCGTACATAAACCGTAAGGAATGCAGCCAAAGGAAGGGTAATCTGACGATAGGCATCGATATAAATCGAATGATGAAGGTCCTGATTCGTTTTGAGCAAGTGGAGTGCCTGTAAATGTGGGAATCCTTGTAAAATTACGCGACTTTCCTTCATTTTCGAATGTTTTCTTGCATAAACCGTAACTAAGCGGCCAAAGGCCTATTATTCCGACGTAGAGCATCGATATAAATCGAATGATGAAGGTCATGATCTGTTTAGAGCAAATGGAGTGTCTGTACATCCGGAAAACCTTGTAAAATTACGTGAATTTTCTTCATTTTCTAGTGTTTCCGTGCGTAAACCGTAAGGAAATCTGCCAAAGGCATAGTATTCTGACATAAAGCATCTAAATACATCGAATGATGATGGGCATGATCCGTTTGGAGCAAGTGGAGTGCCTGTAAATGTGGGAATCCTTGTAAAATTACGCGACTTTCCTTCATTTTCGACTGTGTTCGTGCATAAACCGTAACTAAGCGGCCAAAGGCCTAGTATTCCGGAAATGCGGAAAATCATGTAAAATTACACCCCTCTTCCCTTATTTTGTTGTGTTTCCGTGCATAAACCGTAAGGAAAGCGGCCAAAGGCATAGTATTCCAACGTAAACCATGAACATATATCGAATGATAGAGATCATGATCCGTTTCCAGCAAGTGGAGTGCCTGTAAATGCGGGAATCCTTGTAAAATTACGCGAATATCCTTCATTTTCGAGTGTTTTCGTGCATAAACCGTGAGTAAAGCGGGCAAAGGCATAGTATTCCAACGTAAAGCATGGATAAAAATCGATCGATGATGGTTATGATCCGTTTAGACCAAGTGGAGTGGCTATAAATGCGGAAAACCTTGTAAAATTACACACTTCTTCCCTTATTTTATTGTGTTTCCGTGCGTAAACCGTAAGGAAATCTGCCAAAGGCATAGTATTCCGACATAAAGCATCGAGATACATCGAATGATGATGGGCATGATCCGTTTAGAGCAAGTAGGGAGGTTGTAAATGCGGAAAACCTTGTAAAATTTCGTGACTTTCCTTCATTTTCGAGTGTTTCCGTACATAAACCGTAAGGAATGCAGCCAAAGGCAGGGTAATCTGACGATAGGCATCGATATAAATCGAATGATGAAGGTCCTGATTCGTTTTGAGCAAGTGGAGTGCCTGTAAATGTGGGAATCCTTGTAAAATTACGCGACTTTCCTTCATTTTCGACTGTGTTCGTGCATAAACCGTAACTAAGCGGCCAAAGGCCTAGTATTCCGGAAATGCGGAAAATCATGTAAAATTACACCCCTCTTCCCTTATTTTGTTGTGTTTCCGTGCATAAACCGTAAGGAAAGCGGCCAAAGGCATAGTATTCCAACGTAAACCATGAACATATATCGAATGATAGAGATCATGATCCGTTTCCAGCAAGTGGAGTGCCTGTAAATGCGGGAATCCTTGTAAAATTACGCGAATATCCTTCATTTTCGAGTGTTTTCGTGCATAAACCGTGAGTAAAGCGGGCAAAGGCATAGTATTCCAACGTAAAGCATGGATAAAAATCGATCGATGATGGTTATGATCCGTTTAGACCAAGTGGAGTGGCTATAAATGCGGAAAACCTTGTAAAATTACACACTTCTTCCCTTATTTTATTGTGTTTCCGTGCGTAAACCGTAAGGAAATCTACCAAAGGCATAGTATTCCGACATAAAGCATCGAGATACATCGAATGATGATGGGCATGATCCGTTTAGAGCAAGTGGGGAGGTTGTAAATGCGGAAATCCTTGTAAAATTACGTGACTTTCCTTCATTTTCGAGTGTTTCCGTACATAAACCGTAAGGAATGCAGCCAAAGGCAGGGTAATCTGACGATAGGCATCGATATAAATCGAATGATGAAGGTCCTGATTCGTTTTGAGCAAGTGGAGTGCCTGTAAATGTGGGAATCCTTGTAAAATTACGCGACTTTCCTTCATTTTCGAATGTTTTCATGCATAAACCGTAACTAAGCGGCCAAAGGCCTATTATTCCGACGTAGAGCATCGATATAAATCGAATGATGAAGGTCATGATCTGTTTAGAGCTAATGGAGTGTCTGTACATCCGGAAAACCTTGTAAAATTACGTGAATTTTCTTCATTTTCTAGTGTTTCCGTGCGTAAACCGTAAGGAAATCTGCCAAAGGCATAGTATTCTGACATAAAGCATCTAAATACATCGAATGATGATGGGCATGATCCGTTTGGAGCAAGTGGAGTGCCTGTAAATGTGGGAATCCTTGTAAAATTACGCGACTTTCCTTCATTTTCGACTGTGTTCGTGCATAAACCGTAACTAAGCGGCCAAAGGCCTAGTATTCCGGAAATGCGGAAAATCATGTAAAATTACACCCCTCTACCCTTATTTTGTTGTGTTTCCGTGCATAAACCGTAAGGAAAGCGGCCAAAGGCATAGTATTCCAACGTAAACCATGAACATATATCGAATGATAGAGATCATGATCCGTTTCCAGCAAGTGGAGTGCCTGTAAATGCGGGAATCCTTGTAAAATTACGCGAATATCCTTCATTTTCGAGTGTTTTCGTGCATAAACCGTGAGTAAAGCGGGCAAAGGCATAGTATTCCAACGTAAAGCATGGATAAAAATCGATCGATGATGGTTATGATCCGTTTAGACCAAGTGGAGTGGCTATAAATGCGGAAAACCTTGTAAAATTACACACTTCTTCCCTTATTTTATTGTGTTTCCGTGCGTAAACCGTAAGGAAATCTGCCAAAGGCATAGTATTCCGACATAAAGCATCGAGATACATCGAATGATGATGGGCATGATCCGTTTAGAGCAAGTAGGGAGGTTGTAAATGCGGAAAACCTTGTAAAATTTCGTGACTTTCCTTCATTTTCGAGTGTTTCCGTACATAAACCGTAAGGAATGCAGCCAAAGGCAGGGTAATCTGACGATAGGCATCGATATAAATCGAATGATGAAGGTCCTGATTCGTTTTGAGCAAGTGGAGTGCCTGTAAATGTGGGAATCCTTGTAAAATTACGCGAATATCCTTCATTTTCGAGTGTTTTCGTGCATAAACCGTGAGTAAAGCGGGCAAAGGCATAGTATTCCAACGTAAAGCATGGATAAAAATCGATCGATGATGGTTATGATCCGTTTAGACCAAGTGGAGTGGCTATAAATGCGGAAAACCTTGTAAAATTACACACTTCTTCCCTTATTTTATTGTGTTTCCGTGCGTAAACCGTAAGGAAATCTACCAAAGGCATAGTATTCCGACATAAAGCATCGAGATACATCGAATGATGATGGGCATGATCCGTTTAGAGCAAGTGGGGAGGTTGTAAATGCGGAAATCCTTGTAAAATTACGTGACTTTCCTTCATTTTCGAGTGTTTCCGTACATAAACCGTAAGGAATGCAGCCAAAGGCAGGGTAATCTGACGATAGGCATCGATATAAATCGAATGATGAAGGTCCTGATTCGTTTTGAGCAAGTGGAGTGCCTGTAAATGTGGGAATCCTTGTAAAATTACGCGACTTTCCTTCATTTTCGAATGTTTTCTTGCATAAACCGTAACTAAGCGGCCAAAGGCCTATTATTCCGACGTAGAGCATCGATATAAATCGAATGATGAAGGTCATGATCTGTTTAGAGCAAATGGAGTGTCTGTACATCCGGAAAACCTTGTAAAATTACGTGAATTTTCTTCATTTTCTAGTGTTTCCGTGCGTAAACCGTAAGAAAATCTGCCAAAGGCATAGTATTCTGACATAAAGCATCTAAATACATCGAATGATGATGGGCATGATCCGTTTGGAGCAAGTGGAGTGCCTGTAAATGTGGTAATCCTTATAAAATTACGCGACTTTCCTTCATATTCGACTGTGTTCGTGCATAAACCGTAACTAAGCGGCCAAAGGCCTAGTATTCCGGAAATGCGGAAAATCATGTAAAATTACACCCCTCTTCCCTTATTTTGTTGTGTTTCCGTGCATAAACCGTAAGGAAAGCGGCCAAAGGCATAGTATTCCAACGTAAACCATGAACATATATCGAATGATAGAGATCATGATCCGTTTCCAGCAAGTGGAGTGCCTGTAAATGCGGGAATCCTTGTAAAATTACGCGAATATCCTTCATTTTCGAGTGTTTTCGTGCATAAACCGTGAGTAAAGCGGGCAAAGGCATAGTATTCCAACGTAAAGCATGGATAAAAATCGATCGATGATGGTTATGATCCGTTTAGACCAAGTGGAGTGGCTATAAATGCGGAAAACCTTGTAAAATTACACACTTCTTCCTTTATTTTATTGTGTTTCCGTGCGTAAACCGTAAGTAAATCTACCAAAGGCATAGTATTCCGACATAAAGCATCGAGATACATCGAATGATGATGGGCATGATCCGTTTAGAGCAAGTGGGGAGGTTGTAAATGCGGAAATCCTTGTAAAATTTCGTGACTTTCCTTCATTTTCGAGTGTTTCCGTACATAAACCGTAAGGAATGCAGCCAAAGGCAGGGTAATCTGACGATAGGCATCGATATAAATCGAATGATGAAGGTCCTGATTCGTTTGGAGCAAGTGGAGTGCCTGTAAATGTGGGAATCCTTGTAAAATTACGCGACTATCCTTCATTTTCGACTGTGTTCGTGCATAAACCGTAACTAAGCGGCCAAAGGCCTAGTATTCCGGAAATGCGGAAAATCATGTAAAATTACACCCCTCTTCCCTTATTTTGTTGTGTTTCCGTGCATAAACCGTAAGGAAAGCGGCCAAAGGCATAGTATTCCAACGTAAACCATGAACATATATCGAATGATAGAGATCATGATCCGTTTCCAGCAAGTGGAGTGCCTGTAAATGCGGGAATCCTTGTAAAATTACGCGAATATCCTTCATTTTCGAGTGTTTCCGTACATAAACCGTAAGGAATGCAGCCAAAGGCATGGTAATCTGACGATAGGCATCGATATAAATCGAATGATGAAGGTCCTGATTCGTTTTGAGCAAGTGGAGTGCCTGTAAATGTGGGAATCCTTGTAAAATTACGCGACTTTCCTTCATTTTCGAATGTTTTCTTGCATAAACCGTAACTAAGCGGCCAAAGGCCTATTATTCCGACGTAGAGCATCGATATAAATCGAATGATGAAGGTCATGATCTGTTTAGAGCTAATGGAGTGTCTGTACATCCGGAAAACCTTGTAAAATTACGTGAATTTTCTTCATTTTCTAGTGTTTCCGTGCGTAAACCGTAAGGAAATCTGCCAAAGGCATAGTATTCTGACATAAAGCATCTAAATACATCGAATGATGATGGGCATGATCCGTTTGGAGCAAGTGGAGTGCCTGTAAATGTGGGAATCCTTGTAAAATTACGCGACTTTCCTTCATTTTCGACTGTGTTCGTGCATAAACCGTAACTAAGCGGCCAAAGGCCTAGTATTCCGGAAATGCGGAAAATCATGTAAAATTACACCCCTCTACCCTTATTTTGTTGTGTTTCCGTGCATAAACCGTAAGGAAAGCGGCCAAAGGCATAGTATTCCAACGTAAACCATGAACATATATCGAATGATAGAGATCATGATCCGTTTCCAGCAAGTGGAGTGCCTGTAAATGCGGGAATCCTTGTAAAATTCCGCGAATATCCTTCATTTTCGAGTGTTTTCGTGCATAAACCGTGAGTAAAGCGGGCAAAGGCATAGTATTCCAACGTAAAGCATGGATAAAAATCGATCGATGATGGTTATGATCCGTTTAGACCAAGTGGAGTGGCTATAAATGCGGAAAACCTTGTAAAATTACACACTTCTTCCCTTATTTTATTGTGTTTCCGTGCGTAAACCGTAAGGAAATCTACCAAAGGCATAGTATTCCGACATAAAGCATCGAGATACATCGAACGATGATGGGCATGATCCGTTTAGAGCAAGTGGGGAGGTTGTAAATGCGGAAATCCTTGTAAAATTACGTGACTTTCCTTCATTTTCGAGTGTTTCCGTACATAAACCGTAAGGAATGCAGCCAAAGGCAGGGTAATCTGACGATAGGCATCGATATAAATCGAATGATGAAGGTCCTGATTCGTTTTGAGCAAGTGGAGTGCCTGTAAATGTGGGAATCCTTGTAAAATTACGCGACTTTCCTTCATTTTCGAATGTTTTCTTGCATAAACCGTAACTAAGCGGCCAAAGGCCTATTATTCCGACGTAGAGCATCGATATAAATCGAATGATGAAGGTCATGATCTGTTTAGAGCAAATGGAGTGTCTGTACATCCGGAAAACCTTGTAAAATTACGTGAATTTTCTTCATTTTCTAGTGTTTCCGTGCGTAAACCGTAAGGAAATCTGCCAAAGGCATAGTATTCTGACATAAAGCATCTAAATACATCGAATGATGATGGGCATGATCCCTTTGGAGCAAGTGGAGTGCCTGTAAATGTGGGAATCCTTGTAAAATTACGCGACTTTCCTTCATTTTCGACTGTGTTCGTGCATAAACCGTAACTAAGCGGCCAAAGGCCTAGTATTCCGGAAATGCGGAAAATCATGTAAAATTACACCCCTCTTCCCTTATTTTGTTGTGTTTCCGTGCATAAACCGTAAGGAAAGCGGCCAAAGGCATAGTATTCCAACGTAAACCATGAACATATATCGAATGATAGAGATCATGATCCGTTTCCAGCAAGTGGAGTGCCTGTAAATGCGGGAATCCTTGTAAAATTCCGCGAATATCCTTCATTTTCCAGTGTTTTCGTGCATAAACCGTGAGTAAAGCGGACAAAGGCATAGTATTCCAACGTAAAGCATGGATAAAAATCGATCGATGATGGTTATGATCCGTTTAGACCAAGTGGAGTGGCTATAAATGCGGAAAACCTTGTAAAATTACACACTTCTTCCTTTATTTTATTGTGTTTCCGTGCGTAAACCGTAAGTAAATCTACCAAAGGCATAGTATTCCGACATAAAGCATCGAGATACATCGAATGATGATGGGCATGATCCGTTTAGAGCAAGTGGGGAGGTTGTAAATGCGGAAATCCTTGTAAAATTTCGTGACTTTCCTTCATTTTCGAGTGTTTCCGTACATAAACCGTAAGGAATGCAGCCAAAGGCAGGGTAATCTGACGATAGGCATCGATATAAATCGAATGATGAAGGTCCTGATTCGTTTGGAGCAAGTGGAGTGCCTGTAAATGTGGGAATCCTTGTAAAATTACGCGACTATCCTTCATTTTCGACTGTGTTCGTGCATAAACCGTAACTAAGCGGCCAAAGGCCTAGTATTCCGGAAATGCGGAAAATCATGTAAAATTACACCCCTCTTCCCTTATTTTGTTGTGTTTCCGTGCATAAACCGTAAGGAAAGCGGCCAAAGGCATAGTATTCCAACGTAAACCATGAACATATATCGAATGATAGAGATCATGATCCGTTTCCAGCAAGTGGAGTGCCTGTAAATGCGGGAATCCTTGTAAAATTACGCGAATATCCTTCATTTTCGAGTGTTTCCGTACATAAACCGTAAGGAATGCAGCCAAAGGCAGGGTAATCTGACGATAGGCATCGATATAAATCGAATGATGAAGGTCCTGATTCGTTTTGAGCAAGTGGAGTGCCTGTAAATGTGGGAATCCTTGTAAAATTACGCGACTTTCCTTCATTTTCGAATGTTTTCATGCATAAACCGTAACTAAGCGGCCAAAGGCCTATTATTCCGACGTAGAGCATCGATATAAATCGAATGATGAAGGTCATGATCTGTTTAGAGCTAATGGAGTGTCTGTACATCCGGAAAACCTTGTAAAATTACGTGAATTTTCTTCATTTTCTAGTGTTTCCGTGCGTAAACCGTAAGGAAATCTGCCAAAGGCATAGTATTCTGACATAAAGCATCTAAATACATCGAATGATGATGGGCATGATCCGTTTGGAGCAAGTGGAGTGCCTGTAAATGTGGGAATCCTTGTAAAATTACGCGACTTTCCTTCATTTTCGACTGTGTTCGTGCATAAACCGTAACTAAGCGGCCAAAGGCCTAGTATTCCGGAAATGCGGAAAATCATGTAAAATTACACCCCTCTTCCCTTATTTTGTTGTGTTTCCGTGCATAAACCGTAAGGAAAGCGGCCAAAGGCATAGTATTCCAACGTAAACCATGAACATATATCGAATGATAGAGATCATGATCCGTTTCCAGCAAGTGGAGTGCCTGTAAATGCGGGAATCCTTGTAAAATTCCGCGAATATCCTTCATTTTCGAGTGTTTTCGTGCATAAACCGTGAGTAAAGCGGGCAAAGGCATAGTATTCCAACGTAAAGCATGGATAAAAATCGATCGATGATGGTTATGATCCGTTTAGACCAAGTGGAGTGGCTATAAATGCGGAAAACCTTGTAAAATTACACACTTCTTCCCTTATTTTATTGTGTTTCCGTGCGTAAACCGTAAGGAAATCTACCAAAGGCATAGTATTCCGACATAAAGCATCGAGATACATCGAACGATGATGGGCATGATCCGTTTAGAGCAAGTGGGGAGGTTGTAAATGCGGAAATCCTTGTAAAATTACGTGACTTTCCTTCATTTTCGAGTGTTTCCGTACATAAACCGTAAGGAATGCAGCCAAAGGCAGGGTAATCTGACGATAGGCATCGATATAAATCGAATGATGAAGGTCCTGATTCGTTTTGAGCAAGTGGAGTGCCTGTAAATGTGGGAATCCTTGTAAAATTACGCGACTTTCCTTCATTTTCGAATGTTTTCTTGCATAAACCGTAACTAAGCGGCCAAAGGCCTATTATTCCGACGTAGAGCATCGATATAAATCGAATGATGAAGGTCATGATCTGTTTAGAGCAAATGGAGTGTCTGTACATCCGGAAAACCTTGTAAAATTACGTGAATTTTCTTCATTTTCTAGTGTTTCCGTGCGTAAACCGTAAGGAAATCTGCCAAAGGCATAGTATTCTGACATAAAGCATCTAAATACATCGAATGATGATGGGCATGATCCCTTTGGAGCAAGTGGAGTGCCTGTAAATGTGGGAATCCTTGTAAAATTACGCGACTTTCGTTCATTTTCGACTGTGTTCGTGCATAAACCGTAACTAAGCGGCCAAAGGCCTAGTATTCCGGAAATGCGGAAAATCATGTAAAATTACACCCCTCTTCCCTTATTTTGTTGTGTTTCCGTGCATAAACCGTAAGGAAAGCGGCCAAAGGCATAGTATTCCAACGTAAACCATGAACATATATCGAATGATAGAGATCATGATCCGTTTCCAGCAAGTGGAGTGCCTGTAAATGCGGGAATCCTTGTAAAATTCCGCGAATATCCTTCATTTTCCAGTGTTTTCGTGCATAAACCGTGAGTAAAGCGGGCAAAGGCATAGTATTCCAACGTAAAGCATGGATAAAAATCGATCGATGATGGTTATGATCCGTTTAGACCAAGTGGAGTGGCTATAAATGCGGAAAACCTTGTAAAATTACACACTTCTTCCTTTATTTTATTGTGTTTCCGTGCGTAAACCGTAAGTAAATCTACCAAAGGCATAGTATTCCGACATAAAGCATCGAGATACATCGAATGATGATGGGCATGATCCGTTTAGAGCAAGTGGGGAGGTTGTAAATGCGGAAATCCTTGTAAAATTTCGTGACTTTCCTTCATTTTCGAGTGTTTCCGTACATAAACCGTAAGGAATGCAGCCAAAGGCAGGGTAATCTGACGATAGGCATCGATATAAATCGAATGATGAAGGTCCTGATTCGTTTGGAGCAAGTGGAGTGCCTGTAAATGTGGGAATCCTTGTAAAATTACGCGACTATCCTTCATTTTCGACTGTGTTCGTGCATAAACCGTAACTAAGCGGCCAAAGGCCTAGTATTCCGGAAATGCGGAAAATCATGTAAAATTACACCCCTCTTCCCTTATTTTGTTGTGTTTCCGTGCATAAACCGTAAGGAAAGCGGCCAAAGGCATAGTATTCCAACGTAAACCATGAACATATATCGAATGATAGAGATCATGATCCGTTTCCAGCAAGTGGAGTGCCTGTAAATGCGGGAATCCTTGTAAAATTACGCGAATATCCTTCATTTTCGAGTGTTTCCGTACATAAACCGTAACTAAGCGGCCAAAGGCCTATTATTCCGACGTAGAGCATCGATATAAATCGAATGATGAAGGTCATGATCTGTTTAGAGCTAATGGAGTGTCTGTACATCCGGAAAACCTTGTAAAATTACGTGAATTTTCTTCATTTTCTAGTGTTTCCGTGCGTAAACCGTAAGGAAATCTGCCAAAGGCATAGTATTCTGACATAAAGCATCTAAATACATCGAATGATGATGGGCATGATCCGTTTGGAGCAAGTGGAGTGCCTGTAAATGTGGGAATCCTTGTAAAATTACGCGACTTTCCTTCATTTTCGACTGTGTTCGTGCATAAACCGTAACTAAGCGGCCAAAGGCCTAGTATTCCGGAAATGCGGAAAATCATGTAAAATTACACCCCTCTACCCTTATTTTGTTGTGTTTCCGTGCATAAACCGTAAGGAAAGCGGCCAAAGGCATAGTATTCCAACGTAAACCATGAACATATATCGAATGATAGAGATCATGATCCGTTTCCAGCAAGTGGAGTGCCTGTAAATGCGGGAATCCTTGTAAAATTCCGCGAATATCCTTCATTTTCGAGTGTTTTCGTGCATAAACCGTGAGTAAAGCGGGCAAAGGCATAGTATTCCAACGTAAAGCATGGATAAAAATCGATCGATGATGGTTATGATCCGTTTAGACCAAGTGGAGTGGCTATAAATGCGGAAAACCTTGTAAAATTACACACTTCTTCCCTTATTTTATTGTGTTTCCGTGCGTAAACCGTAAGGAAATCTACCAAAGGCATAGTATTCCGACATAAAGCATCGAGATACATCGAACGATGATGGGCATGATCCGTTTAGAGCAAGTGGGGAGGTTGTAAATGCGGAAATCCTTGTAAAATTACGTGACTTTCCTTCATTTTCGAGTGTTTCCGTACATAAACCGTAAGGAATGCAGCCAAAGGCAGGGTAATCTGACGATAGGCATCGATATAAATCGAATGATGAAGGTCCTGATTCGTTTTGAGCAAGTGGAGTGCCTGTAAATGTGGGAATCCTTGTAAAATTACGCGACTTTCCTTCATTTTCGACTGTTTTCTTGCATAAACCGTAACTAAGCGGCCAAAGGCCTATTATTCCGACGTAGAGCATCGATATAAATCGAATGATGAAGGTCATGATCTGTTTAGAGCAAATGGAGTGTCTGTACATCCGGAAAACCTTGTAAAATTACGTGAATTTTCTTCATTTTCTAGTGTTTCCGTGCGTAAACCGTAAGGAAATCTGCCAAAGGCATAGTATTCTGACATAAAGCATCTAAATACATCGAATGATGATGGGCATGATCCCTTTGGAGCAAGTGGAGTGCCTGTAAATGTGGGAATCCTTGTAAAATTACGCGACTTTCGTTCATTTTCGACTGTGTTCGTGCATAAACCGTAACTAAGCGGCCAAAGGCCTAGTATTCCGGAAATGCGGAAAATCATGTAAAATTACACCCCTCTTCCCTTATTTTGTTGTGTTTCCGTGCATAAACCGTAAGGAAAGCGGCCAAAGGCATAGTATTCCAACGTAAACCATGAACATATATCGAATGATAGAGATCATGATCCGTTTCCAGCAAGTGGAGTGCCTGTAAATGCGGGAATCCTTGTAAAATTCCGCGAATATCCTTCATTTTCCAGTGTTTTCGTGCATAAACCGTGAGTAAAGCGGGCAAAGGCATAGTATTCCAACGTAAAGCATGGATAAAAATCGATCGATGATGGTTATGATCCGTTTAGACCAAGTGGAGTGGCTATAAATGCGGAAAACCTTGTAAAATTACACACTTCTTCCTTTATTTTATTGTGTTTCCGTGCGTAAACCGTAAGTAAATCTACCAAAGGCATAGTATTCCGACATAAAGCATCGAGATACATCGAATGATGATGGGCATGATCCGTTTAGAGCAAGTGGGGAGGTTGTAAATGCGGAAATCCTTGTAAAATTTCGTGACTTTCCTTCATTTTCGAGTGTTTCCGTACATAAACCGTAAGGAATGCAGCCAAAGGCAGGGTAATCTGACGATAGGCATCGATATAAATCGAATGATGAAGGTCCTGATTCGTTTGGAGCAAGTGGAGTGCCTGTAAATGTGGGAATCCTTGTAAAATTACGCGACTATCCTTCATTTTCGACTGTGTTCGTGCATAAACCGTAACTAAGCGGCCAAAGGCCTAGTATTCCGGAAATGCGGAAAATCATGTAAAATTACACCCCTCTTCCCTTATTTTGTTGTGTTTCCGTGCATAAACCGTAAGGAAAGCGGCCAAAGGCATAGTATTCCAACGTAAACCATGAACATATATCGAATGATAGAGATCATGACCCGTTTCCAGCAAGTGGAGTGCCTGTAAATGCGGGAATCCTTGTAAAATTACGCGAATATCCTTCATTTTCGAGTGTTTCCGTACATAAACCGTAAGGAATGCAGCCAAAGGCAGGGTAATCTGACGATAGGCATCGATATAAATCGAATGATGAAGGTCCTGATTCGTTTTGAGCAAGTGGAGTGCCTGTAAATGTGGGAATCCTTGTAAAATTACGCGACTATCCTTCATTTTCGAATGTTTTCATGCATAAACCGTAACTAAGCGGCCAAAGGCCTATTATTCCGACGTAGAGCATCGATATAAATCGAATGATGAAGGTCATGATCTGTTTAGAGCTAATGGAGTGTCTGTACATCCGGAAAACCTTGTAAAATTACGTGAATTTTCTTCATTTTCTAGTGTTTCCGTGCGTAAACCGTAAGGAAATCTGCCAAAGGCATAGTATTCTGACATAAAGCATCTAAATACATCGAATGATGATGGGCATGATCCGTTTGGAGCAAGTGGAGTGCCTGTAAATGTGGGAATCCTTGTAAAATTACGCGACTTTCCTTCATTTTCGACTGTGTTCGTGCATAAACCGTAACTAAGCGGCCAAAGGCCTAGTATTCCGGAAATGCGGAAAATCATGTAAAATTACACCCCTCTTCCCTTATTTTGTTGTGTTTCCGTGCATAAACCGTAAGGAAAGCGGCCAAAGGCATAGTATTCCAACGTAAACCATGAACATATATCGAATGATAGAGATCATGATCCGTTTCCAGCAAGTGGAGTGCCTGTAAATGCGGGAATCCTTGTAAAATTCCGCGAATATCCTTCATTTTCGAGTGTTTTCGTGCATAAACCGTGAGTAAAGCGGGCAAAGGCATAGTATTCCAACGTAAAGCATGGATAAAAATCGATCGATGATGGTTATGATCCGTTTAGACCAAGTGGAGTGGCTATAAATGCGGAAAACCTTGTAAAATTACACACTTCTTCCCTTATTTTATTGTGTTTCCGTGCGTAAACCGTAAGGAAATCTACCAAAGGCATAGTATTCCGACATAAAGCATCGAGATACATCGAACGATGATGGGCATGATCCGTTTAGAGCAAGTGGGGAGGTTGTAAATGCGGAAATCCTTGTAAAATTACGTGACTTTCCTTCATTTTCGAGTGTTTCCGTACATAAACCGTAAGGAATGCAGCCAAAGGCAGGGTAATCGGACGATAGGCATCGATATAAATCGAATGATGAAGGTCCTGATTCGTTTTGAGCAAGTGGAGTGCCTGTAAATGTGGGAATCCTTGTAAAATTACGCGACTTTCCTTCATTTTCGACTGTGTTCGTGCATAAACCGTAACTAAGCGGCCAAAGGCCTAGTATTCCGGAAATGCGGAAAATCATGTAAAATTACACCCCTCTTCCCTTATTTTGTTGTGTTTCCGTGCATAAACCGTAAGGAAAGCGGCCAAAGGCATAGTATTCCAACGTAAACCATGAACATATATCGAATGATAGAGATCATGATCCGTTTCCAGCAAGTGGAGTGCCTGTAAATGCGGGAATCCTTGTAAAATTACGCGAATATCCTTCATTTTCGAGTGTTTTCGTGCATAAACCGTGAGTAAAGCGGGCAAAGGCATAGTATTCCAACGTAAAGCATGGATAAAAATCGATCGATGATGGTTATGATCCGTTTAGACCAAGTGGAGTGGCTATAAATGCGGAAAACCTTGTAAAATTACACACTTCTTCCCTTATTTTATTGTGTTTCCGTGCGTAAACCGTAAGGAAATCTACCAAAGGCATAGTATTCCGACATAAAGCATCGAGATACATCGAATGATGATGGGCATGATCCGTTTAGAGCAAGTGGGGAGGTTGTAAATGCGGAAATCCTTGTAAAATTACGTGACTTTCCTTCATTTTCGAGTGTTTCCGTACATAAACCGTAAGGAATGCAGCCAAAGGCAGGGTAATCTGACGATAGGCATCGATATAAATCGAATGATGAAGGTCCTGATTCGTTTTGAGCAAGTGGAGTGCCTGTAAATGTGGGAATCCTTGTAAAATTACGCGACTTTCCTTCATTTTCGAATGTTTTCTTGCATAAACCGTAACTAAGCGGCCAAAGGCCTATTATTCCGACGTAGAGCATCGATATAAATCGAATGATGAAGGTCATGATCTGTTTAGAGCAAATGGAGTGTCTGTACATCCGGAAAACCTTGTAAAATTACGTGAATTTTCTTCATTTTCTAGTGTTTCCGTGCGTAAACCGTAAGAAAATCTGCCAAAGGCATAGTATTCTGACATAAAGCATCTAAATACATCGAATGATGATGGGCATGATCCGTTTGGAGCAAGTGGAGTGCCTGTAAATGTGGGAATCCTTATAAAATTACGCGACTTTCCTTCATATTCGACTGTGTTCGTGCATAAACCGTAACTAAGCGGCCAAAGGCCTAGTATTCCGGAAATGCGGAAAATCATGTAAAATTACACCCCTCTTCCCTTATTTTGTTGTGTTTCCGTGCATAAACCGTAAGGAAAGCGGCCAAAGGCATAGTATTCCAACGTAAACCATGAACATATATCGAATGATAGAGATCATGATCCGTTTCCAGCAAGTGGAGTGCCTGTAAATGCGGGAATCCTTGTAAAATTACGCGAATATCCTTCATTTTCGAGTGTTTTCGTGCATAAACCGTGAGTAAAGCGGGCAAAGGCATAGTATTCCAACGTAAAGCATGGATAAAAATCGATCGATGATGGTTATGATCCGTTTAGACCAAGTGGAGTGGCTATAAATGCGGAAAACCTTGTAAAATTACACACTTCTTCCTTTATTTTATTGTGTTTCCGTGCGTAAACCGTAAGTAAATCTACCAAAGGCATAGTATTCCGACATAAAGCATCGAGATACATCGAATGATGATGGGCATGATCCGTTTAGAGCAAGTGGGGAGGTTGTAAATGCGGAAATCCTTGTAAAATTTCGTGACTTTCCTTCATTTTCGAGTGTTTCCGTACATAAACCGTAAGGAATGCAGCCAAAGGCAGGGTAATCTGACGATAGGCATCGATATAAATCGAATGATGAAGGTCCTGATTCGTTTGGAGCAAGTGGAGTGCCTGTAAATGTGGGAATCCTTGTAAAATTACGCGACTATCCTTCATTTTCGACTGTGTTCGTGCATAAACCGTAACTAAGCGGCCAAAGGCCTAGTATTCCGGAAATGCGGAAAATCATGTAAAATTACACCCCTCTTCCCTTATTTTGTTGTGTTTCCGTGCATAAACCGTAAGGAAAGCGGCCAAAGGCATAGTATTCCAACGTAAACCATGAACATATATCGAATGATAGAGATCATGATCCGTTTCCAGCAAGTGGAGTGCCTGTAAATGAGGGAATCCTTGTAAAATTACGCGAATATCCTTCATTTTCGAGTGTTTCCGTACATAAACCGTAAGGAATGCAGCCAAAGGCAGGGTAATCTGACGATAGGCATCGATATAAATCGAATGATGAAGGTCCTGATTCGTTTTGAGCAAGTGGAGTGCCTGTAAATGTGGGAATCCTTGTAAAATTACGCGACTTTCCTTCATTTTCGAATGTTTTCTTGCATAAACCGTAACTAAGCGGCCAAAGGCCTATTATTCCGACGTAGAGCATCGATATAAATCGAATGATGAAGGTCATGATCTGTTTAGAGCAAATGGAGTGTCTGTACATCCGGAAAACCTTGTAAAATTACGTGAATTTTCTTCATTTTCTAGTGTTTCCGTGCGTAAACCGTAAGGAAATCTGCCAAAGGCATAGTATTCTGACATAAAGCATCTAAATACATCGAATGATGATGGGCATGATCCCTTTGGAGCAAGTGGAGTGCCTGTAAATGTGGGAATCCTTGTAAAATTACGCGACTTTCCTTCATTTTCGACTGTGTTCGTGCATAAACCGTAACTAAGCGGCCAAAGGCCTAGTATTCCGGAAATGCGGAAAATCATGTAAAATTACACCCCTCTTCCCTTATTTTGTTGTGTTTCCGTGCATAAACCGTAAGGAAAGCGGCCAAAGGCATAGTATTCCAACGTAAACCATGAACATATATCGAATGATAGAGATCATGATCCGTTTCCAGCAAGTGGAGTGCCTGTAAATGCGGGAATCCTTGTAAAATTCCGCGAATATCCTTCATTTTCCAGTGTTTTCGTGCATAAACCGTGAGTAAAGCGGACAAAGGCATAGTATTCCAACGTAAAGCATGGATAAAAATCGATCGATGATGGTTATGATCCGTTTAGACCAAGTGGAGTGGCTATAAATGCGGAAAACCTTGTAAAATTACACACTTCTTCCTTTATTTTATTGTGTTTCCGTGCGTAAACCGTAAGTAAATCTACCAAAGGCATAGTATTCCGACATAAAGCATCGAGATACATCGAATGATGATGGGCATGATCCGTTTAGAGCAAGTGGGGAGGTTGTAAATGCGGAAATCCTTGTAAAATTTCGTGACTTTCCTTCATTTTCGAGTGTTTCCGTACATAAACCGTAAGGAATGCAGCCAAAGGCAGGGTAATCTGACGATAGGCATCGATATAAATCGAATGATGAAGGTCCTGATTCGTTTTGAGCAAGTGGAGTGCCTGTAAATGTGGGAATCCTTGTAAAATTACGCGACTATCCTTCATTTTCGACTGTGTTCGTGCATAAACCGTAACTAAGCGGCCAAAGGCCTAGTATTCCGGAAATGCGGAAAATCATGTAAAATTACACCCCTCTTCCCTTATTTTGTTGTGTTTCCGTGCATAAACCGTAAGGAAAGCGGCCAAAGGCATAGTATTCCAACGTAAACCATGAACATATATCGAATGATAGAGATCATGATCCGTTTCCAGCAAGTGGAGTGCCTGTAAATGCGGGAATCCTTGTAAAATTACGCGAATATCCTTCATTTTCGAGTGTTTCCGTACATAAACCGTAAGGAATGCAGCCAAAGGCAGGGTAATCTGACGATAGGCATCGATATAAATCGAATGATGAAGGTCCTGATTCGTTTTGAGCAAGTGGAGTGCCTGTAAATGTGGGAATCCTTGTAAAATTGCGCGACTTTCCTTCATTTTCGAATGTTTTCATGCATAAACCGTAACTAAGCGGCCAAAGGCCTATTATTCCGACGTAGAGCATCGATATAAATCGAATGATGAAGGTCATGATCTGTTTAGAGCTAATGGAGTGTCTGTACATCCGGAAAACCTTGTAAAATTACGTGAATTTTCTTCATTTTCTAGTGTTTCCGTGCGTAAACCGTAAGGAAATCTGCCAAAGGCATAGTATTCTGACATAAAGCATCTAAATACATCGAATGATGATGGGCATGATCCGTTTGGAGCAAGTGGAGTGCCTGTAAATGTGGGAATCCTTGTAAAATTACGCGACTTTCCTTCATTTTCGACTGTGTTCGTGCATAAACCGTAACTAAGCGGCCAAAGGCCTAGTATTCCGGAAATGCGGAAAATCATGTAAAATTACACCCCTCTTCCCTTATTTTGTTGTGTTTCCGTGCATAAACCGTAAGGAAAGCGGCCAAAGGCATAGTATTCCAACGTAAACCATGAACATATATCGAATGATAGAGATCATGATCCGTTTCCAGCAAGTGGAGTGCCTGTAAATGCGGGAATCCTTGTAAAATTCCGCGAATATCCTTCATTTTCGAGTGTTTTCGTGCATAAACCGTGAGTAAAGCGGGCAAAGGCATAGTATTCCAACGTAAAGCATGGATAAAAATCGATCGATGATGGTTATGATCCGTTTAGACCAAGTGGAGTGGCTATAAATGCGGAAAACCTTGTAAAATTACACACTTCTTCCCTTATTTTATTGTGTTTCCGTGCGTAAACCGTAAGGAAATCTACCAAAGGCATAGTATTCCGACATAAAGCATCGAGATACATCGAACGATGATGGGCATGATCCGTTTAGAGCAAGTGGGGAGGTTGTAAATGCGGAAATCCTTGTAAAATTACGTGACTTTCCTTCATTTTCGAGTGTTTCCGTACATAAACCGTAAGGAATGCAGCCAAAGGCAGGGTAATCTGACGATAGGCATCGATATAAATCGAATGATGAAGGTCCTGATTCGTTTTGAGCAAGTGGAGTGCCTGTAAATGTGGGAATCCTTGTAAAATTACGCGACTTTCCTTCATTTTCGACTGTTTTCTTGCATAAACCGTAACTAAGCGGCCAAAGGCCTATTATTCCGACGTAGAGCATCGATATAAATCGAATGATGAAGGTCATGATCTGTTTAGAGCAAATGGAGTGTCTGTACATCCGGAAAACCTTGTAAAATTACGTGAATTTTCTTCATTTTCTAGTGTTTCCGTGCGTAAACCGTAAGGAAATCTGCCAAAGGCATAGTATTCTGACATAAAGCATCTAAATACATCGAATGATGATGGGCATGATCCCTTTGGAGCAAGTGGAGTGCCTGTAAATGTGGGAATCCTTGTAAAATTACGCGACTTTCGTTCATTTTCGACTGTGTTCGTGCATAAACCGTAACTAAGCGGCCAAAGGCCTAGTATTCCGGAAATGCGGAAAATCATGTAAAATTACACCCCTCTTCCCTTATTTTGTTGTGTTTCCGTGCATAAACCGTAAGGAAAGCGGCCAAAGGCATAGTATTCCAACGTAAACCATGAACATATATCGAATGATAGAGATCATGATCCGTTTCCAGCAAGTGGAGTGCCTGTAAATGCGGGAATCCTTGTAAAATTCCGCGAATATCCTTCATTTTCCAGTGTTTTCGTGCATAAACCGTGAGTAAAGCGGGCAAAGGCATAGTATTCCAACGTAAAGCATGGATAAAAATCGATCGATGATGGTTATGATCCGTTTAGACCAAGTGGAGTGGCTATAAATGCGGAAAACCTTGTAAAATTACACACTTCTTCCTTTATTTTATTGTGTTTCCGTGCGTAAACCGTAAGTAAATCTACCAAAGGCATAGTATTCCGACATAAAGCATCGAGATACATCGAATGATGATGGGCATGATCCGTTTAGAGCAAGTGGGGAGGTTGTAAATGCGGAAATCCTTGTAAAATTTCGTGACTTTCCTTCATTTTCGAGTGTTTCCGTACATAAACCGTAAGGAATGCAGCCAAAGGCAGGGTAATCTGACGATAGGCATCGATATAAATCGAATGATGAAGGTCCTGATTCGTTTGGAGCAAGTGGAGTGCCTGTAAATGTGGGAATCCTTGTAAAATTACGCGACTATCCTTCATTTTCGACTGTGTTCGTGCATAAACCGTAACTAAGCGGCCAAAGGCCTAGTATTCCGGAAATGCGGAAAATCATGTAAAATTACACCCCTCTTCCCTTATTTTGTTGTGTTTCCGTGCATAAACCGTAAGGAAAGCGGCCAAAGGCATAGTATTCCAACGTAAACCATGAACATATATCGAATGATAGAGATCATGATCCGTTTCCAGCAAGTGGAGTGCCTGTAAATGCGGGAATCCTTGTAAAATTACGCGAATATCCTTCATTTTCGAGTGTTTCCGTACATAAACCGTAACTAAGCGGCCAAAGGCCTATTATTCCGACGTAGAGCATCGATATAAATCGAATGATGAAGGTCATGATCTGTTTAGAGCTAATGGAGTGTCTGTACATCCGGAAAACCTTGTAAAATTACGTGAATTTTCTTCATTTTCTAGTGTTTCCGTGCGTAAACCGTAAGGAAATCTGCCAAAGGCATAGTATTCTGACATAAAGCATCTAAATACATCGAATGATGATGGGCATGATCCGTTTGGAGCAAGTGGAGTGCCTGTAAATGTGGGAATCCTTGTAAAATTACGCGACTTTCCTTCATTTTCGACTGTGTTCGTGCATAAACCGTAACTAAGCGGCCAAAGGCCTAGTATTCCGGAAATGCGGAAAATCATGTAAAATTACACCCCTCTACCCTTATTTTGTTGTGTTTCCGTGCATAAACCGTAAGGAAAGCGGCCAAAGGCATAGTATTCCAACGTAAACCATGAACATATATCGAATGATAGAGATCATGATCCGTTTCCAGCAAGTGGAGTGCCTGTAAATGCGGGAATCCTTGTAAAATTCCGCGAATATCCTTCATTTTCGAGTGTTTTCGTGCATAAACCGTGAGTAAAGCGGGCAAAGGCATAGTATTCCAACGTAAAGCATGGATAAAAATCGATCGATGATGGTTATGATCCGTTTAGACCAAGTGGAGTGGCTATAAATGCGGAAAACCTTGTAAAATTACACACTTCTTCCCTTATTTTATTGTGTTTCCGTGCGTAAACCGTAAGGAAATCTACCAAAGGCATAGTATTCCGACATAAAGCATCGAGATACATCGAACGATGATGGGCATGATCCGTTTAGAGCAAGTGGGGAGGTTGTAAATGCGGAAATCCTTGTAAAATTACGTGACTTTCCTTCATTTTCGAGTGTTTCCGTACATAAACCGTAAGGAATGCAGCCAAAGGCAGGGTAATCTGACGATAGGCATCGATATAAATCGAATGATGAAGGTCCTGATTCGTTTTGAGCAAGTGGAGTGCCTGTAAATGTGGGAATCCTTGTAAAATTACGCGACTTTCCTTCATTTTCGAATGTTTTCTTGCATAAACCGTAACTAAGCGGCCAAAGGCCTATTATTCCGACGTAGAGCATCGATATAAATCGAATGATGAAGGTCATGATCTGTTTAGAGCAAATGGAGTGTCTGTACATCCGGAAAACCTTGTAAAATTACGTGAATTTTCTTCATTTTCTAGTGTTTCCGTGCGTAAACCGTAAGGAAATCTGCCAAAGGCATAGTATTCTGACATAAAGCATCTAAATACATCGAATGATGATGGGCATGATCCCTTTGGAGCAAGTGGAGTGCCTGTAAATGTGGGAATCCTTGTAAAATTACGCGACTTTCGTTCATTTTCGACTGTGTTCGTGCATAAACCGTAACTAAGCGGCCAAAGGCCTAGTATTCCGGAAATGCGGAAAATCATGTAAAATTACACCCCTCTTCCCTTATTTTGTTGTGTTTCCGTGCATAAACCGTAAGGAAAGCGGCCAAAGGCATAGTATTCCAACGTAAACCATGAACATATATCGAATGATAGAGATCATGATCCGTTTCCAGCAAGTGGAGTGCCTGTAAATGCGGGAATCCTTGTAAAATTCCGCGAATATCCTTCATTTTCCAGTGTTTTCGTGCATAAACCGTGAGTAAAGCGGGCAAAGGCATAGTATTCCAACGTAAAGCATGGATAAAAATCGATCGATGATGGTTATGATCCGTTTAGACCAAGTGGAGTGGCTATAAATGCGGAAAACCTTGTAAAATTACACACTTCTTCCTTTATTTTATTGTGTTTCCGTGCGTAAACCGTAAGTAAATCTACCAAAGGCATAGTATTCCGACATAAAGCATCGAGATACATCGAATGATGATGGGCATGATCCGTTTAGAGCAAGTGGGGAGGTTGTAAATGCGGAAATCCTTGTAAAATTTCGTGACTTTCCTTCATTTTCGAGTGTTTCCGTACATAAACCGTAAGGAATGCAGCCAAAGGCAGGGTAATCTGACGATAGGCATCGATATAAATCGAATGATGAAGGTCCTGATTCGTTTGGAGCAAGTGGAGTGCCTGTAAATGTGGGAATCCTTGTAAAATTACGCGACTATCCTTCATTTTCGACTGTGTTCGTGCATAAACCGTAACTAAGCGGCCAAAGGCCTAGTATTCCGGAAATGCGGAAAATCATGTAAAATTACACCCCTCTTCCCTTATTTTGTTGTGTTTCCGTGCATAAACCGTAAGGAAAGCGGCCAAAGGCATAGTATTCCAACGTAAACCATGAACATATATCGAATGATAGAGATCATGACCCGTTTCCAGCAAGTGGAGTGCCTGTAAATGCGGGAATCCTTGTAAAATTACGCGAATATCCTTCATTTTCGAGTGTTTCCGTACATAAACCGTAAGGAATGCAGCCAAAGGCAGGGTATTCTGACGATAGGCATCGATATAAATCGAATGATGAAGGTCCTGATTCGTTTTGAGCAAGTGGAGTGCCTGTAAATGTGGGAATCCTTGTAAAATTACGCGACTTTCCTTCATTTTCGAATGTTTTCATGCATAAACCGTAACTAAGCGGCCAAAGGCCTATTATTCCGACGTAGAGCATCGATATAAATCGAATGATGAAGGTCATGATCTGTTTAGAGCTAATGGAGTGTCTGTACATCCGGAAAACCTTGTAAAATTACGTGAATTTTCTTCATTTTCTAGTGTTTCCGTGCGTAAACCGTAAGGAAATCTGCCAAAGGCATAGTATTCTGACATAAAGCATCTAAATACATCGAATGATGATGGGCATGATCCGTTTGGAGCAAGTGGAGTGCCTGTAAATGTGGGAATCCTTGTAAAATTACGCGACTTTCCTTCATTTTCGACTGTGTTCGTGCATAAACCGTAACTAAGCGGCCAAAGGCCTAGTATTCCGGAAATGCGGAAAATCATGTAAAATTACACCCCTCTTCCCTTATTTTGTTGTGTTTCCGTGCATAAACCGTAAGGAAAGCGGCCAAAGGCATAGTATTCCAACGTAAACCATGAACATATATCGAATGATAGAGATCATGATCCGTTTCCAGCAAGTGGAGTGCCTGTAAATGCGGGAATCCTTGTAAAATTCCGCGAATATCCTTCATTTTCGAGTGTTTTCGTGCATAAACCGTGAGTAAAGCGGGCAAAGGCATAGTATTCCAACGTAAAGCATGGATAAAAATCGATCGATGATGGTTATGATCCGTTTAGACCAAGTGGAGTGGCTATAAATGCGGAAAACCTTGTAAAATTACACACTTCTTCCCTTATTTTATTGTGTTTCCGTGCGTAAACCGTAAGGAAATCTACCAAAGGCATAGTATTCCGACATAAAGCATCGAGATACATCGAACGATGATGGGCATGATCCGTTTAGAGCAAGTGGGGAGGTTGTAAATGCGGAAATCCTTGTAAAATTACGTGACTTTCCTTCATTTTCGAGTGTTTCCGTACATAAACCGTAAGGAATGCAGCCAAAGGCAGGGTAATCGGACGATAGGCATCGATATAAATCGAATGATGAAGGTCCTGATTCGTTTTGAGCAAGTGGAGTGCCTGTAAATGTGGGAATCCTTGTAAAATTACGCGACTTTCCTTCATTTTCGAATGTTTTCTTGCATAAACCGTAACTAAGCGGCCAAAGGCCTATTATTCCGACGTAGAGCATCGATATAAATCGAATGATGAAGGTCATGATCTGTTTAGAGCAAATGGAGTGTCTGTACATCCGGAAAACCTTGTAAAATTACGTGAATTTTCTTCATTTTCTAGTGTTTCCGTGCGTAAACCGTAAGGAAATCTGCCAAAGGCATAGTATTCTGACATAAAGCATCTAAATACATCGAATGATGATGGGCATGATCACTTTGGAGCAAGTGGAGTGCCTGTAAATGTGGGAATCCTTGTAAAATTACGCGACTTTCCTTCATTTTCGACTGTGTTCGTGCATAAACCGTAACTAAGCGGCCAAAGGCCTAGTATTCCGGAAATGCGGAAAATCATGTAAAATTACACCCCTCTTCCCTTATTTTGTTGTGTTTCCGTGCATAAACCGTAAGGAAAGCGGCCAAAGGCATAGTATTCCAACGTAAACCATGAACATATATCGAATGATAGAGATCATGATCCGTTTCCAGCAAGTGGAGTGCCTGTAAATGCGGGAATCCTTGTAAAATTCCGCGAATATCCTTCATTTTCCAGTGTTTTCGTGCATAAACCGTGAGTAAAGCGGGCAAAGGCATAGTATTCCAACGTAAAGCATGGATAAAAATCGATCGATGATGGTTATGATCCGTTTAGACCAAGTGGAGTGGCTATAAATGCGGAAAACCTTGTAAAATTACGTGACTTTCCTTCATTTTCGAGTGTTTCCGTACATAAACCGTAAGGAATGCAGCCAAAGGCAGGGTAATCTGACGATAGGCATCGATATAAATCGAATGATGAAGGTCCTGATTCGTTTTGAGCAAGTGGAGTGTCTGTAAATGTGGGAATCCTTGTAAAATTACGCGACTTTCCTTCATTTTCGAATGTTTTCTTGCATAAACCGTAACTAAGCGGCCAAAGGCCTATTATTCCGACGTAGAGCATCGATATAAATCGAATGATGAAGGTCATGATCTGTTTAGAGCAAATGGAGTGTCTGTACATCCGGAAAACCTTGTAAAATTACGTGAATTTTCTTCATTTTCTAGTGTTTCCGTGCGTAAACCGTAAGGAAATCTGCCAAAGGCATAGTATTCTGACATAAAGCATCTAAATACATCGAATGATGATGGGCATGATCACTTTGGAGCAAGTGGAGTGCCTGTAAATGTGGGAATCCTTGTAAAATTACGCGACTTTCCTTCATTTTCGACTGTGTTCGTGCATAAACCGTAACTAAGCGGCCAAAGGCCTAGTATTCCGGAAATGCGGAAAATCATGTAAAATTACACCCCTCTTCCCTTATTTTGTTGTGTTTCCGTGCATAAACCGTAAGGAAAGCGGCCAAAGGCATAGTATTCCAACGTAAACCATGAACATATATCGAATGATAGAGATCATGATCCGTTTCCAGCAAGTGGAGTGCCTGTAAATGCGGGAATCCTTGTAAAATTCCGCGAATATCCTTCATTTTCCAGTGTTTTCGTGCATAAACCGTGAGTAAAGCGGGCAAAGGCATAGTATTCCAACGTAAAGCATGGATAAAAATCGATCGATGATGGTTATGATCCGTTTAGACCAAGTGGAGTGGCTATAAATGCGGAAAACCTTGTAAAATTACGTGACTTTCCTTCATTTTCGAGTGTTTCCGTACATAAACCGTAAGGAATGCAGCCAAAGGCAGGGTAATCTGACATAAAGCATCGAGATACATCGAACGATGATGGGCATGATCCGTTTAGAGCAAGTGGGGAGGTTGTAAATGCGGAAATCCTTGTAAAATTACGTGACTTTCCTTCATTTTCGAGTGTTTCCGTACATAAACCGTAAGGAATGCAGCCAAAGGCAGGGTAATCGGACGATAGGCATCGATATAAATCGAATGATGAAGGTCCTGATTCGTTTTGAGCAAGTGGAGTGCCTGTAAATGTGGGAATCCTTGTAAAATTACGCGACTTTCCTTCATTTTCGAATGTTTTCTTGCATAAACCGTAACTAAGCGGCCAAAGGCCTATTATTCCGACGTAGAGCATCGATATAAATCGAATGATGAAGGTCATGATCTGTTTAGAGCAAATGGAGTGTCTGTACATCCGGAAAACCTTGTAAAATTACGTGAATTTTCTTCATTTTCTAGTGTTTCCGTGCGTAAACCGTAAGGAAATCTGCCAAAGGCATAGTATTCTGACATAAAGCATCTAAATACATCGAATGATGATGGGCATGATCACTTTGGAGCAAGTGGAGTGCCTGTAAATGTGGGAATCCTTGTAAAATTACGCGACTTTCCTTCATTTTCGACTGTGTTCGTGCATAAACCGTAACTAAGCGGCCAAAGGCCTAGTATTCCGGAAATGCGGAAAATCATGTAAAATTACACCCCTCTTCCCTTATTTTGTTGTGTTTCCGTGCATAAACCGTAAGGAAAGCGGCCAAAGGCATAGTATTCCAACGTAAACCATGAACATATATCGAATGATAGAGATCATGATCCGTTTCCAGCAAGTGGAGTGCCTGTAAATGCGGGAATCCTTGTAAAATTCCGCGAATATCCTTCATTTTCCAGTGTTTTCGTGCATAAACCGTGAGTAAAGCGGGCAAAGGCATAGTATTCCAACGTAAAGCATGGATAAAAATCGATCGATGATGGTTATGATCCGTTTAGACCAAGTGGAGTGGCTATAAATGCGGAAAACCTTGTAAAATTACGTGACTTTCCTTCATTTTCGAGTGTTTCCGTACATAAACCGTAAGGAATGCAGCCAAAGGCAGGGTAATCTGACGATAGGCATCGATATAAATCGAATGATGAAGGTCCTGATTCGTTTTGAGCAAGTGGAGTGTCTGTAAATGTGGGAATCCTTGTAAAATTACGCGACTTTCCTTCATTTTCGAATGTTTTCTTGCATAAACCGTAACTAAGCGGCCAAAGGCCTATTATTCCGACGTAGAGCATCGATATAAATCGAATGATGAAGGTCATGATCTGTTTAGAGCAAATGGAGTGTCTGTACATCCGGAAAACCTTGTAAAATTACGTGAATTTTCTTCATTTTCTAGTGTTTCCGTGCGTAAACCGTAAGGAAATCTGCCAAAGGCATAGTATTCTGACATAAAGCATCTAAATACATCGAATGATGATGGGCATGATCCGTTTGGAGCAAGTGGAGTGCCTGTAAATGTGGGAATCCTTGTAAAATTACGCGACTTTCCTTCATTTTCGACTGTGTTCGTGCATAAACCGTAACTAAGCGGCCAAAGGCCTAGTATTCCGGAAATGCGGAAAATCATGTAAAATTACACCCCTCTTCCCTTATTTTGTTGTGTTTCCGTGCATAAACCGTAAGGAAAGCGGCCAAAGGCATAGTATTCCAACGTAAACCATGAACATATATCGAATGATAGAGATCATGATCCGTTTCCAGCAAGTGGAGTGCCTGTAAATGCGGGAATCCTTGTAAAATTCCGCGAATATCCTTCATTTTCGAGTGTTTTCGTGCATAAACCGTGAGTAAAGCGGGCAAAGGCATAGTATTCCAACGTAAAGCATGGATAAAAATCGATCGATGATGGTTATGATCCGTTTAGACCAAGTGGAGTGGCTATAAATGCGGAAAACCTTGTAAAATTACACACTTCTTCCCTTATTTTATTGTGTTTCCGTGCGTAAACCGTAAGGAAATCTACCAAAGGCATAGTATTCCGACATAAAGCATCGAGATACATCGAATGATGATGGGCATGATCCGTTTAGAGCAAGTGGGGAGGTTGTAAGTGCGGAAATCCTTGTAAAATTACGTGACTTTCCTTCATTTTCGAGTGTTTCCGTACATAAACCGTAAGGAATGCAGCCAAAGGCAGGGTAATCTGACGATAGGCATCGATATAAATCGAATGATGAAGGTCCTGATTCGTTTTGAGCAAGTGGAGTGCCTGTAAATGTGGGAATCCTTGTAAAATTACGCGACTTTCCTTCATTTTCGAATGTTTTCTTGCATAAACCGTAACTAAGCGGCCAAAGGCCTATTATTCCGACGTAGAGCATCGATATAAATCGAATGATGAAGGTCATGATCTGTTTAGAGCAAATGGAGTGTCTGTACATCCGGAAAACCTTGTAAAATTACGTGAATTTTCTTCATTTTCTAGTGTTTCCGTGCGTAAACCGTAAGGAAATCTGCCAAAGGCATAGTATTCTGACATAAAGCATCTAAATACATCGAATGATGATGGGCATGATCCGTTTGGAGCAAGTGGAGTGCCTGTAAATGTGGGAATCCTTGTAAAATTCCGCGAATATCCTTCATTTTCGAGTGTTTTCGTGCATAAACCGTGAGTAAAGCGGGCAAAGGCATAGTATTCCAACGTAAAGCATGGATAAAAATCGATCGATGATGGTTATGATCCGTTTAGACCAAGTGGAGTGGCTATAAATGCGGAAAACCTTGTAAAATTACACACTTCTTCCCTTATTTTATTGTGTTTCCGTGCGTAAACCGTAAGGAAATCTGCCAAAGGCATAGTATTCTGACATAAAGCATCTAAATACATCGAATGATGATAGGCATGATCCGTTTGGAGCAAGTGGAGTGCCTGTAAATGTGGGAATCCTTGTAAAATTACGCGACTTTCCTTCATTTTCGACTGTGTTCGTGCATAAACCGTAACTAAGCGGCCAAAGGCCTAGTATTCCGGAAATGCGGAAAATCATGTAAAATTACACCCCTCTTCCCTTATTTTGTTGTGTTTCCGTGCATAAACCGTAAGGAAAGCGGCCAAAGGCATAGTATTCCAACGTAAACCATGAACATATATCGAATGATAGAGATCATGATCCGTTTCCAGCAAGTGGAGTGCCTGTAAATGCGGGAATCCTTGTAAAATTACGCGAATATCCTTCATTTTCGAGTGTTTTCGTGCATAAACCGTAAGTAAAGCGGGCAAAGGCATAGTATTCCAACGTAAAGCATGGATAAAAATCGATCGATGATGGTTATGATCCGTTTAGACCAAGTGGAGTGGCTATAAATGCGGAAAACCTTGTAAAATTACACACTTCTTCCCTTATTTTATTGTGTTTCCGTGCGTAAACCGTAAGGAAATCTTCCAAAGGCATAGTATTCCGACATAAAGCATCGAGATACATCGAATGATGATGGGCATGATCCGTTTAGAGCAAGTGGGGAGGTTGTAAATGCGGAAATCCTTGTAAAATTACGTGACTTTCCTTCATTTTCGAGTGTTTCCGTACATAAACCGTAAGGAATGCAGCCAAAGGCAGGGTATTCTGACGGTAGGCATCGATATAAATCGAATGATGAAGGTCCTGATTCGTTTTGAGCAAGTGGAGTGCCTGTAAATCAATTAGTCTATCGTTGATACTGATTGAAGTAGTGAAATATTATACAGAGTTGATACTGAGCGGAAGAGAAGTTAGAGTGAGGAAAAATAGTGGCTGCTTATAAATATATTTGGCAAATGTTACGAGCTATTGATGAAGCAGGCGGAAATTATCGGTTAACTCGTGAAATATATCGGGAGACAGTGAGGTATAATGGAAGACCGTTACGTGCATCGGAAGTTCCAAGAGACCGCCTCATTATGGTCGACCTGTTCGGCAATTTTTATATGAAATGTTCGGGACCCGGTGGATAGGACGCAGATCAGCTCCACACTTATGGCCACCTCGTTCGCCGGATTTGACGCCTTTAGACTTTTTCCTTTGGGGAGCAGTCAAAGAAATTGTTTACGGATCTGAACGGCAATTTGCATCGCCGGAGCAATTAAAATGTAAAATAGAACACGCTTTTCATCGCCTAAAAAGAAGACGAGATATAGACGAAACAATCCGACGAAATTTGGAAATCAGATTACAGCACTGCTTAGACCGTAATGGTGGCCATATAGAAGCAGGATCACAGGCACGCCTATTACGAATGATACGGCAAGATTGTGCAGCTCTTTAGGTCCGTAGAAGAAACAGGAGACGATGACATTCACCGTAAAGTTTAAATAAAGTAAGTGGGAAACGTATAGGAATATGAAGATTATTTTTTAAGAGAACGATTGACCTATGACCCATGGTTCCTTTGACACTTTTTGTCTACGCGACGCATAGAATACGATGCAAGCAAACAAAATTTGACCTTGAATTTCAAGGTCCAGGACAATTTTGCACGCAATTTTTTTTACAAATGTACATCGATCCGAAGGTGTAGAATCGCCCTATGATGGTCTTTACCCATAATTTTTATACACCCTGTACATGGCCCGAGACAAGACCTTGTCTCTTGATAACAACAAACAAAAATTTAAATTCAAAATTTTTCCCAGTTGATTTGATCGATTAAATAAAAAAATGAAAGATATTCAAATAGATATTTTTATTTTAAAACTAAATTAGTACTAACGTAATTTTAATATCTACATTTCTTCACTCCAAGGTTTAAGTAAACTTTCTTTCGTATTTTTAATGCCTGTACTTCTATAATCAATTATTGATAAAAAAAAATTGAATTTAAATTTTAGTTCATTGTTATTTTAATTAACTAATGTTTTTTTATTGATTGGGGTTCTATAATTGTTTGTATTTCGAATAAAATCTTATTCTCACAAAATTTCCCAAAAAATGATTATACGAAAAAATTAACTTAGATCGTCTTCAGGCACGTGTAGTTTTTAATTAAAAAGAAAAAAATTCTCCCAGTGTTTTTGCATCAAATGGAAACTTTTTAGGGTGCGTCGCAAGAGATTTAATTTTTAACGACCCCCCTAATAGTCATACTAATAAAGTGAAGTTTAATGTACCTCAACCGAATCCCTCTTACTCGAATTCCCATATTGTAGAAGAATTTTATAGGATGTTGGTTGGGATTGGTCTTCTTCTACCAGTGGTACTTCCAGAATATATATTGTGTTGAATTGATACTTTATTATATGTTTCACTAAACTAATCCTTATTACTAATTAGTTGAAAAGCCGCTCACGCACGTGGGCTTTCAACTAACACTCAACTTTAATGATCTTCACTCAGAAGATCTCTTTCACAACAATGTCCACTCCCTTAATTCTCTATCACGCGACAACGTATCCTCACTCAAAAAACTCTCGATCACGAATCCTCGCGGCGCCGCTCTTGCGCCCCTAATCATCCACATTCACACACTTTTCCATTTCCACACTGATTTTCACACACACACACACACTCTTGCCACGTGCCGACTTTTCGGTCACGGGTCACCATGCATTCTTTCTCTACGCATGCATTCCGAGAAACCATTCATTCTTATCGTTCACGGAACTCACTCGCATGCAACTGTCACTCGGTCCAAACACTTGTCATTCGCACCTCGCGCAGTCACTCGATCCAAACAGTCTTAATTCACTCTTGACACTCAGTCCAAATCATACTCTTTATTTACACCTTTCAATCACGCATTCTCAGAAATTCATATCCTACAATATCAGAGAAATTAACATCAACATATTCTCTATAACTTTTGGGGGCTCGTCCGGGGTCGAGCAAGAGTAATCGGTTGATAAGTGACAGTGCATAAAGACGACGATTTCGTTAGAGATCACACGAGAACGGTCGCGTAATAAGTGACACGAAAAAAAAACGACGAGTAAACGACGCCACGACGTGACGCATTTTGCGTGTACGTATAACGACGAAAGACACAGTGAACGTATAACGATAATAAGTGTTAAGTGTATGACGGTTAAGTAGTGTTCGATGGATTTGGTAATCGACCCGAAGTCTTTTACTGTAATTCAACTGAACAACATTTTAACATCGAAGGATCTCCGCACCAATGGAACTAAAAACGAATTAATTAATAGATTAAATACCGACGATCCGACTGGTGCGTAGATGACAATGAGTACCGAAGACAGTGGAAACGCCAACGGTTATAAAACGCCAGGAGGAAGTGATGACGAGAGTCACCACGACGATGAGGGTGAAACGAGTAGGCGACAAAGAGAACTCGCAATCACCAGACAAGAGAAAGAGTTGGCCGAGAGAGAACTCGCGCTGGCTCGACAACAGATCGAGATGCTACGTAGAAATCAGAGTGGTTATTTGCCAAATAATCAACAAGCGTTGCAGCATGCATCGAACGACGGACAATCTACGAGTGCACCATCGATACAAGCACCGCCGATACAAGCACATACGACGAAAGTAAATGTGAATTTGATCGCTGATTTGCTGAATTACTTCAACGGTAATTCAGAGACGTTCGGTACGTGGGAGAAACAAGTGAAATTTCTCAGGACCGCGTACAAGCTTGAAGACGATTTGACGAAGATTATGATAGGCACGAGGCTTAACACTATTTCTACCAAGAGGTGTCAAAAGACACCTTTCAAATTTTAACTTAAAATCATTCGTTAAGTTGAATCTATTCTCCACAATTGATTTACTGACTTTTTATACAATAGTTGTTAAAGTAATTCAGCGATATGATATTATTCCAGCTCATCCTAGATTTAACACTATTTCTACCACAATTGTGTGTATACCTATTTCGACCAAAAGGTGTCTTTTGACACCTTTTCGTGTGAATGCAAATATTTGCCAAAACTGTTGGGATTTCAAATTACCAGTTAAATGTAGATAATTTGAGGAATATATTTATATTTACATTTAATTCATCAACCAAAATTTTACCCCAAATTTATCTGGTTTATTCGGCATGTATTGGCTGAACCTACTTCTAGTTTTCGTTGGGAAAAGCTGTTCGTCCACTGTGATGTTTGCTGCTGGCCTATAACAGTTTTGACAATTTTCAATGAATGTATTCCATACTCTTGATATCAAAGCAAACTTATCTTTCCCCAAACGTTGGCTTCCACCGTTTTTATCATCGAAACGCAAAAATCGTAGAATTTTCATAAAGCAACTTCGGCTCATGACACTCGAAAAAAATGAAGGACCCCATTTTTTATTCCATAAAAACGATGCGTTAACGTTTTTTTGTTCATATGCCCCGCGTACATATAAAATGCCAACAAAATTCACGTGGATTGAACTCACTACCAGAATTGGAGAGCAAAACGCGATATTCATATACATATGGCTCATTCCATGTATGGAATGTATATATAGATGTATACATACGAATATCAAAGATATGTTGCAAATCGTGTATTTTACGTTACAACTGAAATCGGGATTCTCTAATCTGATTATAATTGATATGATGCTGCAAAATGGTGTTCATATTTATATGTAAAATGGTTGAAAATTAGGCACTGTCCTGAATACGTTAAGGGCCGGGCCTTGGAATGGTTCCACTCGAAGCCCGAGTATATTCGCATGACGTCTGACGATCCACTCAACGAACTTCGAGGTCTGCTTTACCATCGTCCAAATAAAATAGCGCTAAGACGACGATTCGAAGAACGAGTTTGGAAGAAAGACGAAACCTTTCACGATTACGTTCATCAAAAGACGGTAATGGCGAATCGCATTGCGATACCAGACGACGGGATTTTGGGCTACATTGTCGACGGTATTCCAGACCCAAATCTTCACGACGTTTTCCGTCTAGTTACCGGTTCCGTTTCCGTTTTCCACCTAGTTTTCCTCTTATTATGGTGCAAACCATTTTACCGTAGGTTCAACCGTTTTTGAGATACGAGCGTTTCAAATTTTCGCAAGCGATTTTCGCATAGAAGTGAAATACTAGGAATTTTTTTAATATTTTTCCCGTGATCAGCACACGCGAAAACATACATATAGGTAACACAAAAATTCCATCCTGTAATAAAAAATTTAAATAAATAAATAAGGAATAGATTTCGCGAAATATTTAATCCTGGGAATGTAACGCGAAATAATAATTAAAAAACATGTAATTATCGGTTCATTTCCAATCATTTAATACTCAGCGAGACTCCATAGATCAAGAGACAAGGCCTTGTCTCGGGCCAAGTACAAGAGTCCCCGACTGGCAAGTGCATGAGCACTGAGGCTTCGGCCGACAGACTTCTTATCCGGAAAGATTAGGCCGAAATTTTCGGGGTATTCAAACGGCATTAAAACAGCAAATTTCCCATAAAATATGATATGATTCGGAAAGGTGACATCGATACGAGTAATTTAAGACTAATTACGAAAAAATTCGTCAAGCCAGTTACGAGATATTGTGACCTAAAAAGTCGTGATTTTCGTAATTTTTTTCTCCTCCGTCTCCTGTCCACATTTTCTGTCCATCGTGAAGTTAGTCATATTTTTCATAATTCCGTCATCCGTGTCTCGCAGCGTGAAGTTAGTCATATTTCATACACGCGACGATATTTTTTCTATACCGTCAACATAGATTTCCTACATGCGACGATCATTTTTCTGCCGGCAACATAGATTTTTATTATATGTTATTATCTCTTGGAGATTATTTCAAGTTACAGGGAGAGTTTAATGAAGACTTTATTAAAAAAGTCATATCATCTAAACTACGATAAGATCGATCAGGAAGGTACCAACTTTAACGTTTCAGAGAGCGTTTCATTGCAATTGGACGAAAATGACAATTTTAAAACAGTGACGTAGATCGAGTACAATAAATTTTTTAGGGTTAAAATGGTTCATATAAGACTCAAAGATATTTCGATTTACTGGGTCTTTATGTCATTGATTGATAATCTTCTATCATTTCAGTTGAACTGCGTTTAAAAAGTGCTCGTTGTGGAATTTTTCGAAATTTCCTCTTTTATACTATTTGTAACATTAATTTAGTAAAGCGAAATATACACAAAATTTTATTTTACTTACAGAAACAAGCTAAAATTCGAAATAAAGATTATGAGAAATATCCGTGTTCGCAACAATACTGACATTGTAAGCATAATGTAATTTAACCGTTATCAAGAGACAAGGGTCACACACATTTATTAAAAAGATCGTCGAATTCCTCCGATCTATTTCGATTCCTCATTTCGTCATTTTTTCTATTACCCCTACTACATGAAAGAAAATCGAATGATTTTCGCAAAAATGAAGAAAATTACGTCGAAATTAAAAACTTTAGGAACCACAATTTAGTCTTAAAAGAGGAAAGTTTCCTAAATATATCTGTGTATACTTTTTCCGCAAAAAGCATAAAAATGCAAAGATATGAGCCAATTACCAGGTGATTTCACTTTCGAATCGGTTGCTCATTAACATAATGTCTTTAATAACTAATATCTTAATGGAAACAATACTGCAGTTTGCAAGTATACATAATTCTACGAATGGAGGGAATCCACAAAAATGCATAAAAAATGTAAAGATATAGGCCAAGTACAAGAGGACATGACTTTGGAATCGATTGCTCATTAACATAAATTTCATTACACGAAGTATTTGAAATGAAATAATTGTGAGCAAGTACGAATTATTGTACAGCATCGACACAATAGTGTCGCTAAATAAATTATGGTACAGCATCGAGACAATAGTGTCGCTAAATAAATATATTCGATTACCTAAATTTTCCAAAAAATTATTTCTCCTCATTTAATTAAAAAATGTATTTACTGCTCGATTACTGTACTTGGTGGTCCGCTTTTTAAGAAGGTTCGATGGTGAAAAATACCTGTAGTATCAACTCCCCGAAGCTTCAATAGTTCGGGATGTTCGACATTAAAAAAGAGTTGTTAAAACATAGTATGAAGTGGGCTTCTTACCGTATAGAATGAAAATCCTCTAAATATCTCATGTCGTTTCTTTTTAATTTATGTTATCATCAATCGTTCAAACACATCGCAATATGTATGTGTAATTTCCTCTCAGGCACATCCAGATTGTTAACTTGTTAAATTTCTCCACTCAGATGCATCCGGGTTCTTAATTTGTTAATTTAGAAATGAGTACAAATATCTGTTACGTTACATTTTGGACATCAAGCTTCGTAAAAAGCGGGCCACCAAGTACAGTAATCGAGCAGTAAATAGATTTTTTAATTAAATGAGGAGAAATAATTTTTTGGAAAATTTAGGTAATTGAATATATTTATTTAGCGACACTGTTGTCTCGATGCTGTACCATAATTTATTTAGCGACACTATTGTGTCGATGTTGTACAATAATTTGTACTTGCTCACATTTATTTCATTTCAAATACTTTGTGTAATGAAATTTATATTAATAAGCAATCGATTCCAAAGTCACGTCCTCTTGTACTTCGCCTATATCTTTGCATTTTTTATGCATTTCTGTGGATCTAGAATTATAAATAAATAATAAATATCCGATAAAATAATTGAAAATGTCTCGAAAAACATGAATGAACGACCGCGTTCGACGAAGGCGCACCAAACACCGGAGGTCGGCCATCGTCGGTGAGCCGCGATCGGAGTGCGAGCGTGACAGACAGAAGGAAGGAAAGAGAGGCTCTTATGCGAGAAAAATTCGGACCATGGCGAAAACCGCATTTGATGGCTGTCTCAATTGACGATCGCGATCTCCCACATGCCTGGCCGTATCCGTGTGCCTCGCTCGGCCGAGTGCGACGGAGCGACGAAAAGACAGAGACGAAGTAGTCCTTATCACTTGTTACTATGCCGAGACAGACGTCAGAGAGAGAAACGAATTATTAGAAAGAGAGGGTACGAAAATCACATACGTGAAGCAAGCATTAGTAGTTGTGCGTACCCGCCCGCACCCCGTGCCCCGCAGTGATACCATTTTTGCTGGTGACTGTACATCATATATGTATGTGTATAGGCATATGTATGCGATTCGAAAACGACCTTCAAATTTTAGGTATTACCCTAAGGGCTACTAATTGTAAGTCACGACGTCAATCTATTAGACTCATTGTCAATCTCCTAGCGGTGAACTTTACCTGGATAAACTCTTACTATGGCTTTAGTAATTAAAAGTGTTGTACTTATACCGCTACATGGAATGCAACAATGCTGTACTACTCTTTTGAATGAAAAAATATACTTACTAGCAATGAGATCCACAAGGGTCCTTCGAAGTGAAAATACGTTTAACGAGTTTCACGCGTAGCGGTAATGAAAAGAACGTATTTTATGTACATAAATACATTGTAGGCTATCTGACAAAACGAATAAAGTATGTACATACATACATTGTAAACGATAAATGATACTTTTCCACGACGTTTATGATATCGGAACAAAATGTAAAGAATACAATTCGAAAAAAGTTATTAAACAAATAAATATAGTTTTTGATGATCATAAAAAACATAAATTCAAATTCAGTACCATAAATTACACAGAGTGCACTGAGCAATGTATTGTATAAAATACATAAGGTATGGTGATACAGTTTCCTAATAGATGCAACATTGAATTGCAATCGTCGGAAAAAGTTTAACTAGACAAGTATTCATTCTTGTCTGTGGAGAAATTACTAATTCAGATATAAACTTTTTATTTTTTGGGATTTACAAATATTAAATATTTTTGTTCGTACAATTGTTCAAGCGTGTTTTGTTTTATCTGTTAAAGACAACTCTCAAACTGGAACCGAAATTCCAATACATAAATGGCGTAAAACAATTTCGGGTCATCTATGACCTGACATGTAACACACGTATAATATAAGCTTAACAAAATCGACGAGAGTTACAAATACAATTAAATACATAATCCCAATTTTAACGTGATGTTCAAAGGTCAAATAAAATATTTAAACATAGCACTTGTTTCAATTGACAGAACAATTTCTGTATATCATGAGTTACCTTTAACAAAGATGCAAGAAATCGGAAAGGTGTTCCGTTGGTTGCAGATCCAGGAAATCTTTGAAATAACAGAAAACGATCATTCTCCTTTAATCCAGTGAAAATGGCATTATTATTCTCAATACTTTTGATATACAATAATAATCATTATTAATTAATTAGGTACAGGAACACTTTATCATTCGTGATATTAATTAAAGATAATCAATTACATACAATAATTGTTATCAGCCACGGTGCATCGCCTCCAATCTCGGCATCATTGATTTCCTTAATGTAACCACTACAATACATTTTTTCGTCCGATTTTCGTTAGAATTTGAAAAGTCATTTGTAGGAAGCGAGCGCCTGCGACTAAAAGAATCGAACCGCTATGTGAAGGCCTCTCGAGAAGATTTCATCACACAATTTAATGTTTGTTTGATGACTCGTATCGTTCTAGTGAAATAAAAGAAACAGCACTGGTCGTGTATTTCGTCAGAGTAAAAAGTCGATTCGAAGATGATTTGGAAGTGAATAAAAATAGTAAAAAATATGTTAGCGATACGTTTTAGCGTTATCAATTCTAACAATTAGTTTCGTGAATAACGCAATTAGTTACTAATTTAAAATAAACAACAAATATATTATACAGAAAGCAATAGATATTTGAAGTGTATCCTCTCGAGGTTAGACCTTCTGGTCTCGAATTTATAAGTATTTCTTAACCTTTTCCTTAGGCTTACTTCGATCTTACTGCACTAAAAAGGCACAATTTTTCGCACCTGATAAAACATTGTTACAGTCTAGACACTAATGATTCCTTTCCACCAATGTACTCTGCCCTGATGCCAATTATATATTCGCATGTTTACTTTTCAGTACGTGTTACGTTATGCAAGGGGTTACTTTACAATGTCAAATAGATGATAATTGTGGTACGACAAAACATGATTTGCATTTTTATATTTTTTCACCACATCCCGAATGCGCGATATATTACGTATATTAAACAGAGCATTTGTAAAAATCATAATAATGTTGATGACGATGATAAAAAAAACGATAATAATAAGAATAAGAAGAAGAATCGTGGTAATAATAATAATAATGTTAATAACAATAATTAATGGTGATAATAATAATAATAATAATAATAATAATAATAATAATAATAATAATAGTTGTAGTAATAGTAGATGTAGATGTAGATGTAGATGTAGTTGTAGTAGTAATAGTAGTAGTAGTAGTAGTAGTAGTAGTAGTAGTAGTAGTAGTAGTGGTGGTGGTGGTGGTGGTGGTGGTGGTGGTGGTGGTGGTGGTGGTGGTGGTGGTGGTGGTGGTGGTGGTGGTGGTGGTGGTGGTGGTGGTGGTGGTGGTGGTGGTGGTGGTGGTGGTGGTGGTGGTGGTGGTGGTGGTGGTGGTGGTGGTGGTGGTGGTGGTGGTGGTGGTGGTGGTGGTGGTGGTGGTGGTGGTGGTGGTGGTGGTGGTGGTGGTGGTGGTGGTGGTGGTGGTGGTGGTGGTGGTGGTGGTGGTGGTGGTGGTGGTAGCAGTAGTAGTAGCAGTAGTAGTAGTAATACACGTAATATATCCTCTTAAAAACTAGTTTGTAATAATGTCCTTTCCTATGTATGTCTAGGGTCTACACAGACCTTACTAAGGCGATGAACTACGCGGGCCTTTGTACAGTCGATTGGAAAACTATGGGAAGTCTTTAGGAGGAAGAAATTTTCAATCAATATACACAGTTTCATGACGTTGCTGCAGTTTGTCCAATTTCAAATTCCAAATCATTCCATCATGCATGCATCATACCTTCGATTACCATAGTAATTTCTTTTTCCTTCTGTCAAATTCAGCTATTCAAATAAACGTTAATTCGTGGAAATCCTCGTTAAACACATGCATTACGGCAAGTTACCCAATTTCATTTGAAATAATCAAACTGCAATTACGATCATTCTTCTTTTTCTAGCAAATTCTTTGTTGCTATAATGAACGCCATTTACGTAAATCATCTTTAAAATTATATATACAGTCAAGCGATATCGCGTTTGTATACTTCGCTGTTGAATTCATCTCAAAAATGAAATAAACAACTATACAATATATTTCAGCGGTACAAAGATTGTTTCGTTAAAACCAAAATAATATATCGGAAAAAATACAAGTTCTATAAGAAATACTACTAATTGAGGATCAATGTCCAATAAAATTTGTATTTATGTAAACGGGTTTTCTTGCTTTTTTTGCTTAGTAGACATAACGATTTGACGCGTTTTAACAGATTTTTTCTTACAGATTAAAAGCACTTGCTCGGCTAAGTCAAATGGAAGAAACCACTTGACCAGCTTCGATAAACTAACACCGAGTATCGCGTATCGCCTTATTGGTTTCCTTATAGAATGCTGGTCCTCATAAATAAAATTATTTGCGGCACTTCTTCGAAGTAAGCACGTCCTTTACAAAGGATATCCTGGTTTTCCATTTTCACTTTTTCATTGTTTGCAGTCCATCACTCGAGTGCCTTAACTTGTGCCATTACTTTGCCCTCCCATAACGGTAGGATCTCGGAGTCATCGGTTATTTCCTCTTGAATAACTTTTGTATCCAAGTCCTCGCACTCAGTTTTAAAGAAATATCTAAAAAAGAAAACATTCCTATTGTAATAGCTAAACAATACCATATTTAACTTCTGCACTCGTGAAATGAATACAATTGCCCGGAAACTCTTATTGATTAATGTAAAGCAATTTGTAGAGATGATTCTAGAAAATTAATTGACGACATTTTACATTCTACGATTTATCCGGTAGAACATTGCACATAAGTTTTAAAGCCTTGATTTCAAGGTATACAAATGAAACTCAACAGTATATCACCATGAAACGTAATAGCCAACGAATATGTGCATAAACTTTCCATAAGTGTAAACTGCCTTTCGACCCACACATTATTTCCTCAGCAGCATTCTAAAGAACAATGTTTTTCCAATCGGCCCAATTTCGTAAAAATTTGCATTAATAACTGTTTCCATTCTCAACGACTTAACAAAAGACTTCGAACAATTTTTACGTAAAGTGTGCTACAATGATTTTAGAAATGATTTTGGAAAATTTAACAAAAACTTTTCTCAGAGGGGTCAAAATGAGCCTTTGGTAAACTTAGTATTAATTAGTATCGATAACGTATAACATTTTTTAATTAAATCAATAATATGCACTAACGGGATAAATATATAAATTGTTTAATGTATTATTAATTTCGTTGAATTTTACTTAATTCAATATTTGATACGTTTAGTTTTTAAGTCATACTTTGCATCGCGGCACTATTTACAGGAAGTAGTACTTTTTTAAGGAAATGTTTTTTATGAATGCTGTAAGACGATACATACGTTTCGCGTGATATGAATTCGTGTTGTACAAGTCACTTATATTATACAAATATATGAACCGTTCACACCCCAAGGCGATTAACTTATTTGTTATATTTAAAATAACTTTCTTGATTAATGATCAACGTTAAGACAGTGTATGACAACAAGGTTTGTAGCCGTTGAATAATAAACGTCTTTTTCGCAAGAAACCTGTACAAATTTAACAATATTTTCTACCGTTTGTCTTATGGAGTTAATCGTTCATTACTGGAACCAAAACGTAATAAAATTGTAACGGCTGTCTCATTTTCTAATCGTGTTATAGGAGTCTCTTTTAAAGTATTATACGGACATAGTCACCATTTTTCCGCCAAGTTAGACGAATCCGTGTTATAGGGGACTCCGGCCTACCGTAATCAAAATGTGTCGGGGTTTGTGTACTACTTACCGGTAGCTGCCTTTTTTAGGTAGATATTCCTTGAACTGTTTTAAAGTGACATTGTGACCAGGAATTTTTGTCCTATAAGGGAACTGTTCGTCACAAAAACTGAACACAACGGTGGTAAAATCACCAGTATCTTGTCTTGCCTTCTTCAACGTAGATTGATTTGATTGAACATAAGATTGACTCTGCAATGTAGGCTCATAGGTTTGTTTAGAAATATTCGAATGACGCTGTTTACAACTCGTACGCGCTCTATCTTCCTCAATTAACCTTCTTCTTGCCTCTTCCAGTTGCGTTGCCTGTTGAAAAAAATATGGAGGTATAGGTACATATTTGTGCAGAACAACTTCTAATCGTTCTGGTAATTGTAGAAATGTAATTAGAAAAAGAATGCAGTAATAAGAATATAATGTACTGTATGTGGTTGTGGTAACGGTGGCATTCCTGGATCGGCGACAAAAGGCTGCGCAGGAACGCCCCAAGTTTCCCTGTTTGTCCTTTCTAATGATCCGCTGCGGGATCCATACTTTTTGCCATGTCGGCTGTGCTTGACGTCCGCTTTCTTATCAGTTTCTTTGAGCCAGGATAGAAGCCGAATATCTTTGCTAATAGTCGATGGTGGTGCATCGCTGACAACGCTTACACCACTGTCGGTTAACTCCGTCATAGATTTTTTTGTAGCGGATCTTCTGGTCATGTCTGATCTTCGGAATCTTTGATCGTGACCTAGAAATAATGTGACTTTGTAGCAGCTTAACCAAATTAACTTTTATTACGCATAGCGCGTATTTGTATATTTTCGGGATATATTGAACGCATCGAAAAAAAAGAATAAATGCCCGCTAACCACAGTTCCGTAAATCACTCCCTTTCAATGTACATAAATATCATTCATCAAATATTTAAAAAAAAAAACTCTACATTTTGATACAGTACATTTTAAAAGAATTTGCACCTATCATTGACTAATGATATCTTCTTTTAATGTCCCTGGGAAAGAGCAAAGTTTAGAAAAATATAAATGAATAAAGACCAAGTGGTCGAATTTTTAGTAAAATACCAAAGTTTATGTGAACAAATTGCAATTGCATTGCAAACAACTGCGTGGCAATTAAATTTATTATCAAACGCCAATGTAAAAAGCACGGTGCTATTACATGTTCTACTGCACGATATTCAAATGAATATGTGCTTGTGCATACTTGTCCTCCAAAAACAACTTCGATCTTTCCACTGCCATTACACACAGAAAATGAATTTTCTTGAAAGTATTATTTATATCGAAAGGATTACTAGATTATCGAGGAAAAGTTTCCTATTTTAGAAAGGTACTGGAAATTTATTTTTCCTTTTTAACGCGTAAAAACGACTCTGGAGACACTGATGCCGCATGCCTAAGTACACTCTGTACAAATATAAAGAAAAAATTTAAGTCTGAGTATATACCCTGATGATACAGGTCTTGTTTATGGAGGGAATCGGCGTAATCTGATGGCACGGATTTAGATTTTGGCAAGTGAGACCCTAACGAGCTCATGGAACCAGCACCCACAAGATCACTGCCTTCTTGAAAATCGTGTATATTTCCACTATCTGCAGAAAACGTAGAGAAGACGTCCTTCTCTTTCCTTTGCTTATGCGAACGTGGATAATTGTGCGTGGACCGTCTTCTCTCAGGCGAGTGCAATCTTGGAGACGAGAGGCCAGGGGATCGTGAAGGGGTCAGATCTGACCATACTCGAGATACATGTTGATCTAAAATTGCTTGGTCACTATCTTCTTCTATCAATAACTTTTCTCTTAGGGCGTCGGGTAAGGCTTTCGGGGCTCCGCACGGCATTTCCATGGATGGATCCATACTGATCGCATCGCTTTCTTGCAAATGCCTATCAAGCTTTTCCTGAGATTCCCTTTCGCGTTTTACGTTCTCTAATTTTTCGATAAGCACTTGAGCAAATTCTTCGGGCTTTAAGGGGTGCATAAGGTCTCGAGGCACACGTTGTGTTCGTGGAATGATACTATGATGTGCCATTGGATCGCGATTTAAATTAGCTGAATCTTTTATGGCCCTACACTGCCTCACATACTGTTTCTTGCTCCGTTGTTTACCCATTGATATACCATCACTGCAAACAATAGAAAATGAACAGTATTAATAACTATTTGCAAAAATCATTACTATCAAGTAGAACTGTAACGCTATATTACAGCTCGTTGCTTATTTTCTTAATAATATCAGCTGCAAGTTTTCATTAGATTATTAAAATAGATTACCGGAGCAGAAATATTTACATTTTTCTTGCCACTATAAGCAAAAAGAAAACCACTATCACGTAAACTGAAACATCAAATTGTTATGGACTTAATTCAAGGCATACAATCTGCATGTATTGCATTTTAAACAATCGAATTATTATAATAATAAATAACGCAAAAGGAGATAATATAAAGCGCCAATATGTATGTACACATATACTTACGAGGATCGTTTGATAAGTTTGGTAAAAAAGTAGGTAAACATTTTTTTTTTTTTAACAAACCTTTATTTGTCATCATAGTCTCCTTCAAGATCGACACACTTAACCCAGCGAAATTCTAATTTTTTTATCACGTCAAAAAAGTATGATTTGTCAAAGTCTGCAAGTACGTATTCACGGCATCGATATGTCCTTCATTCGACGAGAATCTATTCCCACCGAGCCATGTTTTCAAGTTGGGAAATAAAAAAATCACAGAGAGCCATATCAGGAGAGTAGGGTGTATGCGGAATCAATTCCAAGCCCAATTCGTGTATTTTTGACATTGCGATTGCGAAAGTGTGAACTGATGCGTTGTCCTAGGAACTACTAAGTCGCTCGTTTCAAACGTCTACCAAATCTAAACGAAGTGTCGCTTTTGGGCAAAACGTGATCTTTACCAGTCAAATGAATGCCACTTTGAGCTTATGTACTTCAAAATTTTTTGCGATGCGACATTGTTCAATTTTTACCAGACTTATCAAACCACCCTCGTATCTGTCTGTATTCTTTTTGTTGATGCAGCATAACTTCACATTTTTATTGTATTAATAGGATACAAATTATAAATTGGCATACACCTTTGCAATGTTCATTATTTTTGTATTGCATTGCTTATTTACTTTGATAATCATTATAATGCAAATTGGCTGTACTTTGCAAAACAATGATCATTAAGAATAAATTAAATATGATAAGTATAAAACTGTTTTCACTCTGAATTTATTATGTGCTATCTGCAAAAATTTTATTGCTATCATCTAACAATCTGATTTTTAATAATATATGGCTCATTTATGTGCAGAATTCTTCCTGCCATTTATTTCCAAACACGTACACTCATTTTGTGAAAGTTCTGTTATCAAAGGATTCAAATAATTGGAAACTGAAACCTAATATCACATGATAAGTGTTCAATTAATTATTTTTCACTTTATCTAATTCGCTTTATTTGATACATCTACATATGTAATGATTTTGAACATGTATGTATATGAACTTGTATATGGAATAATAAGAACTTGTAATCTTACTTATTCTATTACAATTTTTTAAATTCAATTTCTAAAACATGTTTAAGGATAAAAATTGCAGTTTAAGGAACTCCATGTTTAGAATAGAAATATTTACAATTGGTCATAACATCTTACGATATGAATGAAGAAGTAGATGTAATGACATGAGATAAAAAGGTAAAGTATTATCAGGCTATCTGCAGAAGAATTAAGCCTGATTCACTTAATATTATAGTGAAATATGAAATAAACAAAACTAACTTACACTGACGAATCGGTGAGGGACATATTGTCTGATTCAGTTCGTGCATCACTGCTCAAGCTTTGTAGTTCTGAATCCTGTCTGGATACTGGGTTGTACGAGGAATATTGTGCGTGCAGTCTGGGTACGAGCATATGATATGGACTAGCTCCATGTTGCAAGTAAACGCTACGAGCGCCACGCAAAACATAACACCAAAAGAAAAAAACAAACAAAAGATTGGAAAATGTATTGATATCAAACTTAATGCGTTTAAATAAAAGAAAGTATAGTAACATTCTTGTAAACAGCGAAATAAATTTGTCTGTGATCAGATTTTTAAATTTCAGGTTACACGATACAATGTAATACGTTAAACTACTGTAAGAAACATTGTAGAAAATACACACATCAAGCTCAAAAATAGAATCAGCTAAGTAAAGCGTTCAATGCAAACTAGTTTGAAGCATTCTAAGTAAATCATGAATTTTCGAAAAGCATATGTTGATACAAAATGTATAAAGTATGAGCATAAAATATAAAATATTACCCAGCATATGCCTCTGGCTTTGGTCGAAGGTCCATTGCTCTGGTTTGTTGAGTAGCCATAAGCATATCTTTGGTCAATCTCAGTTCAGCTTTCAATTCCCCAGGCGTTTCACTAGCTGAATGTGAACTATGTACGGAACTAACGAATTCACTGTCCTCGTGAACAGTGGGCAGCAAACTTGGCCCACAAGAAACAGACATCTCCCGACTGGATGCTGAACTGGGGCATCCACCGGAATCTGGATTCTGACAGGATTGAACATACTGAAGATACATGTCAGACCGAAGAAAGTTGGGATATGTTGTCTCATTAATGAGACGCTCAACTTCCAACTGTACAGCATCAAACACTTTTTCATCTGCCCGACCCTCTTTCACCCGTCGATTAGCCTCTTTTCGTACATCCTCTGGTATAGCTAACTGCGATTTAAGGAAGAACTTTCTATAGATGAGTTTAACCAGTTGATGTATGCGTTCGGGGTCATCTTGTTCCTTGAGACCTTCGCATGCGAACCAAAAGTTAAGAGGATTCGCGTGGGGTCTCCCTTCTTGATCCAGATATTTTCTGAACAGTTCCAATCCCACTGGATCCTGCAGTAAGGAATGCAGATCCCTGGCCCATCGCAAGCAAGCAGGTGGCGAATCGCTCTCCATAGTTGTGTTACTACAGCAACCTTCCGGTTCGAATCCCAGAGGTGCGGAAGCATCGCAACCTGAAGTTGTTGGTGTTGCAAAAGAAGAACGCCTAGGGGTCAGAGTTGGACTCTGTGGACGGAACCTGCTGACATAGTTTCCAGTTTCCTCTCCTGCAATTAATGTTTTACGTTTCCAATTTATTGATATTCATTTTCATATTTTCTTACATATGTACGATATAAGTATGCTTTATGTACTATATTATCCTCTTTCTAAACAAATAAAACAATTATTTGCAGCAATCTTCCATATGACATAATATTGTTACATGTAATTCTGGCTGCAAACCTAATTCCAACTAGCAACATGTTTGAAAGAAAAAGCAAAAATAGTTTATGTATTTAATAAATGATACTAAATGATATGATGTGTAAAGTGTATAGCAGTACTTAATTTTAGCAAGCGTTACTTGAAACAAAGCCACATAGAAAGAAATGACAGAGCGTAGCTCTCACTCATATTTTAAGAAAAATAATACTAGCTAGCTTTCAAATTTTCCATCATTTTACTAAGTAAAGTCATTCTATGAAATAATATGGACGACTATAATTTACCAAATATCGTACATCACAAAACAAAAATGAATTACTGACTATCTGCATAATAGGCAAAGCAAAGTAAAAATTTACTGTAATACAAATTTTGCAAGATAAAATGATTTTTCGTTTTCCACGGTACCTGATATATGAACCGATATGAATAATGATACTGTTAACGAGTAAAGTTTTACAAATTTAACATCTCAAGTGAAGTAACCATGTTCATTGCATTAATATCAAAATTCAAATGTATGTATACAATCTTACCAGGCACTGGCGGCCGTGGAGAGTTTTCATTGAAGCAACGTGCTTCGTTCTGTCGAGATCCACTCATCCTATCTATTATGGCCCTCACGTATTATTTTACTTTCTATATTTAACTTAGGCCCTCTGCGCCTCTTAGTGGACATGGTTAGTCCAAACCTAAAACAGAAATAGTAACCTTATATAATAGTTTTTAGGTTTTTTAATATTATTCACAAAATGTTAAAAATAAGTAATGAAAATTACAGTAAAATTGAAGAAACTAGAAAGTATAAATGACTGTTTGAAATTTTTGTTAAACATATAATCTTAACGAAATTACAAAGATATATACGTGTTGTATTTTAAAGTAGAAATACTGTATGTACAAGGGAGGGCATCGATGGAGAAGGTATATTTGGAATTCAGAATACTCGAACAAAAGACCCAAGCCCGGGTTGCCGGATCGATCGAGCTCTGTGGTGAGTCATACACCAATTAACCACCTAAGGGAGTTTTTTTCCTATCCTGAAGAACTGTAAGGGTGGAGCCTGACAGAAAAACCATAGGGCAGCTTCTGGCAGTCTGCGCATTGAAAGATTCTTCCTCTCTCTCTTTCTATATATATATATCCCTATTGGTACATATATATATATATATATATATATATCTATATCTATATATATATATATATATATCCCTATTGGTTCGCGCAGAGCATTTGTGTAGTATTGATCGTGACAAATTATAACGTAATCCATTGAAAGGTACAACCAGCCCCAAACAGATTCTATTTTCCAGAATGAAACTTTACCATGGATCAGAAATTTATTCTGACAGGATGGATGGATATTAATAGATCTAGGAATGGGAAGGTATCCCATTCAAACAGCAGGCCATTATACTCCAATAGCCCTACCTTTTGTGAGGAGGAACCATAGAAATATGATTTCATAAGGATCGTATTTCAGCCGCTCCACATATTATGTATATATTACATATATTTTAAATAGAAGTAGGAACAAAATATTATTAAACAGTCCTCCATCCAAAACTAGTACAAATACATTTCTTTGCACTAATCAAAAACAATTTAACACTTTGTTAGAATATAAATAGTTAAGATTAATAAAACCAAGCAATAAATCATTGAGAATTTCTTCTGGAAAATTCAAACTCTGCATAAAAATAAATGATATGTCTCCATGCACGTGTAACTGTCAAAAAAGTGTGTTGAATTTACAGAACCTTTTTCCATGACGTTTATTATTCAGTAAAAAGTGAAAAACCATTACAGTAATAAAAATCAAAATTCTTCACCCACAGTTGTAAAGTATCAAGCTTGTAAAAAGGGATATAACTTGCTACAATAACTTAGAAAGCACTATAACAAGCATAGAAATTTGACCTCTAGCTGAGAATGAATAGGAAAAAAAATATGAAATGAAAAGCTGCCATAATGCATCAGCTTGCATGAATGCACATTTACCTGAGTTAAGGAACAATGAAAAGGATTCTACATACCATTTTGCCCATGTGATTTTACAAGCAACCCCAAAGACCCGTATAGATGTATAAAGATCTATTATGATCCTTATAATTTTATTGACCTCAACTGCGAATGCCTTCTAGCTTCTTTTGTTATCCAGCAGAATGAACATACGATACCACTGTTGACGCGTCTCAAGCCAAACTGAACGAAGGCTGCGTTCGGACCAGAACCGATGCTGCACGGGTACAGAAAGGGTGGAGTAGGGATACAATATACGATCCTGACAGGCTCAGAGCTCTACCATGCCAATAACTATACAATTACAGCATTTTGTAGATTACAAAATAATCATACTTAACAAAGTTATTCATACTTAAAATATATACTTTCATATGAAAATGAATTATATTTAGCAATTGTACTCATTTCGCAAACCAATTAATAGTAGTATAATGTTGATTACATTATGTTACTAGTTATAATACAGAACTGTATTTTGTTTTCCTAATATCCCATGCGTCGAAAGAACAGCTTTACCAGAACAGAAAGTCAATATACAATTATTAAACGTTAACAGCAAAATAGAATAAAACATGTTTGTCTATATAAGCCATTTATTTTAATATACTTATCAAAAGTTACCGAATGTTTAAATTACTCGAATAAAATTAATTTCATCAAGTACATTCATTGTCAAAGCTATGAAAGTAAACATTACTCATATAGAAATTTCCAATGTACTTGTGCATTTTCTTAAACATTATGCTACTAAAACAAAAACCTTTAAAGCAACATAGGTATTGATAGAGTTATTCTTTCTAGGCAAACCAGAAGTACAATTACTCTATAGAATCTGGTAATACTTAACTATTATGTTGAATAACTAAATTATTTGCCAGAGATAGTTGTTTAGATATTTGTTAATATATTAAGTTGATAGCATAAATAAGTCACGGAGGATGGGGGGGGGAGGAGGTTAAATCTTCATTTGCCTTGTCATCAAATGTTTGTAACAATTGATACGTTGAAAAAAAAGGGACAGAAAATATTAGTCAGCACGGTTTTAATGGTAGAGCTTAAAAAGCTTGACTCGGATGAATTGTTTGCTAATCGTTTTCTTGTTTGGATATGGTCTTGTTGGTGTATCTATATGTCTTTCCAGAGGCACGCCGATTTATTCGAAGGATAAAGGATACGTTTTGTCGTATCGAAACACATTGTCTGTGCATTCTTAAAAAGCGGTTGGCTAATCGGTTTATCGGCAGAACACATATTCTACTCCCTTTTTGTAGTCGCGAAATTACAAACACACTATGCGAATGGTAACAATGAATGTGAACTTTCGACAGATGGACGATCTCGATCGATCTTTCTCTACAAGGATCAATGCAGTGCTGCCAAATACAGATTTCAATTGCAAAGAGCGACCAATCAAATAGCAAGATTTTCGATCGTCCTCTTCGAATTGGTACCCGGCAGCCCTAACTCGCATTATATTTCTTCAAACTTTCGAAAAAGAATTAGTAATACTCTCTATTGGCAAGCCACTATGTTTATGTTTCCGCCAACAATAGCAAAGACGTTTTATTACATTCAACGGACGCGGTAATAAATGTAGATATTTAACATTTCTGTATATGTATATATCAACAAAAACATTTTTTGAAAATCCGAAAATATACGCTCGTGCCTTGAACCTTTATCTTCAAAATGACACCTTGTTCGATAAAATCGACCAATAATTATGACCACGAAATAGTATGGCGTAACTCCTTGCAAATGTATTGAGCGGTGATCGGTACAGGTACACCACGAAGCAAGTTACAAATGTTTACGCCCTACTATTTCCTGGTCGTAATTGTTGATCGATTTTATCGAACAAGATGCCATTTGAAAGAGAAGGGTTCAAGGCACGAGCGTATATTTTCGGATTTTCAAAAGAATTTTTCAGTAATATGTATAGTATGGATCAATAATTAATGTTGTTTTAGACGATTTTTTCGGCGAAAACGTAATTATTTGAAAATTTGAAAACACACGCTCGTGCCTTGAACCTTTCTCTTTCAAATGACACTTTGTTGGACAAAATCGGCCAAGAACTGCGGTCAGGAATATATAAGGCGTAAACCCTTGCGACTTCACGGGGTGGAGCACGTGTTTAAAGTGTCGCGGTGCAGGAACAGTAGTTTCTTGCGTTTTAAATGAATCGGGATTTCGGCTAGAATCCTGGCGAGCGTAGTCTTACGCTTCTAGGAATCGAGAGACACACAACAATCCATGCGTATAAGTGAGACCTTGTGGGGGGGGGGGGAGTGAACTTCGCCTCTTCCGCCACGACATTCGAGGGGCGCCTTTGTGCCACAATTATATTTCACGAAATCGGCAAGAATCAGTCAAAAACACGGTTTACGCCATACGTTTTCTAGGCTGCAATTCTACACCGATTTTAACGAATGAGGACTTGTTGTAAAGATAAAGGTTCAAGACACGAGCGTAGATTTTCGGATTTAAAAAAAAAACATTTTCGTTTACAAAATCGTATCTAAAAAAAGGTTATTTTTCAAAGCCGTATTCTGAACAAACAAAATCTTTCTAAAAAATCCGAAAATCTACGCTCGTGCCTTGAGCGTTTCGGAGATAAAATTAAGCCTATAAGAGATATTCGTCATCAAATTTTAATGATTACCAATCTTAGCAGTTTTTGATAGCCAAACATTCTTACGTCTGAAAATAAAACTTGAAATATCAGTTGAAGCATTTTTCTGTTGGTAAAAACTTAAACTTCCTAAAATTTTTCCATAACTCGTGAATTAAATTGAAAATTTTCGAATTACTTATCAAAAACTGCCATTAAAATTTGACGACGAATATCTCTTAAACGCTTAATTTTATCGACTAAGCATATCAGAACTTTTTTGTAGAGCATTAAATTTCCTACAAAATGACGTTTGCACGTTTCATAATTCATATTGGTTCGCGAGTTATAAAATTCATAAGCAAAAATCAAATTTGTCTAAAAATCATCAAATTTCAATCGTCAATATCGTCTAAATGGTTAGATTGACGATTGACTAAATGGTTAGATTTCTGTCTGGTAGATATTCGGTGCGACGCACAAAATCTTCAAAATTCCCATAACTTTATCAGGTGGTACAAACATTTGGTATATTTCGTTTTAAAAAATCATGCCAAGAAATTGGATTTACCGAAAATCAAAATGATCATCTTGTGCATTTATCCTTTATCTTTCAAATAAGCTCAAGTTCATTAAAATCGTATGAAACATGCGTACGGCTCATTCCATACGAAATCGATCACTTTTCGGAGCGACATCTCAGAACATTTTCAAAATCACTGATGTTATAGCCCTTGGCGTGCCAAATATGGACCTGTCTTTGTTTTTTCGAAATTTTGAAAATTGACGAAGTTACAGCTGTTCAAAGTTTGGCATTTCTTGAAAAATCGAGAAAACTCTACTTTTTCAAAAATTTATATCTCGGCAACGGTAAAGCGTAGCAACAAATTTTTTTTGTCATTTTCACCGGAAAGGACCAAATTTTTCAATAAAAAATACAATTTGCATGACTATCGATGTTAACTAATATTTCCAATCAGTTCTTTTAAACAATTATGCATAACTTCTGGCGTTCGCGTTTTAAAAATCTGAAAAAATTCAGGCGTATACCTTGAACCTTCCTCTTCAAGTAACCGCAAGCAAAATGACGGACGTTGGAATAACAACTCTGTAAACAATCGCGAAAGTTGAAAATGTAGCCGTTTGACGCGTTCCGCCGTGCAGTTGCCGGCACGCCATACCCCCACTCCTACCGCACTGCTGCTACGTACTTACTGAGCGCCGCTCAGCGACACAATCAACACAAAGAAAAGTTGTGTGCCGTTTAGTTAAAAAATCTGAACAAAATTAAATAAGCAGCTTAGACTGTCCCCTTTCAGAATGTGCTACGAAAAAGAGGGACAGTCTAATAGTTGACGAATAATAATTAGTCAAAGTGGACCGTAGTAGTTTACTATGGTACCTCTCGTTTAAAAATCTTAAAAAAATTAAATAAGCAGCTTGGACTCTCCCCTTTCAGAATGTGCTACGAAAAAAAGGGACAGTCTAATAGTTGACGAATAATAATTAGTCAAAGTGAACCGTAGTAGGCGGCACACGGTACATCGCTTACCAGTGCTACCTTTATTATCGGTCTTAGTTTATCGATGGTACCTCTCGTTTAAAAATCTGGAAAAAATTAAATAAGCAGCTTAGACTGTCCCCTTTCAGAATGTGCTACGAAGAAGACGGACAGTCTAATAGTTGACGAATAATAATTAATCAAAGTGATCCGTAGTAGGCGGCACACGGTTTGACTAATTATTATTCGTCAACTATTAGACTGTCCCTCTTCTTCGTAGCACATTCTGAAAGGGGTCAGTCTAAGCTGCTTATTTATTTTTTTTCAGATTTTTTAACTAACCGGCACACAACTTTTCTTGGTGGTGATTGTGTCGCTGAGCGGCGCTCAGTAAGTACGTAGCAGCAGTGCGGTAGGAGTGGGGGTATGACGTGCCGGCAACTGCACGGCGGAACGCGTCAAACGGCTACATTTTCAACTTTCGCGATTGTTTACGGAGTCGTTATTCCAACGTCCGTCATTTTGCTTGCGGTTACTTGAAGAGGAAGGTTCAAGGTATACGCCTGAATTTTTTCAGATTTTTAAAACGCGAACGCCAGAAGTTACGCACAATTGTTTAAAAGAACTGATTGGAAATATTAGTTAACATCGATAGTCATGCAAATTGTATTTTTTATTGAAAAATTTGGTCCTTTCCGGTGAAAATGAAAAAAAAATTTTGTTGCTACGCTTTACCGTTGCCGAGATATAAATTTTTGAAAAAGTAGAGTTTTTTCGATTTTTCAAGAAATGCCAAACTTTGAACAGCTGTAACTTCGTCAATTTTCAAAATTTCGAAAAAACAAAGACAGGTCCGTATTTGGCACGCCAAGGGCTATAACATCAGTGATTTTGAAAATGTTCTGAGATGTCGCTCCGAAAAGTGATCGATTTCGTATGGAATGAGCCGTACGATACTGAGTAGGAGATAAATGTGGCCCCTTAAGTATAATATTTCGCGTAATGTTTAACTTGATTAGACTTGCACTAAACGCAGCAATCCTTAAAACAAATTCGTATAGTATAGAACACCAACTTTGCGATAAGTCTGTAATTAAATTAATCGGGCTCAGTAGTTAAATAAGTAGCGTTAAACCCATCGACTTTAAATGGACGTTATACATATTTATTACAATTAAAGTCAATTAGTATGCAGTCCATTTAGTAGACTCAATTATAAAACAAAAATAACTTGGAGGTACAGTCTTGTCTTGGTAAAGAATTGCAGGACTAGCCCGCCTTAAGGGGGGGGGGGGGACGAGCATTCTCCTTCGAAATTATATAAACGATCGATATGAAACGTTTGCGTTGTCGAGCCGTAAAAACTAAACTAAACACAGTGGATAAAACACAAAGTCTAGCGACTGAACTCACAATGAATTAAAATTTACGGGCCACGAATTTTACTTCCAGTACTCGTTAAAGGAACCAAAGCAGCCCCAACGAGCGAACCTTTACCGAGGCAACACTCTAGTGACAAATAATGCGGAATGTTCTTTGTCTTGAAAAGAAAATCTTTTTTGAAAAGAACATTTGAAACTGTACCCTTAAATGCAGAATTTTAATAAAAACATTTAACACGTTGAGCGCCACGTCCGCCGTATGCGGCGGACACTGGACTTTCCGTTTAGGCCTCGTCCGCCACTGGTGGCGGACGGCGTACAATACAGCGCATATAAGCGGCGCGCGTGGCCTGGCGGGGACTTCCTTAAGAATCGGCGTGGCGCTCAACGTGTTAAAATGGTCAGCTGGTCAACCATAATATATTATATATTAATAGAGTTGCTGATCCGCTTGAAATCTGAGCTTAAACAATTTTAGAATGATTTAAAATCCGAATAAGAAAATATTTGCGTATTCGCTGTTACGTCGGAACGTGTGTGTATATGATCAACACTCGTCCTACTCTCACCCGCTAATGTCTAAGAATTAATAAAAAGAATTATTTCGTGTAAAAGAAACATGATTTTTAAAAAATAAGGAATACAGACATCTGTTCAATTTTAGTACAATGAAATGCAACGACTTCTAAGAAGAGTACAGGTAGGTACATACATACTAACTGCAGCAAAAAATATCAAACATTGGGTAATGTGATTATGAGCGTGTTCAAAGTGTATTAGTTTTACCAAAAAGCTGCACCTATTTGCTGTGGCTTGTGTTGAGTTAAATATTGTATACTAGGCAATGTGTGTATTTACACTTATATGTATAAAAATCCAAAAGCCATGGCATTGTCTTCAAAAGCTATTTAAGAGAAGGCTGCTGACGAGTTGTAAGACTAAAGGTAAACGTGTCACGCTATCTGTCCCCTTTTGTATAAACTCACGTATCTTTACAGAAATTTACGATTTTTCAGAAAATACATTGGAGGCCTAAATATGATATGGAAAGCATAATCTGCACTCAACGCATTGTACGCGTAATCGGAGTTCAAATGGCGTGATTTCTTGAAGCATTAACATTAGATTATTTGTTCGTCCGTGAAAAATGAAATAAAATTATTCAGAATCAGACTTATTCAAGATGCGGCTGAATAACGCATACACTGGCTCGCGGAATGATGGTATGTTTCATAGCATAACTCGTATAATTGCGCGACAGGAATAGGGGGTTTTGCCTCTCGCATTCCAATTTCACTATCGAAGAATTAATACTCTCATTAAAATCCACGTTGGTGCGAACGTGGCATGAAAACGAGAACTTATTGTCGACGAGGCGATCACCTTAAAACCATTCGATTTTAAATACGAGCACGTCAGTATTACACGAATATTTGAGAGATAAGTTCCAAAGAGTGATCCATTATCTGCTGTAGTATGTCTCATTGGAGGCTTCAATTTTAATAATGGCCAAAGTGCGAAAATAATAATTTTATCGCACACCATACACTCTTTGCCAAGCGCCTTCTTCATTCTATGCGTGCTTAATGATGTCCGTCATTATAATTATTCGAAAGCACGTGACACCAGCCTGACGTATAATTACACATCGAAAGAAATGCTTTGCATGAAGATCTATTAGGGCCGTTATTTATAACGTTAAATACTTCCTCCTACGGTGAGAGCTTCGTTAAATCCCATTTTTCAATACAATCTACGCCTCTTTATACGGTCATGTTATTAATAGGTGCAATATCGATAAGTATTGCATATCGCAGAGGTTTTGTAACGTTATACATATGCAGACAATTCATTGCTGTAAACACGTTCCGTGCCACCTGTGCCGCCACCTGTGCCGCCAGTGGTACATGCCGACATATTTATTCAATCCGTGGAAAACACATAATCCATACTAATATAAAACTGATTGCAGCGGCAAGTGCACCGCGGGTGGTACGCGATTGGCAAACTATTATACTATACATATACAAACTAATAATACAAGCTAATCGATGACGCAACGAAATATTGTTTGATAAAGAATTATTCTTTCGTCAAAACATCAATAACCTGAATGAAACGTTGAGCAAAAAGGGCTCGGGACTGAACGTGTTAAACACCACGAGAAAATGTGAATATATTCGACGTATCACAAGTCGAAAAACACGTGTACATGCTAGACGATGAGATGTTTGTATAGTTTTATTTTATTTGTGCCGCCCCGATAATTGTTGATGCCCTAAAATTTCACTCACGGTAACGCAAGTTCAATAATAAATTTCTTTTCTTTTTTACACTTGCAACAAATATGTAACATTAGTTTAATTCGGTTGAGTGCATTATTTTGAATGTTCAATGTTTCCCGCTTATTGAATCCGCGTTTCCTTTGTATGTATGTATGTATGTATACATATACGTACGTACATATATACAGTAAGTAAATGGTACTTTGAGTAAAATAAATACGCATATAATATGGTCCAAAATACGTTTTTACGAATATCATGATCAATTATTTGAATTTCTTATTTAATTTTACTGACGTATTAACCTTTTAGGTACGGCAGAACTTTGCGCGTGGCTATCTCCCTGGACGGCAGAGTCGGACGTGAACGGTGTAAAAACGATACAGCACGGCAAAGTGTGATGAGCAATGCCATTTTGTGCACGAATATATTCAAATGAAGTATTTAATGATATAATAATAATTTAAAAATATATACTACACATACTTTAACTTGAACAATTCCCTTTAATAATTAAGAATATAATTGAGTATGATATATTTTAAAAACATGGTATAACACATAAATCTACGTCACAATTTTCACATTCATAACGAGATCTTCGCCTTGTATCGTTTCTCGAACACACGATACAATTTCGAAACGCTTTTTTTACAAATTTTTAGATTTGCAATAGGATGGAAAATGTTTTTCGGTCAGTCTAAACGGTTGGTCAACGGTATATTTACTACAGTTAACGTTACTATTCATATTCCCGTAATTTCTCGAAATCTCTTTGAATAATGTAAGATGAAACGCTCGCACTGTTACGCTTTGCTTTCGTAACTTATATAGGCAACACGCATTCCGTATTGCCACGTCAAGTAGATGGAAACAAAATTTCTTGTACCATTTCAAAGTTGACAAAGAGTTCAAAGATGACATCCGCGAAAGCCACTATAGTGGCTTCTCGTTCAGAGAGCTGACATACACCAAAGCCACTATAGTGGTGCGTCGTACCTAAAAGGTTAATTTCGTAGTTTTGATCCTGATTAAAACTATGAGAACATTATTACCACAAGAATGCCTTCGGGGGGTCGCCGCTGACATTGTCAGCATGGCTCTAGCGCCACGGGACTCACTGGTGATCGACACGTCAATTTCTACTGATTAAAAAAACATGGAAAAATATTTTTGTTTGTGCACATGCAGTATACATTCAAAAAAGTGCATACATTGCGACGTTGCGAATGTACAGAGGCGTCATAGGCCACCGATTTATCCGTTTTCTCAATGCTTCGACAATCCATATGGTTAGCATTTATACCGAAGCTAGAACGGTATGCGTTTCAAATTTAGCACTTTAAATCGGAAAATATCAGCATACTTGCAGGAGTAGCTTCCAAAATTTACCAGTTTAGCTATAATTTTTGTCCAAAAGTTGAACATGTATTTCTATTTATGCATTAACAATTCTTAATTTGTGTATCGAGTAACTGACCGTAGTACGTCCAATTACATTAGTAGAGTTTAACGAATGTCCAGGAAAAATATTACCCTCTGCCTTTCCTTCCACAGTTATCCAAATGATGTTATCATTTCACCTTTTCTACCCTGTACAATCCGTCGCGTCGTCTTTCTCTCTACCTACCGTTGGCATCTAGCTTTTAGCCCTCATTCGATTTTACCCTTCCCGTTGACTTGACATTTTTGTTCAATCATCGACATCACAGTGTTATAACATCTGAAGTAAGGAGTAAAAGGGGAGAGTGAAAAAGTAGCTATGAAAAGAACCCTTGAAGGACTACTACTGTTCAGGAACCAATCAAGTCTCACCGAACTTGTTACATGAACATTCAAGTTTCTGGTGTGTTTTACCACGTACCAACTTTTCCTACTTTCCGTACTATTGTATGTACATACCTACATACCTACATACGTACATACATACATACATACATACATACATACTTCACCACGCAATGCATTGAATGCAGAGATGCTGCGAATTATATTCTTTTGTTTTCTACGTGCCGAGGAGAGAAAGTAGATTGGTATTTTCGAATAAAGCATTTCAATGAAAACAAAATAGAGTACACAGAAACACAGCGTGTATGTAAACGCCGTCTAACGGATCCTGAACCATCTCGGCGAGAAGTGCGGCGAGGGGATTGATTTTGCCTCGCGCTAATCGTTTGTCGCGGCGCAACAGTCAGTCCCCTCGCCGCACTACCCCCCGAGATCGAGGAGATATGTTTTGGCCCACGGTACGTCTACATAAATTGAGACGTTTTTGTTTTTACGATTTTTTTTTTCAACTGTAGGACGTTAAATCGGGTTTTCTTAGAAGAACTTGTCATGCCAGCGGAACAAGCATTTCCTCTATGCGTATGTATTATCAAGAGACAAGGTCTTGTCTCGGGCCAAGTACAAGAGAACCCGTCTGGCAAGACCTTGACTCTATTCCGGAAATATTAGATCGGGGTTTTCGGGGTATTCAAACGGCATGAAAGCGGCAAAATTCCCAAAAAGTGCGACGATATTCTTAAAGACGGCGTCGAGACGAGTCGATTGAGACTAATTACGAAAACATTGGTCCACCCAGTAACGAGATATTTGATGTCAAAAGTACGACTTTTTTATGCCATAAGTCGTCTGCTTCGTCTTTTCCAGTGTCACACTTTCGACTATGCGAGTTCTATCGGTGTCAAACCGAACTAACAGATTTTCATACCATGCGACGATAATTTTTCTGTCGGTAATGTAGATTTTTGGATGTAATCTGTTGGAGACATGCCGAGAAATTCAAGAGACAAGATCTTGTCTCTGGCCAAGTACAATCAACAGCATAAATGTTTTCACTGCGGGGTACGGGGTGCGCGCGGGTATCCACAACTGTTAATGCTTGTTTCACCTAGGTGATTTTCGTGCTCTTTCTTTCTAATAATTTGTTTCTCTCTCTGACGTGTTTCGCAACATAGTAACAAGTGATAACAACTACTTCATCTCTTTCTTTTCGTCGCTCCGCCGCATTCATTCTATTGAGGCACACGGCCTTAGGCCGGACAGGCAGGTGTGAGAGCGCGATCGTCGATCGAGGAAAGCATCAAATATTTCCGTCCGAATATTTCTCGCATACGAGCCTCTCTTTCCTTCCTTCCTTCCGTCTGCCGCGCTCGCACTCCGATCGCGGCTGACAGACGATGGCCGAGCTCAGGTGTGTCGGTGCGCCTTCGTCGATCGCGATCGTTCATTCGTATTCTTCGGGACATTTCGAATTACTTTATCGGACATTTAATATTTCTTGCTAATTTTTTATCCCATCACAGATTTTCAATAAATTGATATAGTAAATAAGGAATAAATTTCGCGAAATATTGAATTCTGGGGATTCATATAATGCGAAATGAATGAATAAGAAACATCTAATTATTATTCCATTTCTATTCAATTAAAATTCAGCGACACTGTGGGATCAAATATTGGACATAAATGCCCGATAAAATGATTAGAAAAATATTTCGAATAAAATGAAAGAGTCGCCGCGGCCGGCAAAGACACACCGTCGCACTTACTCTCGGCGATCGTAGTGCGAGCACCGCGAGCGCGACAGACAGAACGAAGAAAAGAAAGGCTCTTATGCAAGACAAATTCGGACGATGATGAATTCCGCATGGATACCTTTCTCGATCGTCAAACGTGCTATCACGCATGCTTGGTCGGCCCACGTTCGTGTGTTTGGCTAGCGCGAGCGCGACGGAGCGATAGAAAGATAGAGACAAAGTACAGTAATTCCTCCCAGAGTGTAAAATATTCGGGACCGGCTCGGAACATTTTCAGAAACGTGGGGAACCAATGTCGCACATAATAAATTTCTACTGATTGTTGACAGTTCGTCTTTGTATTTTTCCGACAGCGACGGATGCAGAAAAGGACAGAGAGTAATAGACGAAGAGAGGCTGATACTCGAGAAAACCGATACAATTTAAATGCGTGCATATCGGTGAGTTGACACACTAATGCAAAGACAAATTTTTTCTAATTTTGGCTTTTTGGCAATGAAACTTTTTTTAACAAATTGGTATGGTTTTTCTGATTAAAATGGTATCAAACACGATACAATTCCGATAATTTATGGTATTTTGAAAAACATGAAAAAAATTTATAGGTTACGCAAATACCATCGTGTTTGGTATCATTTTAACCAGAAAAATGTCACAAATATGTTAATAAAAGTTTCATTAACAAAAGGCCTAAAATAAAAAAGTTTTATTGTTGGATTAGTGTGTTGGCTCACACATACACAGCTTATCTCTTAGGTCGCTCGACCCTCGGCTCGACCCTCGGCTCGACCCTCGGGTCTCCGTTTGTTTTTCTTTGCCGCCGGCTCAGGCCCGTGACGCTTTTTCGGGAACTCAGCATTGTCGGTAGGCTACATTTTCGGATTCGACCAGGCCATTCTCTCTGGATTCAGCTGGTTTTTCGAACACTATTCGCGATGTCATATGGTACTTATGGATGTTTAAACGAACAATTTCGGAAATGTAGAAACGCATTCCATTCCATTGTCGGCAAGTCACACAAACATATGTTTTCATATGTTAACAAGATAAGGACAAATCAGTTGATCGCAACACGTGTTTGATTTCTGACCGATTGATTTTCTGTTTCGTTAACCCCTTCAGACCCGATTTTTTGTTCGTTTAACAAAAAATGATTTTATACTAAAATTAATTTAATTCATGTGAATGAAAGCAACAATATACTTTTTACAAAAATATTTATTTCAGAGGTTATTTTTTTATATTAGATTCACTGATAAGTACATTAAGTATTGGAACTGAGTTTAAACCTATACGTATTAAAATACAACACGAAAAGTATTATGTCCATTACAATGTGCACAGGGTCCAAAGGGGTTAATTACCCGACTTTCTAAAAATAAGCGAATAAACTCGTGGTGTTCAAGGCTCTCTAATAATAAAAGTTATTGTCTCCAAGAAATCTGTACTTTTCCTTAACGCATTGGCGAACAAGCCTTATTCATCGAAAGTCCAAAAATTGTGGACAATAGATCATGGATGTCCTTTAAAATAATTATTAACGCTTGTAGAAAGATATCCTTTACCGCTTTAACAAGACTATCAATAAACCATGAGCCTGCCCATAATAAACCGCCAATGATGACTTGATCATGTGGCAAGTAGAACTTTCCGCGTTCCGACATTATTAAATAAGTAAATTTTATCGAAATTGTATCATGTTTGGTATCATTTTAATTTAAATAACGTCACCAATATGGTTGTAGAATTTCCATTGCAAAATAACTAACAATAAAAATGTTTTATCTTGCTATCATTGTTATCTCGCCCATAAGAATGCTGTTTATATTTCTTGGGGTCCCGTCGGCTTATCTAAGGGAGCAGCGCTCGTGTTACGTTCTCGCTTGACTGAATCCAGGGGGAACCCCCCTGGAGTGGGGATGACGACGAAACATTTTGCGCAATGTGCTTTTTAAACACTCTGGGAGGAATTACTGTATGCAGTCGAATGCAGTGTTGTCGATATCCCGAGCCATAGTACGCCACAAAGAGAACGAATTATACGAAAGAGAGGGAAAGAAAGGCACCTTCCTGACGCACGAATTAGTACGTAATTCAGAAAGTATCAAACTCTTATCAATAATTTATAAATTGAATATAATGGTTGCATAAATTGTTGTAAAAAGGTATTTAGCTTCTAGAACTTCGATACATGTCAAAGCGTCTCTTGAAATTTCTATTATACAAACTTTTTTTTAGTACATAATCAAATTGTTCTGCAAACCGGTCTTCCATGATAAAGTCAGCAAATTTTTGAGTCTGTCCGAAACGTGTAGTTATCGGTACTGTTAACAAATTTTGGTTACATGTTTTGCATTGAAACTTTACTATCTCGGATATCGAATCTCTATATTGTTCCGTGTCTGTTTGTAACAGTGTTACGATGGTACCTACACATCTCAACAATTAAATTAGTATATTTTTCTGCAGGTATACTGTAAAATTAGATCAGAAGATGTCACGGTAATAAAAAAACTCATGATTTCAACAAAACTATTTGTTCTTCAAATAGATTGTTGAAGTATAGGCACGATTAGAAGACACGATGACGTTATTGTACGTAAATTGAAAAACATATTCAAGGATATACATATGTCCATATTGAAGTTCTAAAAGTTCTAGAAATCAAACGCGTTCTTCAACAATTCATACAAACAATTATTTGAAATTTAGACATTTTTAATAAGATGGTATTGTGTAATTGAACCGTGTTTGTGCACTCCTATGTTTATTATAATTTTCCAATTAAGAATTTAAAAACCAAACCTATACAAATCCTGTACTATCTTGGAATAATTAAATGTTTAATATTTTGGTAATTCCATCAGATGTATTTTCTGTTTTAATATTACCCACAATATATGTATACAAGTTTTTAAACAATGGCTAATAGGCTGCGAGAACTTTGTACTTACACTTGATCTGAAACGCAACTATAGATTGAAATTTTCCTGGCACCCGAAGAGTCTCTGATTTTGTTGGATCACTTCTTTAAAAAACTTTTTGAAATTTTATAAATACGTAATTCTTATTACTATATTTCTTAAAAGGAAATCGCGTTTAAAGGAAAATTTGATGTATTCCTTCACATCATCGTATATCATCATCATGTCACCGTATTAATCAGATCCGTTTATTCCTTTATTTTCCTACATTCTTTTATTCCTTTATTCCTGTATTCCCTTATTTATTCTTTGGTACCTGCATTCCCTGATTTCTTTATTCCCTTATTTCTTTAAAAACAAGTATTTTAATAAAAGCAATACTATACTTAACAATATTCTACGAATGGAGGGAAATCAGCAAAAGCCCGAATAGCTTTCTCATTAACATAAACTTCATTATAAGTACGAAGTATTTGAAATCGAACAAATGCGAGCAAGTGCAAATTATTGCACAGCATCGACACGATGCTATCGCTAAGTAAATATATTAAATTAACTAAATTTCCCAAAAAATGATGTCTCCTCGCTTAATTAATAAATCTGTTTAGCGCTCGATTAAATGTACTCGGTGGGCCGCTTTTTACGAAGGTTCGATGGTGAAAAATAAGCTTAAATAGTTCGGGATGTTCGACATTAAAAAAGAGTTGTTAAAACACAGTATAAAGCGGGCTTCTTATCGTGCTGAATGAAAATCCTCTAAATACCTCATGAAGTTTCTTTTTCATTTATGTTATCATCAATCGTTGAAATACACGGCAATATGTATGTGTAATTTTCTATCAGACACATCCAGATTGTTAACTTGTTAAATTTTTCCACTCAGATGCATCCGAATTGTTAATTTAGAAATGAGTACAAATATCTGTTACGTTACATTTTGGACATCAAGCTTCGTAAAAAGCGGGCCACCGTGTACATTTAATCGAGCACTAAACAGATTTATTAATTAAACGAGGAGACATCATTGTTTGGGAAATTTGGTTAATTTAATCTATTTACTTAGCGATAGCATCGTGTCGATGCTGTACAATAATTTGCACTTGCTGGCATTTGTTCGATTTCAAATACAGTAATTCCTCCCAGAGTGTAAAATATTCGGGATCGGCTCGGAACATTTTCAGAATCAGGGGGAACCAATGTCGCACATAATAAATTTCTACTGATTGTTGACAGTTCGTCTTTGTATTTTACCGACAGCGGCGGATGCAGAAAAGGACAGAGAGTAATAGACGAAGAGAGGCTGATACTCGAGAAAACCGATACAATTTAAATGCGTGCATATCGGTGAGTTGACACACTAATGCAAAGACAAATTTTTTCTAATTTTGGCTTTTTGGCAATGAAACTTTTTTTAACAAATTGGTATGGTTTTTCTGATTAAAATGGTACCAAACACGATACAATTCCGATAATTTATGGTATTTTGAAAAACATGAAAGAAATTTATAGGTTACGCAAATACCATCGTGTTTGGTATCATTTTAACCAGAAAAATGTCACAAATATGTAAATAAAAGTTTCATTAACAAAAGGCCTAAAATAAAAAAGTTTTATTGTTGGATTAGTGTGTTGGTTCACACATACACAGCTTATCTCTTAGGTCGCCCGACCCTCGGCTCGACCCTCGGCTCTCCGTTTGTTTTTCTTTGCCGCCGGCTCAGGCCCGTGACTCTTTTTCGGGAACTCAGCATTGTCGGTAGGCTACATTTTCGGATTCGACCAGGCCATTCTCTCTGGATTCAGCTGGTTTTTCGAACACTATTCGCGATGTCATATGGTACTTATGGATGTTTAAACGAACAATTTCGGAAATATAGAAACGCATTCCATTCCATTGTCGGCAAGTCACACAAACATATGTTTTCATATGTTAACAAGATAAGGACAAATCAGTTGATCGCAACACGTGTTTGATTTCTGACCGATTGATTTTCTGTTTCGTTAACCCCTTCAGACCCGATTTTTTGTTCGTTTAACAAAAAATGATTTTACACTAAAATTAATTTAATTCATGTGAATGAAAGCAACAATATACTTTTTACAAAAATATTTATTTCAGAGGTTATTTTTTTATATTAGATTCACTGGTAAGTACATTAAGTATTGGAACTGAGTTTAAACCCATACGTATTAAAATACAACACGAAAAGTATTATGTCCATTACAATGTGCACAGGGTCCGAAGGGGTTAATTACCCGACTTTCTAAGAATAAGCGAATAAACTCGTGGTGTTCAAGGCTCTCTAATAATAAAAGTTATTGTCTCCAAGAAATCTGTACTTTTCCTTAATGCATTGGCGAACAAGCCTTATTCATCGAAAGTCCAAAAATTGTGGACAATAGATCATGGACGTCCTTTAAAATAATTATTAACGCTTGTAGAAAGATATCCTTTACCGCTTTAACAAGACTATCAATAAGCCATGAGCCTGCCCATAATAAACCGCCAATGATGACTTGATCATGTGGCAGGTAGAACTTTCCGCGTTCCGACATTATTAAATAAGTAAATTTTATCGAAATTGTATCATGTTTGGTATCATTTTAATTTAAATAATGTCACCAATATGGTTGTAGAATTTCCATTGCAAAATAACTAACAATAAAAATGTTTTATCTTGATATCATTGTTATCTCGCCCATAAGAATGCTGTTTATATTTCTTGGGGTCCCGTCGGCTTATCTAAGGGAGCCGCGCTCGTGTTACGTTCTCGCTTGACTGAATCCAGGGGGAACCCCCCTGGAGTGGGGATGACGACGAAACATTTTGCGCAATGTGCCTTTTAAACACTCTGGGAGGAATTACTGTACTTCGTACTTATAATGAAGTTTGTGTTAACGAGAAAGCTATTCCAAAGTCACGTTCTCTAGTACTTGGCCTATACCTTTGCATTTTCGATGCTTTTTGCTGATACTAATATTGTTGCACGTTTAGCTACGGAAGTTTGACATTACATACAGTAACTTTGTTATATGCGTAGTTGTAATATAGAACATCGAAGCGACAGCATATATGTTTTGATACATTGATGGCGCCGGTGATGGCGCCTGTGACGGTGACACAGGGATAGCACAGCTCGTACACGTTACAACATTTTCTTCTTTTTTGTTTGTGTTTCACAGCTAGAGGATATACAGGACAGCGTAACGTCACGTGACGTATAAATTATTTATTATTTTCTATGCTGTTCATGACGCAAAATCAGGGATGAAGCAGTCAAAACACGGAAAAGGTAACGAGTCTCGAGGATGCGAAACTTTGTACTTCTTTAGTGATTCGCGAAACCCACCCGAAACCCACAATATGCGAATCTTTTATCGACAATCAGGAGCATTAACGATACTCTGCTAGAGACTGCTCGATTCGACGCGTGGTTCAAACTTCGAATAAATAAGTTAACCATCGTTGTGGGGGACAAATAGCATATTATTGCAAAGGTCAGAGATGGCCGTAAAATGCGGATTTTCGTTTGCAAGGTCTTCGTTCCTACGGTCTAACGCTGTGACGTTCGTTTAAACATTTCAACGTTCTAAAGTTCTAGGTAACGGTTAATGTTACAAAGAACTTGGTTTAATAATTCTCGTAAATATGCATATTGTCGGATTCGATTAATGATAATATCTTTCAGTCCCTTCAAAGTGCATTTCGTTAGCCAAACAACTGTTCCAAGCGATCGAGCTACCCAGACCGTCTGCGGGATTCTTCCCTCTTGTGTTTGGTTAATTTAACACAAATTCGCGCGCACTTCAGACACGTCACATTAACGCTGTATGTATTTACTTCTACGTAGTGTATGTACAAAATTTAATAGTTTTCCAAATCGGAACGAATGTCTTGCACATTATGCGCAAGTGAAATGGGCTCACGATCATTTTCAGAAGTGTGCTACTTTCAAATATCTGGCAGTGAGTGCATCGTCAATCGCAGTCCGTGCCCGGCTAAAATATCCAGAGGAGATGGTCCGTAGACTATACTATGTTTAGTCCGCGGGCAAAATTAACAAAAAAACAAACAAACACTCTGCTGAACTTCAGACTTTGAAAACTAATAGTTCTCCGTCACGATTAAAAATTCGGCCCTTGCATTAATTGCCCGTTGAAATCAGCAACACACATTCACCAAGTGGTATCGAAAGTCACTCGACGTGAGATGATCGGTAACTAAGAAGTGATTCACTTTTAGCTGACAAGTGCATCGCCACGTCGGCGTCGAGAAGAAAATCCGTTCAAAGCTATTAAAGCGCGATCGACAAAACGTAACGTATCAGTCAATCAACTTTCTTCGAAACCATTTGTCGATGGAATGCAAAGTTTAACCAGTTAAGTATGTTGGACGACTATATCCGTCATACGAAAGCTATGTTACCCTCTGATATTTATATCGCAATATTGGTTTATTCGCAAATTTTAATATGTTCAGAATGTTTAGAGGTCAATGTAACTAATTTAAGATGGGATTCACGTATGCATAATTTCCTAACGTTATTATGTAATTCTCGCGACACACAGCTGCGCGTTGTGCAAAAAGGTCGCTACAGTTAACTGGTTAAAGCCCGGGGATAGAAAAGTTCAAAATGGTATCTAAAGACAATCGATCGATAAATATGTACTACATAGTAAAAGATGGAGGATTTCGAACGATTTCGATATCACTGTGGTCAAATCTGGCAAATAAAATTATTTCGGAAATATATGCAAAAAACGAGTACGAATGTTGAAAACCTAAGTAAGCACATACTGGGGGCAACGTTGGAATGACGAGTGATATGCGATATTTATTATCATCTAACGATTTTCTTGCAGCGTTGTTAGTTTAAAGGTTGGCTTCTTCGCTAAAAGATAGGAGTATCACGTCAAATCGGACGGCCTTCAAGTCTTCGCCACCACATTTTGTTGATAATTGAAATTTTTTCTAAAATGGTTGTTTCTAGAATACGATAAGAAGCAATGGACGTAATGTGTTTACACCCTCGAATGTGTTTCCCCCGATCATTCGGTACTCGTCGTACCTCGAGTACGATTACTCTTGTTCATACATTCGAAGTAATCATCAACGTTGGCGCACTAAGCACAAACAATACCGAAGGATTGGTATGAACTTACTCGATACCGCGATCGACAGCATTTTCAGAGAAACTTGAAACTTAATTATGTTTCACAAAGCTTTACATCTTCATTTTCGGAAAACGTTACGTTGAATTAGTGATCTTTAAATTTTTGACAAAATATACAGTTTAAAGAAAAAAAAAACAAACAAAAAAGTAATATCACAGGTTTTGACATTTTCGAAATCCGAGAGTTTTTAAAGTTCCGTTACAACTTTTGCGGGGTTCTCTATTATTGCATTGCACATGTTGTCAAGTTTGCGCTGAAATTGTTGGATTTCTTTGTACCATCCATCGATACGCATCCTCTTACAACAATTTAGAAACGGGGAATAAAGATAGTCAGCGATTTTATTTAAAAAAAAAAAAAAAAAAAAAAAAAAAAAAAGTCGCCCGCGGCTGGAGGACTAACAAAAACAATGTGTATACGTTTCGCTAGGACACCACGTGCACATACATACATACATTCACACATGTATTTCGAAACTGACTTGATAGTAAATTTGTTATTGCTGCATGAAATTATTACATCTGTTTTTCCACCCAAGTTATACCGACACGGAGCGACTCGTGTCCTACAACGAGTCGAAAGAATCGTCTCTCTCGTCGCAGTGTAAGTGCATGATGATGGATTATAGGTATGTATAACGACGAGACACGCGGCAACGGCTCTGCGACAGTTAATAAGAGGTATAGACGAACTCAGTTCTCCGAAGGTGAAAGTCTTACGCAAAGCCTAGAATTGAGAAGAGCTGTTCGAGCGTGATAGAAACGAGATGCATCTCCGACTGATTTGTAATATTCTCTTCTCGGTTGAACGGCGGACATTAGGATCGGCGATACCCTGCATGCCAAACTGCCTGATCCCGAGCTGCAAAATATTGAGGAGCTATAGAAAGATATTCGAAGATATTGAAATTTTTCGAAGCGTACTAAAATGTATCAACCGCGCGGAATCCAGGATCGTCTCTCTTCTTTTCACACCGACTCCACTCGTGTGAAAACATTTCTCGGTTTTCATACAAATGCTGATATTAAAACGCACACAACCGTGATTTCTGAGACCTTAGCCCGTGGTCTGCGGCCCTTTACACAACTCTACGTATATCATACGACTGCACCACCTTACACTTCAAATAATTATCCTACAGGCAAGCTGCAAGTATTACACATACATTCTATACTATAAAGCGTATATTTTCTATTTCCTTTCGCCTTGGCAAGGGAAGACCGCGTGTTTAATATCACGGTTTGTATAAACCTTTTTGTATCTTTTATTATCATTGTACATACATATATGTGTAAGTTTACGAATATGGTTGTTTCAAAAAGAACGCAGAGCTTTGAAAGTTTCGGGAATTCCATAATTCGAAAGCCGCGTTTTAAAACATTATAATCTGTGTAACAATTATTCTTTTCGTTACTTTCTGCAGGTCGTTATTTCAAGAACATTGCTTCTCGCAATATTCTGGTTTTGCAAAAAATATCGAAATTATCAAAAATATCTAACATGGTAATTATGTGGGGTGACCGTTTCCTCTAAAGCCAAACCGACAGGTGTTGGCGACTGAAGTGGGAGCAAAAGTGATCAAAGTTCTGTCATCATTATTAGATATATGTATACAATTTGTCGACTGACAAGTGTTGATTGACGAACCTATGAGACACTTCTATTAAAACATTATTCTCGGAAATGCGAATCTTCCTAAAAAATGAAACGTACGTTTCGTTACGTTACGTTACGCATGTATGTATGTATGTATGTATGTATGTATGTATGTATGCAAGTAGCAGATTCTTTGATAAGTTGTTTCATGGTTTGAGTTTAAATCTTTTTTGAAATTAACCCTAGTCGGACAATCATTGCTGATATTTAAATTAATCATAAATTTAATTCTATGAGTTAAGTCTTAACGGTACACGGTACGCTCTAGGTAATTAGTGCAATAAAGATGATCGTTAAAAAATGTTATCGTACGTATGATATTTAATTAAATTATTTATACGGTAGTATAAAAGCGTACATACACGTATCTCTGTCTTCTTCCATTGTACGTTTTTAACCACTGTAGAAAAATCAGTCATTCATGTTATAAAGAATACAGCTGAGCTCCTCTACCGTGGAGTTTAATTAATCTACAAACACCTGCCGTTTAAAATGTTCAATGACAACTTCGTGCTGGAAAAGCAGTGGTTTATTAATTTCAGCGAAATGTCACAAAAATATACGAATAATAAACAAGCATCATAAACATAGAACGTACAAAGAGAACGAAGAAAAAACAAAGTTTTAAGTGGTTGTCCCGTGGCAAAGAGAATTTTATTATAAACAATTGTTACGCGAAGTGAAATAAAGCAAAACTGGAAAAGGACAGAAAAGGTGCAGAGTTTTGTGATACGTATCGATGGGGGGCACGCGGAGAACGGGGAAAACATTGAAAACGCGCGGTCGATAGCGATGGTTTACCGAGGAGTCCCGTTGTTACCGCCATCGCTCGTTAGAGATTCGCATCAGGCTGCGATAGGTTCTTACTCGCTGCTCCGACGACAATACGACAACGCATTCGATAACGACCAGGCTCTTCGGTTACCGACTACGACCAGAGTTCACTTCCTGCGAAAGCAGACCCATCGATACTCCCTATCGACCAATAGAAATATGTACTACAAACATCCGCGAATAGCGTTCCAGTCGCGTAGCTACTGCGTTTCGTCGATAAGTCCCTTGGTACAATTCGATGTTTTGCCTTCGAAATCCTATGCGACGAAATTAAATAAATGCACATAATATAATACGTCCATTCGCCTCATATAACTAACGTTGCGTATTTTATCTCGCGACCGAGCAGACATACATACGTATAAGTACATATGTATATGGGATGCACGAACGATAGAACAAACTCGGTCGCCTTTGTAGTAGTAGACGAGAATACATATCTGTTATTTTGATAATCTTGAGGTGTAGATTTGAAGATAAAACGTTCTTTTCTTGAATGCCTGCATCGGCTCCCGGGTCATTAACGACAACCTTGTTGTTAAACATTTTCAGATTTTTTCCATTTTTTCCGTTCGTCTACCCTGAGATTTTTTATGATTTTAATCATTCTTCCCGTGCGCTCTTTGTCTTTCATCTGTGGTGCGGTACGCGTCAGGTGATTTGCGTTTTGGCAATAATGTCACGGATTGTGTAAAAATGTTCGCATAATATGTATAGTAGAAAACGTCGAAAAAAAAGAACCATTTGATGGAATTTCCAAAATAGCAAATACTTGTTAATTAATCCGCAATCAAAGTGTACAGTGTACGTGTTTCTCTGTAATTCTCAAAGCATAATAGATACAGAAATGGACAAACAAACCTTTGGGTTGAAACAATCTCAACGTTTTATAAAACCAACGGTATATTCATAGAAAGACGATACAACTTGTTTTTAAATTGTCAAAAAAAGGATTTTAATTTTCTAAACTAAACCATCATTTCGGCCAATGTGAATCTTCAAAATTTCTTTCCTCACTTGTTTCCATCAACGTCAGAAGGTCATCTAAACGTACCTTGTAGCGTCATTTTGGCCACAAGAATAATCCCCAAGTTACGAATTTTTCTTTACCGCGGCGTTCAATTTATGTACAGCTGTGCGTAAACCGCAATACGCCATGCGAATATTGTTGGATTCCCTTGAAGCTGTCAAAAGATACAGAATATCCGCCGCGATTTCCAACCCTTTGTCGAATTCAAATTCAGATTTAGAATTCGGGGGATTGGTTTGCAAACCTTGCGACACTAGAATAAGGAGGCGATTTGTGATGTTATTCCTGAAGGCAAAGCAGGCCCAAATAATTTCCAACAAGCATTCGAATCGGAAGGTAAAAGTAGTGAAACAAATATTAAGGTATGTTCGTCCGTAGGCATACTATTGTAGAAAAGGAGAATCGAACATGCCGCTGAAAGACATGTTTAGAGGGCATTCTGACGATGCTGTGAAAAAATTTCCAAAAAATTGTGGGGTATCGTTTTAACCCTTTTAGTGCCAGCTAAAGCGGGGTCCTTATGCGAAAAGTGCCACGGGCTTACTATACGTGCCGGGGGACTTTATCTCATCGTCAGCCTCGTTTATTTGCGTTCAGATCATTATTTTTCTGACAAAATACAAAATTTTTCCAGCATGGACTTGAACACGTGACGCACGAAACTATAGCATTCGAACACTCGCTTAACGGCACACGGCTACCGTGGTGGTTGAGAATCCCTTCAATATTTAGCTCTGACGAGGCGCCGGTCAGGCCAAATTACAAAAATAATTTTTTTTAGTTAAACTGTTACTTTAGGAGCAATATGTCATAAGGATTTTTTGTTCCTTACATGCAACCCAATCATCTAAAAAAAATTGAGCTCGATTCATCGACATCGGAGTTTCAACTTTAAGTCGATTTTTTATAAAAATGAATCGGTAGATATTTGTATTGCTTTACAGGATCTTTATACGCATCACCCTCTACCATTTCCACCCAATTTCATCCAAATCGCGAGTTGATGAGTCGTAGCCTCCCCTTGTGAGTATCAAATGGCATTTGGTTACACTTGGTTCTTATCTCCTTTGTCAATATTATGGACTACACCATGCTTCCGTTCATTTGGTTGTTCTCCAATCTTTCTTTGGCGTCAGTTAGTGAAACTCGAAACGTTTTCCTGATTTCTTCTAGTCCAAAATTTGGTTTTAGTCAGGGCATAAATTATTTGGGAATAATATGTATGTACCTCGGTCAATAATGGCAGAGCAAATTCAACAAGATAGTGCAGAAAGTTTGCTGCCATCACAATTTGACAAGAGCAAATCGGAGTTTTGTTTCTCATGAAGCTATTCGTATAAGCGCACGTATCAAATCGGCCCGCGGCATTCTTCGCATGTACATACTCCGTGTAAAATGCTTGGCACTAAAAGGGTTAAAGATATCGAGCGTAGAACACTCGTCGATGGTTCGTCCCAACAGCGGCAGCTGTATGCGTCATGTCGCGCGCTACATACATACATACATACATAGTAGTACAGGCCGCCCAGTTAAAGATGAACCATCTCAGGGGATAGTGCGGCGAGGGGATTGATTTTGCCTCGCGCGATTCGTTTGTCGTGACGCGGCGTCGTGGCGCGGCACAAAGGCAAAGTCAATCCCCTCGCCGCACTATCCCCTGAGATGGTTCATCTTTAACTGGGCGAATCGTACATGCATACGTAAATACGTATACGCATACATGCTACGTGCCGGAGCTGCGGCGAATAAGAGTTCGGAAGTTAAAAAGCATTCTTTGACTCGACATGCCGCTAGAAGTTACATTTAGGGGACATTTTGATGTCAATGAAAAAAAAAGATGAGAAAAAAAAATGTTGAAGACACTCATTGAATAAAATTTAACACATTGTATGCCGGCCACGCGGGAACGCGGGTTTCGAGGTCTGTCGTTTCAGCGCCGGCTCTACGATAATGCAACATTCTATTGTTGCATTATTGTTGCATTTTTTTCTTGTATTCACCTTTTCATTGGTCGTCAACAAGCGAATCATGCCGGCACCCATGCTTTAGACCAGTGGTGGGCAAACTTTTTTAATGGGGGGCCACAAAGTTTAAGAAATTCTAGAGGAGGGCCAGAATTATAGAAGAAAATGCATTTTGTGTTAAAGCTACTAACAGTAAGCTGTAAGTAGAATCTACTTTATACTTCTCGACCGTCAAAACGTAATTATAGCGGGCCATATATTATCCATGTCGATGGACCCTCCGCTGGCCGGATTAAATACTTTCGCGGGCCGGAGCTGGCCCGCGGGCCGTACTTTGCCCATCACTGCTTTAGACGGTCAAAACGGTGCCGGCGCTCAGACGTTAAATGTCTCAGATGCCACCGACATACAATGTGTTCAGTTTAACAAACCTGAGAAGACATAGAGGTTTTCTGGCAATCAGTGAAATGGTTTTTTGTTCAGTTCTGTATCTATTGCTGTTTAAGAGTTATAAACTTTTTCAAAATAAAGCATGCCGAAAACCTTGACTGGATGTACCTCAAAGAATAGTGAATATTTCGGAAACTCCTTCAAAGGCGATTGCTCTTTTTGACATTACCTACAAGTGTATTAAAATTCTATCAAAATTCGGGACATGGCTGTAAAAAACCTGATCGTTTTTCTCGTGGAACGCGCCGTATACTCTAGAAGCTACTTTCCCTTCATAGTTTTGCACCTTCTTGTAGTTCTCCAGGAATGTATTAAACCACGCATTTTATTCACGCAAGCCCAGCAAAGGTAACGGTCGTAGGTGTCACAAGGCATGATGAATTCGCACGATACTCATCTGATTATCTACTCCAATTGCAATTAACTAACATTATTCGATTAATCGGGTAGATTTCAAAAACAATACCAAATTTATAATACCTCGGGTATTTCAGATTTTTTAATTTGTTGTTTATGCACATTTCTTAACGCATCTCGTGTTACGAATTATGTTACGGATATACGTACAGATATTATAGGAAGCGAATCGGACATCGTAACCGCGACAATGATAATTTCATTGGTACCATCGAAATGTCGTGCAAACGAATTTCTTACATTCACCATCTCTTGCCACAAGTACTCAAGTATATGTATTGCCACTGGATTTAGTTTGGTGCCATCCATAACATCGTGCAACGATAGATCCTTGTTGATAGTCGGCCAGTCAGGGCAGAAGATGCGGATCTCCTGACTTTTGTATCGTTGTGCGGCGTGCGACGTGACCAGCCCAGGCGGGACCCGCAGGATTCGCCGACGCGGCTACCAACGTTTTGCAAAATCCTTCGGTCAAAGCTCGGCCGCGTACACGGACCAACGTTGGGGAACAGGAGCCAAGGGGAGGAGTCGAGATGGGGAAGATAGAGCAAACGATTCATGCCATTTCCTTTATAACGAAGTTATTTTGTCACGACAGCCGTCTTCGTTCTGGGAATTCACGAGTGCGGAGGGGAGCCACACGGAATACGTGTAACGTATATGCGTCTCGATATGGGAAAAGGTTCGTAGAAGTACTCGGACAATTTCGGGGGATATTTAGAGAGTATGATACGAGGATTAGAGTGGACGGGGCGTGGAGTCGATCACGAGGTGCGAGCTGCCGTCGCACTTCATCCGAGTCGAGAGCTGCCGGCTGGTTCCCTTGTCGGAGATTCTGTTTCGTTCAGCCAAGAAGACGACGGACATGGGCTTTTATTCCGCCGCGACGTTTTCTCCTTTTTCTAACGGGGTTCCTTTGGGGGATGCAGAAACAGAGGTAGATGGATGCCGTTCGAATATTTGCTTCTTACTGCTTACTTTGCAGGTCTTAGTGATAACATAGCTAGAGATTTGAGGTCAGTCGGATTAACTGTTAGTTTTTCAGTGATCAATACCAGTAATAATTTATTATTCAGTAGTCCTAAGGATAAAATACATAAGGACAAACGTTCGAATTTGATATACAATATTCCATGTAATGATTGTGAATTAAATTACATAGGACAGACTAAACAATATCTAAAGTCACGTATCAACGAACATAAGTTATCACTAAAAAGTTCAAACCATCTTATGACTGATTTAGTACACCATTATCATGAGAAAGGTCACTCTTTTAACTTTGATAGAACCACTATTTTAAATAATGAAGCTAATTTAAACAAACGATTACTATATGAAACATTCCACATTTTAACACACAAAACTGTTAATAAAAGGACAGAGAAACACGAGGTGGATGATTATTATGCTAATATCATAGAATTATTAGTTTGATGTCCATATACATATACATTACAACCTTTGTATGACGCCTCCTGTCAAATCCTTTTAGTTTTACAACAACACCTGTAAACATAATGTTTCATCTTAGTCATTATCATCTCGACTAAAGATATTAATATCGTTTGATTCCACCTTTCGTAGCTTCCTATGTTGGTTCTGAGTGACTTAGTTAGTAATTTATTACTACTTTCTGACTAAATAACATCTTAGTCAACAAATATTGGGTACTAAATTAATTAGTTATTTTATCCTTATTTTCATTCTGGTTGCTGAAATTCTGCATTTTATCTCCCTGTCACAGTCGCCCTGATGCGCTGCATGTCGGGACCTCTGTGACACGGTTGATTTTGTATCCGTTCTGCCTTCAAATTTCCGCGCCAAGTCTCAGTTTATCGATGATATCGACCTCTATCAGTCTCGCCATCAACGAACATGTAACCGTTCTTGCCAAAAGATTCCCTTTATTGGGATTAACAATCTTTTCATCCATAACAAGTAAGTAATTTCATCGTTTTTTATTTGGTTAGTGCTAGAAATAATTGAACAATGTTGTGGTTTCTCTACAATATTATTACCCTAACTTTGTCTTGTAAAATTACACATTTTTGTTTCATTATAATTCAAATAATCTTTTATTTTGTTTTATCAAGGGTAAATAATAGTTAATTTTTCCCTGAGGAGGGTCACCACTTTGACCGAAACGTTGAAAAATATTACAATTAAACATTGCCTTGTTATGGATGATAAGTAAGTAATTCTGTTTATATCAATTTTGTTCTTCAAATGATCGTTATATAGCCAGTTAAGGTCTGTATGTTAGATTAAGTGAACATTTTAAATATAGTTATTATTCCTACAAACTTGGAGGCTCATCCAAAGATTTCAAACCAACCCCATTCATTCTCCAAATTTTTCCCACAATACGAGTTTGTGGGGCAGAGCTTCGATGTGGGTTGACTGACCGACGTGACCGAGGCCCACTTGCTTTTCCTCCAACCGCACTATTACTTGGTTTGTTAGAATCTCACTGAACTTGACTTGCGGTGGTAACCGAACTAACTGGAGCTACTGCCCGTCTCCCAATATATTATGCATACTACAATAGTTGCTAGTGCTGATGCGACGTATGTAGGTGTTTTCGGGTATCGAGATGCACCGGACAGACGTCAGCGTTCGATCTTTTGTTTATATCGACGGATGTTGTTATTAAGTTTCTGTCATTTCGATTACTTAACTTTGCCGCGACTTGTTCACGCGGGGCAACCGGTTGTTCGTGTCGCGAGCTACTGTTATAATTCTCGCGTTTCGAATTCCGCGTTTACGTATAACATACGTGCACTGGAATTACTTATGTCTAAGGAGTTTGAGAATCGTGGGATGTACGATTTTCAGTTATGATACGCCGTCGGCAATACGATGTACGCCCATGAGTAGTACACGTGAGATAGATATACGAATGAAAATTTATGTGATTATTCCAGTGTATTATATTATGTCTTATGTACATACATACATGTATTTTGGAATCGATCAAATCTTCTAAGTAAAAAAGGATGGGAGCGCTCGTTTCAAATGTAGGCGTTATGGTTAGGGCGTAACAGTCGTAAGTGCATCCTATCTCAGCCTAACCTAACCAGCCAGGGATACGTCGTATACATAGATAGATGAACATAAATGCTTCAGCCGTTTTGACCCTAGCTGCGAAAACTTAAAAATACGGACTAACGGCGAAAATATACGTGATCGGTGTCCCAACAGTTTCCAGAGCTCTTGCGAATTCTTCTATTTCTGGAAACTTTTGAAAACGTACTCTTTTCAAAAAATTATCACACAATAAATACGACATGGCGTAAATGGCGTCACTGGTTCGACGAGGGTGTAGTTCGTTTTTATCCCCCTCCATATTCTCTACCTTTCTTTTCAGTTTCTCTACCTTTCTTTGTGAGGTAATTGGGCGAGAAAATTACGGGACGCGACATGCATGACAAACTCATCAAATTTGTAACAGTTTGAAAAGAAATAATTGGATGATGTCAGCTCGAGAGCTGATTTTTCAATGGAGCTATTTCAACAGCCGCTAACAAGAAAACATACCAAAGTGTCCGGAGCTGATTATAATGAAACTTTGCACGTTTGTTAAGCATGTGAAAGTAACCGATACGTATCACTTCATATGGATCCCGTCCCACGTTTAAGGGGTGTAAAGTCGCTTCGAAGTTACACCAGAAACATTCCTGTTGGTAAACTATCGTAGAAACGAAAAGATTCGTGGATTTTACCATAGAAATTGTGAAAAAAAACAACCTATTTATACCGAACAATTGCACCTTTTTCTTACTCGATAGCGCAACATTTTTGGAATGACAATCAAAATTATACAGGGTGTAACGAAAGATCGGAAACTTTATTATACAGGGTGTCCCATTTCCTTGGACGCACCCGGAACCAGGTGATAGTTGAGGTAATTCTAATATAGGGATGTAACATTCTCAATGTCCTATCTCAATTCGTAGTCGAGTTATTAAAGAAAAACGATAGCCACACAGAGGGCTCCGTTAGGCCCGGCCGCGCAACAGTAGAAGTTCTGCACCAGTAGGGTACCGTACCATTGGGAACTGTCGCGCGGCCGCGCCTAACGGAGCCCTCTGATTGGCTGTCGTTTTTCGTTAATAACTCGGCCACGGATTGGAATGGAACGCTGAGAATGTTACATCCCTATATTAGAATTACCTCAGCTATCACCTGGTTCCGGGTGCGTCCAAGGAAATGAGACACCCTGTATACTACTTCTGTCCCGTCCACGTGCAGCAAGCATGTTAGAACGCTTAAAAGTCAGCTGCAAACATGTAATAAAATTAGGTATAGATAAACTCAGCGTACGCTCGATAATTGGACCATGTGGACGTAACGGTTCACTTCATTTTCATTTTCCACAGTCAAAACTGTATATGTATGTACTACGTCATTCATCAGTCCTGTTCATGGAAAGCTAATAGTTCAAAGGAGTTTATTTCTTTATTACCAGTATGCACAAAGTAAATTCAATTGGCATACCAATACCTTTCAACCTCTTAGCTTTCCTAAAAGTTTTAATATTATTTATTTAAACTTTTTTTTTTTTTTTTAATAATCGCAAGAAAAATAGGGTAATATATAGATAAATAATTTATATGAAAAATCTGTAGGAAATGCCCAATGCATTTCGCTATTTAATGGATATATCTATCGGTGTCCAATATTCGGCGCTTTCGTTCCACTGTGCGGCGTGATGATGTGCGTGGCTACACTGCTGTAGCAGCAGTTGTTAGCGCTGTTATGGTACTTTTCTACAACAAGGAAAATTTAGTATCAGTAAAAAGCATCGAAAATGCAAAGGTATAGGCCAAGTACAAGAGGATGTGACTTTGGAATAGCTTTCTCGTTAACATAAACTCTATTATACGATGTATTTGAAATCGAACAAATGCGAGCAAGTACAAATCACTGTACAGCATCCACACGATGCTATCGCTAAGTAAATATATTAAATTAACTAAATTTCGCAAAAAATGATGTCTCCTCATTTAATTAATAAATCTGTTTAGTGCTCGACTAAATGTACTTGGTGGCCCGCTTTTTACGAAGCTTGATGTCCAAAATGTAACGTTGCAGATATTTGTACTCATTTCTAAATTAACAATCTGGATGTGTCTGAGAGAATATTATACATGCATATTGCCGTGTGTTTCAACGATTGATGATAACATAAAAGGAAACGTAATGAGATATTTAGAGGATTTTCATTCAACACAATACGAAGGCCGCTTTATACTCTGTTTTAACAACTCTCTTTTAATGTCGAACATCACGAACTATTTAAGCTTATTTTTCACCATCGAACCTTCGTAAAAAGCGGGCCACCAAGTACATTTAGTCGAGCACTAAACAGATTTATTAATTAAATGAGGAGACATCATTTTTTGGGAAATTTAGTTAATTTAATATATTTACTTAGCGATAGCATCGTGTCGATGCTGTACAATAATTTGTACTTGCTCGCATTTGTTCGATTTCAAATACTTTGTATAATCAAGTTTATGTTAACGAGAAAGCTATTCCAAAGTCACGTCCTCTTGTACTTGGCCTATACCTTTGCATTTTCGATGCTTTTTACTGATTTCACTTCATTCGTAGAATATTGTTAAGTATAGTAATGGTTTTATTAAAATACTTGTTTTTAAAGAAATAATGTTTTTAAAGAATAAGGGAATGTAGGTATCAAGGAATAAAAGAATGTAGGAAAATCAAGGAATAAACGGATCTGATTAATATGATGATATGATGATGATATACGATGATGTGAAGGAATATACTAAATTTTCCTTTAAACGTTATTTCCTTTTAAGAAATATAGTAACAAGAATTGTGTATTTATAAAATTTCAAATTGTTTTTTGAAGAATTGATACAAAAAAATCAGAAACTCTTCCGAAGCCAGGAAAATTTCACTCTATAGGTGGGTTTCAGATTAATTGTACTACAAGGATGTAGTAGCATGTTAGACATTGTTTAAAAACGTGCATATATTGTGGGTAATATTGAAAAATTAAATAGATTTGAAGGAATTACCAAAATATTAAACATTTAATTATTGCAAGATAGTGCAGGATTTGTATACGTTTGGTTTTTAAATTCTTAATTCAAAAATTATAATAAACATAGAAGTGTACAAAAACGGTTTAATTACACAAAAACCATCTTATTACAAATGTCTAAATTTTAAATAATTGATTGCATGAATTGTTGAAGAATGATTTTAATTTCTAGAACTTTTAGAACTTCAATATGGTCCTATGTACATATATCTTTGAAAATGTTTTTCAATTTACGTACAACAGCGTTATCGTGTCTTCTAAACGTACCCATACTTCAACAATCTATTTGAAGAAAAAATAGTTTTTTTTGAAATCATGAATTTTTTATTACCGTGGCATCTTCTGATCTAATTTTACAGTATACCTGCAGAAAAATATTCTAATTTCATTGTTAAAATGTGTAGGTAATATCATAACACTGTTACAAACAGATACGGAACAATTTAGAGATTCGATATCCAAGATAGTAAAGTTTCAATGCAAAACATGTAACAAAGATTTGTTAACAGTACCAATAACTACACGTTTCACACGGACCCAACAATTTGCTGACTTTATCGCGGAAGACCTGTTTACAGAACAATTTGATTATGTACTAAAAAAAAGTTTGTAGAAATTTGGAGATACGCTTTGACATATATCGAAGTTCTAGAAACAAAATACCTTTTTATAACAATTTAAGCAACCATTATGTTAAATGTATAAATTATTGATAACAGTTTGATATTTTCTGAATTATGTACTAATGCGTGCATCACGATGGTGTCTTTCTTTCTCTCTCTTTCGTATAATTCGTTTTCTTTGTGGCGTACTATGGCTCGGGATATCAACAACACTGCATTCAACTGCATACTTTGTCTCTATCTTTCCGTCGCTCCGTCGCGTTCGCACTAGCCAAACACACGAACGTGGGCCGAGCAAGCATGTGTAATGGCACGTTTGACGACGAGGAAGGTATCAATGCGGAATTCATCATCGTCCGAATTTGTCTTGCATAAGAGCCTTTCTTTTCTTCGTTCTGTCTGTCGCGCTCGCAGTGCTCGCACTACGATCGCCGAGAGCAAGTGCGACGGTTTGTCTTTGCCGGTCGCAGCGACTCTTTCATTTTATTCGAAACATTTTTCTTATCATTTTATCGGGCATTTAACACTTATGTCCAATATTTGATCCTACAGTGTCGCTGAATTTTAATTAAATAGAAATGGAATTATAATTAGATGTTTCTTATTCATTCATTTCGTATTATATTAATCTCCAGAATTCAATATTTCGCGAAATTTATTCCTTATTTACCGAGACAATATTGTAACTTTAAATAAATAATTGAGAAACATATAATTGTCATACTATATCAATTTATTGAAAATCCTATCATAGGGATCAAAAATTAGCAAGAAATATTAAAAGTCCGATAAAATAATTCGAAATGTCCAAAAGAATGCGAATGAACGATGGAGTACGACCAAGGCGCACCGACACACCTGAGCTCGGCCATCGTCTGTGAGCAGCGATCGGAGTGCGAGCGCGACAGATAGATAAAGGAAAGAGAGGCTCTTATGCGAGAAAAATTCGGACCATAGCGAAACCCGCGTTTGATGCCTTCCTCGATTGACGATCGCGCTCTCACACATGCCTGTCCGGCCTAAGTCCGTGTGCTTCGATAAAATGAGTGCAACGGAGCGACGAAAAGAAAGAAATGAAGTAGTTGTTATCACTTGTTACTATGTTGCGACACACGTCAGAGAGAGAAACGAATTATTAGAAAGAGAGGGCACGAAAATCACTGAGGTGAAACAAGCATTAACAGTTGTGGATACCCGCGCGCACCCCGTACCCCGCAGTAAAACCATTTATGCTGTTGATTGTACTTGGCCCGAGACAAGACCTTGTTTTTTGATTTTTCCCGCATGTCTCCAACAGATTACATATAAAAATCTATATTACCGACAGAAAAATTATCGTCGCATGGTATGAAAATCTGTTAGTTCGGTTTGACACCGACAGAACTCGCATAGTCGAAAGTGTGACACTGGAAAAGACGAAGCAGACGACTTATTACATAAAAAAGACGTACTTTTGACATCAAATATCTCGTTACTGGGTGGACCAATGTTTTTGTAATTAGTCTCAATCGACTCGTCTCGACGCTGCCTCTAAGAATATCATCGCACTTTTGGGGAAATTTGCCGCTTTCATGTCGTTTGAATACCCCGAAAACCCCGATCTAATCTTTCCGGAATAGAGTCAAGAGTCTTCTCTCGTACTTGGCCCGAGACAAGACCTTGTCTCTTGATACATCGCAGAATTCAGCATTTACTCCCGTGTTTTTTCCATCGTTACAAAAATGTTGGTCTATCGAGGAAGAAAAACGTGTAATTAAATTTGTTGTTATAAGTAAATTATTTTGTTCACAATTGGTAAATATATTCCTTGTTTATGTAAAACAAACCCCACAAGTTTACCGTGTAACGTTTGTTTCTATCTACGACAGTGTACGAGTTGGAACTTTTCTGGGGTAACTTCGAAGGGCGTTTTCGTCCCTTAATCGTGCGATTGGGTCGATATAAAGAAATACGTATCGCTTATTTTTAAGTGTTTAAGTAATTCGCAAAGTCCCGTTAAAATCTTGTAAGTTTGTATGAAACCTTAAATCTGAAATCGAATTTAACCGAATATCGAAGGAGAAATATAGAAAAGAACGACAGAACCATTGGGTAGAACGATTGCAGTTGTAAAATTGGTTGAAATTTCGGATCGCACAGATAGCATAAATATTTGGAAATGAAATTGAAAATCGAAAATTCACGAAATCAAACTTTTTACCATAAAAACGGTTTATGTACTTAAACTAAAATTGTCACTTTTTATGGAAATCTAACAGGCATATAATTGTCCCGAGGAAAGTAATCGAAACTATTCACAGTCTTTGTGACAAGAAAAAATGATCAATTTTAAATCTAGTAGAAATCGATTTGCAGAGTGAGTCGCCTTAAAGGTATGACACTTTCGTTTAAGAAACGTGTACCGACATAATTCATTTTCTATAAACTAATAAACGCGATTTACCTATTGCTAGCAACTTTTAATGACTCACTCAAAAAGATAAGAAAAAGTACCTGACGATTAAACAAAAATAGGTTCTACTACGAATGTAACTGTAACTACATATTATATAAAACAGATTACACAAAGTGTACCCAACAAATAAGAAACAAACTTCGAACAAACACTTGGAACATTAAGTGCACAATAACAAAATCAGTTTTGTACGTTGTTAGTTTACGTTGTTAGTTTAGCTTTGCAATTTGTTTTTAACAAAAATTTTTGAACATACGACCCCATTCCCGTGTGATTCGTATTACCATTGCATCAACTGCCCGACTCCGCTATTATAATCAACTCAACATTAAGCTATGGAACTTGTAAGCTCCGGGTTTCTATTTATTTAACCTTTTAGGTACGGCAGAACTTTCCGCGTGGCTATTTCCCTGGACGGCAGAGTCTGACGTGAACAGTGTAAAAATGTTACAGCACTGCAAAGTGTAATGAGCAATGCCATTTTGTGCAAGAATATATTCAAATGAAGTATTTGATGATAAAATAATAATTTTAAAAAAATATATAGGCAATACGTATTCCATATTGCCACGTCAAGTAGATGGATAAAATTTCTTGTACCATTTCAAAGTTGACAAAGTGTTCAAATATGACATCCGCGAAAGCCACTATAGTGGCTCCTCGTCCAGAGAGGTGACATACACGAAAGCCACTATAGTGGTGCGTCGTCCTGAAAGATGGTATCCGCGAAAGCCACTATAATGGCGCTTAGTATCTAAAAGGTTAAAAGAATAATGGCTCGTTTTCACTTCGATTAGATAAGAGATAAAAGATAACGGATTAAAGTGAGGTCGCTTTCAATGAAAATTCCTACGAAATCTAAAGCGGGACTGAATCGCCGGGTGATTCCTGCATTCTATGAGAAAACAAGCGACTTGGTGCCATCATCGCCGTACTACGACTATGGCGCGTAGCGAAGAACAAAACGTAAGAACCAATTATCAATTTATCGTGGTACCGATTAAAATTCTTGTGAAAAGTAACTTGCCGGTTGCCAGTCGAGAGCAGAATAAAACTTCGACCGTCCTCTTCGTCCTCTTCGTCCTCTTTCGTCCTCTTCCGTCCTCTTCCGTCCTCTTCCGTCCTCTTCCGTCCTCTTCCGTCCTCTTCCGGAGGAATAGCGGGGCTACACGCTGAGAATAATTGCTGGTAATGGAAAATTACCGAGAGGCTCTATGTTATGGCCCTCGCACATCGTTGAACATATCTTCGTGAAAGTACGTGTGGCGGGCAAGCTGCGGAAACGGACAGATATCGAGAGTGTACTGTATGATTGCAAATCGGTAATCTTCCGTTGCTACGCGTTGATGTAGTAACCAGGTATTTTCAATGAACTTGTTAACCTACACGTTCTTCCTTCAGAAATACTTGCCTCGTATAATCGAGAAAAGAACGGGCAACGAGACAAACTTATCATTTCCGAGCAAAAACTTTATTAATAACCTTTATTAATAAACTTTATTAAGAACATTAAATATTTCAACCACCGTGCGTTTCAATTGTGAAACTTCTGTGTATGTATACATTCCTTGTTCAGATATAGATTCGGAAAAAAAGTTGCGTGAAATTTAATCTTTGACTTTCATCGTATATCATCATCATATCACCATATTAATCAGATCCGTTTATTCCTTTATTTTTCAACATTCTTTTATTCCTTCATTCCTGTATTCCCTTATTTATTCCTTGGTACCTGCATTCCCTTATTCTTTCATTCTCTGATTTCTGTATTCCCTTATTTCTTTAAAAACAAGTATTTTAGTAAAAGCAATACTATACTTAACAATATTCTACGAATGGAGTGAAATCAGCAAAAAATATCGAAAATGCAAAGGTATAGTCCAAATACAAGAGATTATCATCAACCGTTGAAACACATGGCAATATGCATGTGTAATTTTCTCTCAGGCACATCCAGATTGTTAACTTTTTAAATTTTTCCTCTCAGATGCATCCGGATTGTTAATTTAGAAATGAGTACAAATATCTGTAACGTTACATTTTGGACATCAAGCTTCGTAAAAAGCGGGCCACCAAGTACATACATTTAATCGAGCGATAAACAGATTTATTAATTAAATGAGGAGAAATCATTTTTTGGGAAATTTAGTTAATTTAATATATTTACTTAGCGATAGCATCGTGTCAATGCTGTACAATAATTTGCACTTGCTCGCATTTGTTCGATTTCAAATACATACTTCGTACTTATAATGAAGTTTATGTTAACGAGAAAGCCTGTCCAGAGTCACGTCCTCTTGTACTTGGCCTATACCTTTGCATTTTCGATGCTTTTTGCTGATTTGATATTTCTGAGAATTTAACGTTGTCTTACGTTTACATATACATTAAACATACATGCATACGTAATATTTAGTTTCATTCTGTCTTTTTTTTGCAAATCGTTTTAGACACCTCTCGATAAATGACACAATCATGCTCTTGTAGTGAAATATGCCACGTTCAGGCATCGCATAGTAATATCAATGTAACTAATTGCTTCTGCAATGAAATAGAATTACAAAAACTGGATAGGTATATTAAAACCATTTTTCTTCCGACGAAACAAATGCCGATGAATATAAATTTGCAATCAGTATGTTATCTTGAATGTACTTAATGGCCGACGGGTATAAAAAAAAGAAAACTTGAAACCCGATAAATTAAGTATTCCGCTGTAAATTACCCTCCGCAAGGTCGCTCGGAAATTAACTAACGCGAATTAGTAATGTGTTAAACCTCTTTCTCAGTGTTTGTACTTCACTTTGTCACACTTTCGTTCATATTTCTACTTATCAAGCATTTCTAGACGACCAACCCTCTTAACACCGAGCTAAATCTCGCATAAAATAGAGTGCGAAAAAATCGCTTAGAATTTAACAGGTATTTAAGATTTCTAAACATTTCTTCCAAGAATTTTCACAGCATATTCCGTGCAATTAAATCCTAAATGTATATGCATCTAAAAATTTCATTCATACGATCTAAATATTCTTCACAGTGACGTTTTGCTTTCTGCCTTGTGGCTTAATAATGGGGCTATGAAAGTGAAAAATGAAGTTAAGAAAGATTAAAAAGCCATTAAATTACTGAATAAAAATGTTTTCTGGCCATCCGCCGATATTTTCTTAACCAATTTCGTAGACAATACAGCATAGATCTTTTGATGGATCTCAATTAAAAATATATATATTTCTTATATTATATTATAATATATCTGCTCTCGGGTATAAAAGAAAAATGCTTTTTAAACAGATTGCATAAAAACAGTCTGCTGTCCTTTTCGCTTAATGTATAATTCAATAATATTGGATATAAGTCGTGTTTTGAGCCAAAAGTTTTGAATTACGAATCTTCACCTTTTTTTTACGAAATGGGCGAGAAATTAACAAAAATCGCATAAAAAAACTAAGATTTCATTGAATTGTATTAAACGCTACCGTTACGAAAGAATCAGAAAAATATTGCGTGATTCATTTTTAACAACATAATTATAAAATTTCCTCCGTTAATCTTATCCATTATTTGTTAGTTTCATAAATACTATTTGATCTCGACATTATAAATATTGTATGACCAATAATTTTCTTGGGCATTAAATTTTGTATACATCTGCTATTTCATTAAGTGCAATAACAAACATTTACAGTTTGATCATTTTTTCATTTATATCTATCACCTTTAACTTGCATTTTATACTCGTATTTAAATGCCGATTACACACGATTTAGTAAATGGTAAATGCCATGCTAACATCTTCCAGCCGATCGATCAAGAGCATGATGATTAAATAATAACAATCGCCGATTCCCAATGTTGTTAAGCTGATTATTTTCGTAATATACATGTCGGCGCGTGTCATTAATTAGATTGTGACTAAGGTTGGGTAAGGCTCTGCCTTATCAGAGTCGTGATTGGTTTTATAATTGTGTTTCAAAAGCTCGATAAAGTAGATCACGATATTATCGTACTAGCAAACATGTTTGGTGGAGCGGATTAGGTTGTTTGGATATGATCGTCAATTGACATTCGAGTGGCTTTTGAAATATCAATTGGAAAAAAGAATAGAACATAAAACGAAGTCAATGAGACAAGACGTGGAACATATTAGTAACCACGAAACTGATTCCGCCTCTCCTCAAGTCACGGTGTTGTAAAATAAGTTAAGTATGAGCCAGCCGAATCGAAGAAGAGCCTGCAAGATAACCCTTGCCAGAGAATCGGAAGAAATAATTAATGGCCTTCCTCCTCGGTTTCCGACATACGTATGTATAAGATATCGGTTGTTTTCCTAATTTTCCATTCCTTTTCTTTTGTTTACAATTATTTGATTATTGTATTAGCGGCAATGTCTATGATAAAATTCTTCAGGCTTTTCTTTGTACTATATTTGTTAGATTATTAATGTTTAATTCTGTCCGAGATTTTTTTATGTTATGGTTGTATGGCTTCGACATTTTTACAGTTGCCTGAGAATATTTTCGTATATGCATATCTTTGCGAAATTAGTATACAGGTTTGTTGGATGCTACCGCTATTTTTAGTGCTTGATTAATAGATACTTGGAAATTTTGCTTCTAACATGCATTCCAACGGTATGGATAGTGTTGAGATCGGTGAGGTGGCCAGGTTTCGCCGAGTTATGTGTCTTTTTTTCTGCAAAGCATCATGAGGTCGTCGGCGTAAAGTCAAGTGTCGATCGGGCGGCACTGCGACTTGGTAGTTTGAGACAAGTAATTGTTCGTGCGAATACCTTTGCGGCGTTTGCACAAATCGTTTATACACATTTGATCGCAAAAGAAAACGCTGGCTTCCCAGTGAGACATACGAGCTGGTAATTGTTATAAACAAATGTTTTGTTAGCTGTAATAGGGTCTTGAAATTTACAATGGTACATGCTGGATAACGTACGACGTTAGACGTAAAGAATATGTAAAGCTATACGGGTTTATAAAGGGTTCACGAAAATCGCATTATGAAATGCAGTAAGCATTGCACGTTACAAAGAAGTTTACAAAACCACAATGTAATGCATGTTACGCTGTACCAAAAAACCATCGTATCCTTATTTTTCAATACATGATTTTGAACTGTTTCTCTAACACATTTGTTCTTCACAGAAATCACTTAATTCCGACGATCATCGCGATTTCGCGGATATTATTTTCTACGAATAAATTTATCAAACACAAGTTGCACATTATCAAAGGGGATGTAATATAATAAGGTTGTTTTTTATTTCCCTGCCGAAGAATTACTGAACAGATGGAAAAATGTCTCACCAAACCACAGAGGAGTAACCGGTAGCGATAAAAGAAATAGTCGAGATTTTTCGGTTCACTTAAACGCTACAATACCAACTAAGCGAAACGTCGGAAATAAAAACACTACTTCGCTCTGAGCATTTTGCCCATAGAATGTCTACTCACAAGGTGGTGGCAGATTGGCCTTTAGGGCGCCAAAGCTTCATTTGACGATAAGGTCTTCTTCGATCTAGGTGCAATACTGTAGTTTGTGAGTTTTCCCGTATTTCTTGAAAACTTTACGCTAATAATCAATTGGCAATCACGTTTCATATTGTTGGCAGCGTGTAAATTATTCTCTTTCACACGTGTATACATACCTATACAGGGTGTTGTAAAAACGGCGGGGCCCATTATTCAAGATTGACAATTCGTATCAAAAAAACGAAGAGAAAAACACGATAAACTTAGATCGACAAACCGACCTCCGATTCCGTATACACGCCGATTTTGATTTTGTTTACATTACATCTCCGCAATGGTAGGTCGTACCACAGATGAGAGATAGGATAGACCTTGCACCTTACGCGGTTTCGTGTCACGAAACTGAATTACCGACGCGTTAAAATTTCAGAGGATTCGCAGCGCCTCCTTGACGAAGGAGCAGAATTTTCTCAACTAAAAGAGTATCGACCAGATTCTAGATTCCGCCCTCGGGGTCGAAAATGAATTTCGAGTATCGTGCGACGGACGGGAGCCCATAAGCACTGCTACACATAACAAACCTGAATATACATATATAAAACGATCAACATTCGAGTTGGCTGGTGAATCTGATTTGCACAATAGCTGAAATAATGCAGAAAAATTTGTCCAAAAATATATGTTTCCCTACGTAAGGCGGGATAAAACGAATCGAACACTTTGTGAGTTATTTGAACAATTGTGGAAAATTATGAATTATTGACGAGTAAGTTTGACTCACTTTTCAAATGATAAATAATAAAATTATAGTAGGTTATCAATTGTAACATTTGAAAGAATTCTCGAAATGTTCAATATTTGGTTTTGGTACGGACAACCGAAGCTTAGAGCAAAATGTTGTGATAGAGATAAATTTGTTGTTGTGAGAAAAAAATGATTCTAACAACCGTGGCCCTAGACGTGGATGCCACTTTCATTCTTTGGCGACGAAATAAAGGAAATGTAAATCCTAAGTGTGGGTCTTTAAAGGGGTGTCGCAGGTATAACCGGGCACCGGCTGTTTTATAATGGGTAATAAAGAGCTTCTATTTAATGAACAATGAGAATTGTTCATTGTTGTCTCATGCACCTATGAAATGATTACATTTCTGTATTTTCATTCACGAACGTTTTATTAACATATTCGTGACGTTCTTCTGGTTAAAATGATACCAAACACTATAACATTTATACAACATTACCCGTCTTTTTACATACTTTTATGAATTGTAGATAACGCAAATTCTGTTGCATTTGATATCATATTAATAAGAAACAGCTCACCAACATGTTAACTGTTGACGCAGACTGTATTATGTTTCACATTATCGGAAGATTTGAATTATTGATACCAAATGGAATGGTATGTAATGGTTTTCAGAAAGTACAATTGTTTATAAGAAATAAAGAAAAATAGCGGAAAATGTCGATATTCATAACTTTTGTATATATTTCGAAAAACTGAATATTCTTCTCTATAAAAGAAGTTTTTTGCTATGACTCACACTTGTGTACCTGTGAATTCACTGTCCTTCTTTCGCAGTACGAAGGTCAATTATTAATACGCATAACCTATAACTTCTATATCGCATACTTACTAATAACCCACGGATATCCTAGATTGGAACCGAAAATGGTAACGTTGCGAGTGACACTAAAATGGTAAGAGGGCTCTAGAGCCCACAAAATCAGTGACATCGAAAAGCATGGGGTATCCATGCATGGTCTATCCAATACCTCGTCTGTGGTCGTACGGTACCAATGTCGGTTCTACTACTGCCCGGAAAGAAAAATTGTGAAGCTCCGCGATGAGACGTTTGGAAGCCGACATTCGCGCCGTAGGTAGTGGCCACTTTTAGCAATTTCTATGGAAACCATTCGGCATCCAGGTTGATACCAAAACAACTTTAATTCGGAAAGAAGGACATATCGGGTATATAAATTGTTTTCATATTTTAGCTCTATGAATCCACACCACCGATGTTATGCCCACACATGCTTTGAAACGCTCAGTATAACACAACAATAAACATATGTATGGCTCATTCTATGTCAAATCGATCATGTTCTGGAGCAGCATCTGCGATTTTGTTCAAATTTACATATGTTATAGTGCTTGGCGTACCATAGACGGAACGGTCTTTGTTTTTTCGAAATTTTGAAAATTGTCAAAGTTACAGCCGTTCAAAGTTCTATCTACTGAAAGGGAATATCCTAAGCTACTTTCCTTAATTTTTCCAGATTATTAAACATTTACCTGCATTAATAAACTAGTCGAGATACGAAACGTAAGAAACGTAGCAATGCTAGGAGTGCGACGCTGTATGTACGTCGCAGTGGAGGGGGAAATAGCTGCCCGGCGAATGCTCGTCGGAACGCGTAAAACGGGTGCACGGTTAACTTCGTCGAATTTTGCAAGGTGACGTATAAAAGTGTCACCTTTTTTTTAAACGGAATATTAAAGATAAAGGTTCAAAGAATGCGTATGAATTTTTTCAAATTTTTAAAAATTCACCCGCAAAAGTCATGTAAGTATTCGATTATTTAGCAAAGTTAAATATTCCATTTCGATAATTATGCAAATTGTATTTTCCATCGAATTATTCGATCCCTTCTGATGAAAATTTATAGAAAGCACATTGCTCTATGATTTATCGTTAGTGAAACATGATTCTTTAAAGTTTAGCTGTATTCGCAAAACTAAAAACTTTGCACGAGCAAAATTGAATCCATGTATGGTACACCAACCACTCTAGCATATGTGATTTTGAGCAAAATCCCAGATGTTGCTCCAGAATATGATCGATTTGACATGAAACGAGCCACACTGTCATGAAAGCGATTAAATAAATCCATGAAAATCCTTTAACGAAATTTCCCCTTTTCCCATCATGACTGGTGCCAAAATATGTATAATGCTACATGCATACAAAATTATGCATTTATTTACATTGCAGTCCTAATATAGTTTACGTTTACCATGGAACCGCGATCCTCTTTTACTTAAATTTCCCTTCCCGTTAGTTAACCCCGAACCCGTGCACAGGGGTGCATGAGACTAAAGAGTTCAAAGTATTGTCTCACCGTCTTTTCAATATCTACCGTTATTATTGAATTATTAGAGAAAATATTAGAAAGCATCACGTTTAACACAAAAAAACAAGCGCATAAATGTAACTGAAGTAATGTGACAAATATTTGATGCGTGCAAATCTGGGTCGCAGTTCGAGCAATAGAACTACGAGTGTGCAGAATCTGGGTTCAAACAGGCAGAGTTAAAAGGGAGAAAAATCCCAAAAATCGTACAACGCCAAACGACGTTACACTGTCTAATACGGCCAACGTAACCGTTACGACTGATTGTGAGCGGTGTCAGATGGGAAGAACGGTGGCAATAGAGCCAAGAAATATTTCTCAGCTTTAACGTGCTCAGCTGTGCCAGAAACGAAAGGACAGACTAAAAAAGAAGACGAGAACACGGGAAAAAGACGAGGTAGAAAAAAAGCAAAGGATTCTCTCTGTCTTCGTCTTCGTCTTCGCCTAGATCGCGCATCCTTTTCCCCGTCTTTCGAACAGTTTCCAGTAAGTACAGAGAAAGCCGCGAGTGTCGGCGTGGCAACGTAAAGAGCGAAAAGGAGACGCGGAGAGGGACAAGGAGAAGAGGGCGCACGAAAAAGGAAGAAAGTCGAGAAACAGGGAAGAACGTCGGAATGAAACCGAGAGTAAGCGAGTAAAGTAAGAGGGTGAAATGCAGAGGAGCCGGAGTCGTTTGCAGAAGAAGGAAGAAAGGAAGAAAGGAAGAAAGGAAGAAAGGAAGGAAGGAAGGAAGGAGAAACACGATGGCAAGAGAGAAGCGAGGAAGGTCCAGGTACGTTAGACCGTTGTCAAAGTTGAAGCGAGAAGCTGCTCACGACGGCGTATGCTACGAACCACAGTCCGCAGCGGGGAAACGAGAGAGCAACGCGGCTACGGCGCAGGTAAACGCAGCACGAAGAAGGACAGGCAAGAAAGGAGAGACAGAGGCGGAGAGGCCCGACGGCTGGTGGCTGGCGGCACCGCTTGATGTACGTCGGGCCCGTAATTACAGGTTTTCGGAACGCCTCGCTCGGCCACGCTCTTCGAGAGTTAGGGGCCTGCCTTCCATCCGCCTTCCCCTCCCTGCAGCCGTCCCATCTGTAGCCGAGTCATCATATCTAACCGGTGACTCGAAAATATGCGTCGGTTCTGATCCCTTCTTACGGCGGGACACGGAGAATTCGATTACTGTTCCATGAACAACCGGAGAAATAACGAGTCTGGACTTCGGAGCGGTAGGTATGCGCTGCCTTCGGATTTTTCGTTTCGTGTCTGGCAAATAAAACTGGTTTTATATCGCGTATATGCGATACCCCACCGGGCAAGTGCCTCTAATCATATCTTCGGTAGAATAGGGTTTGAACACGTTTGTCAATCGTAGCAAACGGACATTGTTGATAAACGCTCTGGAACTCGAATGAATGCTCGATTTTGTTGAAATTATCGCCGATTGGAATTGCAAATGCCAAGCGTGTCAAGTTCAAGTTTTCTTTATTTTTCTTGCAAAAATCATACCGTTACACCGACAGGGCACTCGGGTTTCCTAAGAATGAAGAATAAAAATGAAAAATTGAGCAAATTTGTTTTAAATTATCTAATAAAACAAAATTTAATAAAACAAAATGGATTGTGTGAATCGAGATAATTATTGAATTTTCATTCCTTGGCGCATAAGTATCGTTTGGCAAAAGAATTCTTCTCCTCCAATGATTTCCACTAATCAACAATATTTAACGTTCATTATTTTTTAGTACACATATTTCGTGTTTCTTAAGCACATATTTTATAGAAACTTGGTAAATCAGTAATTGTCTGCGTGATTGTTTCGAATGATCGTAATTGACCGTCATCATCTTATGTTTAATTGGAATTTTTTATACTTTCTTATACTTTGTAGAACAAACGATCAAGAGACAAAGTCCTGTCATGAATCAGGCACAAGGGTTACCCGACCGGTACAGACCTTAACTCTTTAAGGGTACATTAGATCGGGAATTTCAGAGTATTCGAACGGTATTAAAACCACAAATTTCCATTAATGTACGACGACAATCGGAAAGGCGACGTCGGGACGAGTAACTTCAGACTAATTACGACAATACTCGGACCTACCCGTTGCGAGATATTTTTACCTCGAAAGTAGTGTTAGGTTAGGTCTGTCGTAGCCGCCTGACGGTGACTGCATTAATTTACATCATATTTTCACACGAATGCGACGATACTTTTCCTACCGATAACATAGATTTATATATGTAATCTGTTCGAGATATGTTTTTGAGCAGCAGGTAAATAGTGTTTAACGCAATGTTCCATTAAAAATGTCATATCTTCGTTTAAACCACTATGGACGTGGAAGTGAACGAAAAATAATTCAGATAATATCGTGGTGTTATCAATGATTCATAAATTGAACACAATGGTTCCTCAAATGGCTGAAAAAATGTTTTTCCCTCTTAAAACCTAGGCATAACGATAAATTGAAACTATAAGTTTAAGACTTATATTAAATAAATACGAAGTATATTGCGCCAAATATTGCATTTTGAGAATATAGTTCGAAATGCATAATTATGAAACATCTAATTATCATTCTATTTCGATTCATTGCAAAACTGAAAGTAAACGTTACGTGCCCGATAAGTGAAGTAGAAACGTTTAGAATAAAATTAATGGAAGAACGCGAGCACCGAATACGCACCGACACACCTGTACTCCTCCGTCGTCCGTGTGCCGCGGTCGGGGTGCATACGCGACGGAGAGAAAGAAGAAGAAAGGGACGCTTATGCAAGAAAAATTCGTACCATGTCAAATTTTGCATTTGATGCCTTCCTCGGTCGTCGAACGCCCACTCACGTTTCTGTGTCTGCAGGGTGCGAGTGCGACGGAGCGACGGTAAGTCAGAGACAAAATAGCCGTTGTCAGTTGTTAATATGTCGAGACATATTTGTACGTAGTACGTATGCATGTAAATATGTATGTATGTATGTATGTATGTATGTATGTATGTATGTATGTAGAGAGCGAAGCGAATTGTGAAAGAGGGCACGGAAATCACTTACGTCAAGCACGCATTAGTAGATAATTCAGATACCTTCAAAGAGATATTAATTATTTGTACGTTTAATATAATAGTTTCATAAATTGTTGTAAGAATAAAATAAGATTAGTCTTTAGTACATACAAAATCACATTGAGTCACACTTGAATAAAAATGTAAGAAAAAAATAAAAAATTTTCCAGCATGGATTTGAACACGCGACAACGGAACTATAGCATTCGAACACTCGCTTAACGTCACACGGCTACCGTGGTGGTTGAGAACCCCTTCAATATTTAGCTCTGACGAGGCGGCGGCCAGGCCAAATTACAAAAATAATTTTTGTTAGTTAAACTATTACTTTAGGAGCAATATGTCATAAGGATTTTTTGTTCCTTACATGCAACCCAATCATCTGAAAAGAATTGAGCTCGATTCATCGACATCGGAGTTTCAACTTTAAGTCGATTTTTTATAAAAATGAATCGGTATATATTTGTATTGCTTCAAAGGATCATTATACGCATCACCCTCTACCATTTCCACCCAGTTTCATCCAAATAGCGAGTTGATGAGTTGTAGCCCCCCCCCCCCTTGATAATGAAAATATTCTGTAAACATGTATTCCAACAAAAAGTTAGTAAACTTTTCTTTATCGGGGTGTCCGATGTTTAGCGCGTGATTAGGTCCGTGGCGAAACGCGTATTTTTCGCTATTGTTTGAAATATTTTTGTTACATGCTGTACATCGAATCGTTCTTCCGAATTGTTCTTTGTCCGCTTATAACAGCGTTACGATATTTTCTAAACGTATTAAAACGGTAAGAAAAACAAATGCATAGCTTCGAAACACTATTCATTCTTTAAACGTGTCGTTGCAATATGTACTTATATGCTTAAAGGACATGATAACGTTGTTGTACGTAAATTAAAAAGAAATATTTTCAAGAACATACGTTGGACCATAACCGAGTTCCAACAACAAAACACAATTTTTAAATAATTTGTACAAACAAGTATGTGAAATTTATATATTGTTAACAAGACTGCTATTTGTGTTTAATTAAACCGTTGTCCTTCACTTTTATGTGTATTATCATTTTCGAATAAAGAATATAAAGATCAAACGGTACTGAATTCTCCGTGGAATATACACGTTCGACAGTTACGCATTTACGCAACGAGTGGTACATTATACGAAGAGCAAACATTTATTTCACTTATTGGTATCGTTGGCTATGACATAGCCTACGCTGCCTCATGTTCTTGCGGCAGGAATTATAATCGTATGCGATTAAAGAACGGTCGATTCTAACAAACTGATTTTCAGGAGAAAACTGTTTATGAGAAAACTACAGGGCGGGTACAATGGAAACACTGTTACTACTACGTGTAAATTATACATATACATTATTAATACACGTTTATCCAAACAATTGATTTAACTGTTTTGATGGTAGAAGGTTGTGGCGTCGCCTTGGCGATGCACCGGTGAGATGACATTCAAACGCTGACTTATAGCCGCCGTTCTATCGGCACTTCAGTTTTCAAAGTGTTTTGTTTTTACAGGCACGTGCGATATGTTGGAAAGAAACATTCCTTATGAAATATAAATATTTTTTGATGCAACGTACGCCCGCCGACAGGTTGTTTGCATTTCAGAGCGGTCTGGCGGTCAGTCTGCGGAATTGACTCATTCTATTTAGCACAAAAGAAAAGCATAGTGTCAGTTCTCGCTACGATGATTCGTTTGAAGCTTTAAATCACGATGCAAACTCATCTTTCTTCCACCTTTTCACCTTTTCACCTTGTGCTGCTTTTTGAGAAATATCTAACAATTGGACGAATGAAAAAGTGGCAGTTTTCAAACAGATTCACGTGTTGCGCATACGCTTAGTGATCGCGAGCAGTTTGCCGACAGATACGTGAACAATGAAAAACCACGGCGATTAAGGGAACGGTCGACATCGAAACTCGGTGAATCAATGCACTTGACAAAAGCGTGTCCATAAGACACCAACAGGGCCTGCGGCGATGATGGCAGGTGTGGCAGGAATGGTAAAAAAACAAGACGCGTTTCCATACGGACGAGGATATCACGTGAGCCAAGACGGAGATATTTAATGGGAAACGAGTGGCACGAGTGAATCTCGCTACAGCACTGGGCAATCCGAAGCTCCTCAAACGAGAAAAGCACACACACGCCGCCCATTCAACTAACCCTTTCAACTCTCTCCCTTCCCCGAGCTGTAGCTCTCCTACGAACCCTAGTCGTCTAGGCGTCCTTCTCCTGCGTTACTTTCCATCCATCCATCCTTCCTTCCTTCCTTCCTTCCTTCCTTCCTTTCTCCTTTCGTTCGCTCCTTCGTTGTCGGTTCCTTGTTGCTTCTGTGTGATTGCGAGAGGGCAGCTCTCAAAGTCTCTTTTACGCGGCCGTCCGAGCAGCCCTGTCTCAGGCGACCCGACCCGGTGCTTCTTCTTCTCTTATACACGGATATGCCCGCCATTTAAATTTCCACATGGCTTTGCAGAGTATAATTCCAATTTTTTATTTTCCTTCCGCCTTTGGCTTACCCCGCTCGTCTTCGTGCTTTCTTTTTGCCCACACAGTTGCGAAACTTTCGTTAACACGGCCACAGAGACTTTGCTTTCGGCTCGGGAAATTCCTGCCAACTCCCTGGGAAACCTCCGAACCGGCCGCGGCCGAACGAACAGAGTGTATTAGAAACGTATCGAGCAGCCCGAGCGTTTTTCTGAAAGCCTTCAGTTTGTTAACCTCAGTGGTATTCGAATTAAAGGAGCCACGTTCCGCATCCCTTTATCTTCGCGAGCCTAATTCCGTTATAGCGGTACTTTGAATTACCGCCAGGGAGAATACTCTACAATCGACCAAAAGCAAGTTCCTTGCTGCATTTAGTTGTCATTTTTATCACGTGAACGGTGTGTATCGTGGCAAAATAAATACATAGGAGAAATTAGTCGATTCTTTCGAGGCAACGAATATATGTATGTATACCTATTATGTCTTTGACAATGATTAAATCGTAAGAAATCAGTACGCTTCGGTCATCGATTCGATGCTCACGGCGCCGCTTACTTCTTCTGTTTCTGACCATGTTTTGTCACTCTGCCACTGCTATGTAAGTATAATGTAATAAACGGACTAAATACCTAATCACAGTGTTCACTAGCCTCGAAATTCCTGACATAATTCCTGCATTTTCAGGATCAAATACTATAGATTAATAAAAATACATTCGCGAAAATATGTACGTACATGAATTAATATGTTAATTTATCATGTTGAAAGTATGTATTGTAAAGCGAAAATGTCTAGTCTTTACCTGCGAAATGCGTACGTTGTATGCATACGGGATATGTATACGAAAATTTGCACAACGACATCGTAACCACCATTCCTTTTCACCCCCAAGTGAAAATAATTTCCTCTCATCTGAAAACCGATGAAAACACATTCCACTATTTTCTCACATGAAGAACAAACGATAACCCACTAAATCATTTTTTAGAAAAGATTTTTTAACGGTTTTCTCGACTTTCACAGTTGACTATTTATGATACATATAATATAATAGAATATCGATAGACATTGAAAACAATAATAAAGCACGGCTGGTGTTCATTCGAGCGACATGATATTTCGAAAATAAATGTAACGAAAGTTAATAAAATAAAATTAATCGATTATAATGTCAACAATTATTCTTCTTTTCTATCCGTTGCTACAGTTTTTCTCCGTCGCAACAAATGGTTAACAAACTTTTGCATCGGTCTGTACTTTCGAATAATGTTGTGGAGTGCAAGATTTCCATCGATAGGTCGGTCAGAAGGTCTAAGACTGTGTGCACTTCTGGATTATAGAATCGCACAGAATTATTCGTTATGATAGTATAACAGGAATAATTTATAAACTAGCAATGATATTGACAGTTCCTTTGAACATGCGACATATGGAAACCGCGTAAACGTTTAATACATTGTAAGCTCTGCAACGAAAACGTCCCTATGGACTTTCATTCTTTCTTTCAAACGTCCCTATGGACTTTTCGTTGCACAATGAATAATTATTAACTGAACAGGAAGTTCGAAGATAACACTGGTTACGTGACATTAGGGGAGCTTCGATATTCAGATTATTGCTTGTTACCGAATTATTTTATGCAGCCCTGTCGCTGCATGGACGTGTTCGCCGTTTGAATACTTTTTTGGTGGAATTACTTGTCCCTTTGCATTAAAATTTTGCAATTAGAATTTATTGTTTAACTCGTTCCGTGCGTTTGGCGTCAGTACGTTAAAAAAAAAAAAACAGCCTGAATCGAGGTTAATGATTCGCTTCTGCCTACCCTTCCATTAACTTAATGAACCGATATCGACTTTCGAAGCTTCGATAAACGGGCCTAGTATTTTTTCATGTTGCAATTACTACATTACTAGTAACCGGAATACGTCGCTTATACCATCATGATGGATAGATTAATCATTTGTTACCTAATCATTCAGATTTCGCTAAATTCATTCCTGCGTTTCCACGTCCATACAAACGGCATTTAATTAATGGAAACATCGATTGAAAAGGTTTCTAAAGAGTTTAAATTAAGTGGTTCGCCCGTCTATTCATGGTAATTGAATTTACCGTAAACATACAGAAACGATCTGTAGAAAGAGGGAATTTGCATACTTTCGCTTTGTTAGTATTTTTGGTAGCGTGTATTAAAAAGGCTTATCTTGATGTATGATGATATTTTATGGTAGCGTCCATCTGAATTCATATTGTTTGATACTTTCTACTACGTCGATAAATTAATATTTAAATTTAAGAGTTTGCGTTTCAACGAAATTAAAACTATATGCACATATAGGATACCGATATATCACACTCCTTAAGTGTGTCTAACAATAAGAGAGTTAAATTTATAATTCCTATTAAAATAATAGCAACTACTAAGTAAATAATATGTATGTATCTTCTTACCTAGAAGAGACTTAGGCCTCTTTCAAAATTAACAACTAGTCTTGTCATTAAATTTGAAACAGTTCGAGTCCAGTCCATATAATTTTAAGTATTACGTTGTCCCATAAGTTCCTTCCTTTTTTTTATGCGCAATCACTAGATGATAGTTGTTGTTTAAGGTTGGTTTATTGTGTTATATTGAACAGTTCTGCTCTATTATCTTCTTCTATTTTTCAGAAAGTCTCATTATGCCCTCTTTCCAAAAATATTCATCGAGATGCGTTTTTTTTCACTTTCGTATTTGTAACATTTATCACAGAGAGAATTTTTTAACGATAGAAACAAGTAATAATCGAATAGGGTAAGGTCTAAGGAGTACGGAGGATGAGGTAAATATCCCAATCAAACTGTAAAAGAGCCTGCCTTGCGTTGTCGTGCTGAAAAACGACGCCTCGTCGGTCGCCAAGTTTGTCCGTTTTTTGGCTATAGCTGCTTTCAATTTATCGAATTCATTGCAATATTTTGCAGAATTGATCGTTTCACCTTATGGAAGGAGCTCGTAGCGCACTGCATGTTCACACATATAGCCGGCTCGAGTGCATACATAGTGTAGCGCGGAAGGAACTTATGGGACAACCTAATACATCAAATTTAAAAAAACAACAACATACAATTTATGTTATATTTCATTACAACACTTGAAATCATACTATTTGCACAATTCAGGAAATCTTTTCACTAAGATATAAATTGCGAAACAATTTACATACTATTATTTTATCTGCATTTTACATATTCAGGAGGGTTTCGGAAAGTCATGACGCTCCAGTGGTATACAATATTGTAGTACGTCCATCACGTCTTTGTATTTCGCTGCTGTAATTTGCCTTATACATATTTTTAAAAAGTGGCGTCAATACAATATTTTCAAATCTTTTTGGTCTACCCGACGCGACGTGGCAACAAATTTAGCATTTTAAACTCTACATTCTTATCCATTGATATCTTATAGAAAGTTTTATATGGTTCATTTGTCAAAAAACGCATCCAACACAGTTTTAACCAAATTATTATTTCTCTGTCAGGATTATTTACCCCTATTAAACATTGCATTCTCGACAAGTTTTGTAGATACGAAATCCCTTTGTTTGGTTTTCATTTAAAGCAAAGCTATTACCTTTCCAGCACTTCTTGATAATATTCTAATAATTTGTTGGAGCGCGGGAGGTAAATGATTTTCTTTAATAATATACCGATGACGCCAAAATCTGACATTATCAATAATGGGCCCTACTTGGGCCACTTTCAAAGTAAATTTTTCAACTATACAATTAACTGTGAATATTGTCATGTCGAAAATTATAGTATGCATACTCTAAATAGGTATACTTAATCGACGTAAGTACTGTAAGAGTATCACACAAAAGTGGAAGAAATTCAAATGAGGAATTAAATTCATGAAATGATATTTAAGAAATTTAGATACACATAGGATTTCACAAAGTATACATAATTATATTAATGTTGTATGTTTCATTAGTTTATTGTGTTAGTGGACTAGAGTTTTTTTCGTTACATCTCCAAAATTTGTTTCCTACTTTTCAGAGTAAAGACTGCGTTGTGAAGCAGGTCTTGGGAATTTCTTTAAAACTTGATCGATAATCCAAAATTCTGTCGAGCTATAATACATTAATTTACATTAGTAGGGTGATCGGAGTAGCGGTAGCACTTCAATTGCTTATGGCTGATTCCATGACAAATCGATCACCTTCTGGAGCAGCATCTTCGATTTTGTTAAAAATCACATACATATGTTGAAATGCTTGGCGTACCATGCACGGAACTGTTTTTGCTTTATCGAAATTTAGAAAATTGTCAAAGTTACAGCCGTTCAAAGCTTTGAGTTTTGTGAAAACAGCCGAACTTTAAAAAAGCATATCTCTGTAACTGTATGTCGTAGAGCAATTCTCGTTCTGAGAATTTTCATCGGAAAGAATCAAATTTTCTAATAAAAAATACAATTTGCATAATTAACAATGTGAAGTACCATTACTGTCGAATCTTGTTAAACAATTGACTGAACAATAACTTTTGCAGGTAAGTTTTGAAAAATTTGAAAAAATTCATACGCATTCTTTGAACCTTTATCTTCAAGATTCCGTTTAAAAAAAAGGTGACACTTTTATACGTCACCTTGCAAAATTCGACAAAGTTAACTGTGCAACCGTTTTACGCGTTCGGACAAGCAGTCCGCGCCGGGCAGCCATTTCCCCCTCCACTCCTACGTATATGTACATACACATACAGCGTCGCACTCCTAGCATTGCTGCGTTTCGTATCTCGGCTAGTTTGTTTGTGCAGGTAAACGTTGAACAATCAGGAAAAATGCAGGAAGGTAGGTTAGGCTATTCCCTTTCAGTAGATACCTCGAAAAAGAGTGTCACTCGTCCGGTTACCGAGGAACAACTCGTTAAAGATAACCATGCGATACAATGCAAGTCGCAGTCCGAGCACTGATGAGCTTCGTATCTCGACTAGTTTATTTATGTAGGTAAACGTTGAAAAATCTGGAAAAATTCAGAAAGGTAGCTTAACACTATTTCTACCATGATTGTGTGTATACCTATTTCGACCAAAAGGGGTCTTTTGCAACCTTTTCGTTTGAATGCAAATATTTGCCAAAACTGTTGGGATTTCAAATTACCAGTTAAATGTAGCTAACTTAACAACTATTGTATAAAAAGTCAACAAATTAATTGTGGAGAAACGACTCAACTTAACGTATGATTTTCAGTTAAAATTTGAAAGGTGTCTTTTGACACCTCTTGGTAGAAATAGTGTTAAGATATTGCCTTTTATTAGAAACCTCGAAAAAGAGTGTCACACTTCTAATAATCGGGTAACAATTCGTTGAATACACCGGCGTGTAACGGCCACATGCTTTTCACACTGATATACATAATTTTTTTTTGGTTTGGTTATTGTTAGAAATAATAGAACAATGTCGTCGTTTTTCAGTAATATTATTACCCTATGTTTGTTTTGTAAAATACACATATTTTTGTTTCATTATAATCAAATAATCATTTATTTTGTTTTATCAAGGATAAATAATAGTTAATTTTTCCCTGAGGAGGGTCACCACATTGACCGAAACGTTGGAAAATATTGCAATTAAACATTATGCCTTGTTATGGATGATAAGTAAGTAAATCAGTTTCATATCAGTTTTGTCTTTTCAAATGATCGTTATACATAGCCAGTTAAGGTCTGTATGCATAGTATTATATTTAAGATCGATAAAATTATCGTTATAATGATATACATAATATCGTAAATTAGTGTGAAAAGCATCTGGCCGTTATACGCCGGTGTATTGAACGAACTGTTACTCGGTAATTAGATGAGTGACGCCAACGGAACTATAAATTATCGTTTGCATCGAATTACGTAATTGTATTCTCTAAAAGCGTAAAGTCAATGTTGATACAGGAGAGAGTCTATAAGAAATAAAAAGTAGTCAAGTGCAACCGAATTGACTGCGCTGTAATTATGCATCATGGTTGGATTAGCATTAAACCGAGCAAACGACTAACTATGTAATTAGTCGAGTGAGAGAAAGAGAGGGAGAGAGGCGGAGCAGCAAGTGTGGAATTGTTTTAATCATGCATTTCAGTGTCACATTTAACTTGTGTTTAATGTGTTAAATGTTTTTATTTACACTCTAACGTTACGCGCCTTAGTGCCTTATTTGAGTAACTTGATATGCATTAAATATTAAAGACGGTGTACGTGACGGTTCTGCCAACATAATGTTAAAGGTATCTACTTTTCAATTTTGTAAGAAAAATTTATATTCATATATCAAGTGCTGCAATCGTTACGAGCGAGCTTTGGCAAAATAGAAGATCATTCAGATGTTTTTTTTCTTCATTGGCAGTACTATTGGAAATATTTCGAGGGTTTGTCACGTTTTAAAATAAATCAATAAATCAACAGGTTTGTCAACTCGAACCGTATTGGTTTGTTATTTGTACGATCTTCCACTTGTTGTCTACGTTGTGCAGTACGTATTATGTACAGTAGGGCCTCTTTTTATGCGGTTCTATTTTTGTGCGATTTTATTTTTGTGCGATTTTATTTTTGTGCGATTTTTTTTGTACGGTTTTTTTTATGCGGTATATGAATTTCAACGGCATTGGCACCACTGCAATGTTTTCTATCAGTGTACGAGCCGCCCAGAAAATAGTGAACCATCTCAGGGGTTAGTGCGGAGAGGGGATTGACTTTGCCTTTGTGCCGCGCCACGACGCCGTGTCACGACAAACGAATGGCGCGAGGCAAAATCAATCCCCTCGCCGCACTACTCCCCTGAGATGGTTCAAGATTTTCTGGGCCGCTTGTACATACGTATACATGCATACTTTAAGACGCTTTGTTCATTTGTTCTGCACAATCTTCCGGGTATTATCCCCGATGCACGTGCTTAACACTTATTCCACCGGGCATTTTTCTGAAGTAGTACGCTGGTAGAGGCATCTTTGGAAATTTCGAACATAAAGAGCCGTATTAATGGCAAGGCCATGAAAGACTTCCAAAATTGATGCATTTTATTATATGTTGCGCTCTATAGAAATACGAAATATAGAAAAGAGAAAAGAGAAAAGAGAAAAGAAAAAAGAGAAAAGAGAAAAGAGAAAAGAGAAAAGGGAAAAAAGATCGGTCGGCCACCGACTAACCTGGAAACGGGTACATCTACCCTATCGGTCGGCTAAAAACTTGAAAACTTCTCCATGTATACAATGAAAAATTAAATGTTTTTCAAATGTTTTCACGTGAAATTTAATTATTTATATTGTTTGGATGCAGTTTCTCATGTATCTCCTAAATAATTGACGTATTTTCCAAGTGCGACTTTTTTTATGCGGTCCCTGTCTACCGCATTAAAAGAGGCCCTACTGTATGTCGATTTGACGCAACTATTGTATTTGGCTATATCTTGGCAAAAACGCACATGTATCATGGAATTATACATATGCTATATTTTGTTGGTCATCATCGTTTGTCCAGATAATGTTAACAAAATATCCCGGTGTTCGATACGTGCGCGCAAAGTATCTTTCTGTCTACTCTCGAATACCGCTGTAGAGTCGAAGAAGAATATAATCATACATTCAAACGTGATTTTCCGTATGTAATTTCTAAAATGAGTCGGTTTATTTGACAGTAGCCCAAATTGTTTGTTGTTAAGTGTGGTAGTACGGACCGCTTGACATTACCTATCATAAAAAGTAATTGTGCGGTTAACGTAAAGCATGTAGGTATCGACCAATTCATCGTCTAACGTCCAAATATGACCCGTTAGCCTATATAGCATTACACATACGTATACATATGCTTTGTACAATACATATATTCAAGACACCAGAGATGAGTGTCCTCTCTCTGCACTCTGATTGTGGTGCTTGTCTGCGCGACAAAGATGCGCGGCAAATCATCATGCTCGTGTTCGCCTTCCGTTCCTTGACTCATAAGTGAAACCGATCATCTTTACTTTTTTAGAATTTTGCAAATTTTTACCACGTCCAGCAACCTCTTAAGATCAACTTACTTTTATGAAAATGTCAAAACGAAATCATTTCTTTTCCATAAAGCACAGAATATAACAATACCAGATACATATATGAGCCGTTTATTTTAAAAGTGGCCTAACTCCATTTATCTTCAAATCGAGATAATTAAGGGTTTGCGTTTCAATGAATTTAAAAATATTCGTATAGGATACTAATGAGTCACACTGCTTAAGTGTATCTAAGGGTGTTAAATTTATAGTTTCTATTAAAATAGTGGCAATTATTAAGTGAATAATATGCGTTTTCTTATCAAGAATGGAGTTAGGCCACTTTCAAACTACACCGTTCAAATATTGAACTAACTCTGAAAACTTATGTGTCAAGAATTTTCGTATTGGCTTGGAATATAAGCAACCTGAAATGCGTTACTGATAAATAACATTAAGTCGTACATGTAACCATTGTTACTTGGAAAAAACTGAAAAATGGAGTTAGGCCACTTTCAAAATAAACGGCTCATATGTATGTATGTATCTACATATATGTATGTAGTCATATAATAACTTAGCTATTCAGAAGAAAGGAGCACAAACAAATAACAAACAGTATTTCAGCTTATCTATATGCAACTACACTTTTATACGTTGGAATAATAGAAAAACAAGTTGTGAAATTGTAAAAATTTAAATAACCTCGCCACCGGACATCGGCAGTGATGAAGGGAATCACTGAATTTCCTAGTGCCCGACCGAATGAAATTGGGACTGATTCTTAAAGTTATCCTATCTCTTCGGAATGAAAATGAATCACACTTTTTATGTATGTAGTTGATCATTCTTACTCTCAAGAGAGGCTCATACGCTATGAACAAACGTACTTTTCGTATCCAAAATCGGGATATGATGTCAGAGTTACCGTAGCTAATTCGATCGTACTGGTTGCTATAGAAACTATCGATAACTCGGTTGGCAGGTCATTGGCATATTACACGTGCTCTTGGTCTATTACAACACCGGACTGCATTGGACGCGCACATGCGGAACATTCCAAGGATGAAACTTTGAAGAATTTATTTGGCAACGACGCAACTTGAAAATTGCCCCCCCCCCCCCCGCTCCTCATTATAGTTCAATCTTTCGGTCGGAATGCGATTTTAACCAAGGCACACCACCATTAAACGTTGGTTTCGTTACTCCCTTCGTTTTATATTTTTCAAACAATTTTTCGCGGTCATATTATTATACATACCTATATCGTACCGTGCCCGTGCTAAAATATTAATATTAACACATTGCATCGATCTAGTAATTTTTTGATGTTTTCCAGGGAAAAATGTATAAAATATACATATATCATCAAAGTATAAATATTTGAAGAATCCTGTTTTGAAAGCAAACACGTGTGTGTAGTCTATGACGCGGGACAGTAGATATGTCTTATTAACTCTTTCGAATAAATAACGCCCGTTAATCTAGGATCACCATATATACATAGAACATTACGCGAGAGAAAGTATTAGTTTCGTAGGTCGAGTTTCTCTGCAAGGAAATTTTCATTAAGTTGTAGCAGCGTATGTATGTCAGCGGGTCTCCGCTTGTATTTTCGATTCGCAGTTTGTATAAAAATCGAATAAGAAATCTTTTGATTTATGGCAAATTATTTTCGATCGGTCCGAAGATTCTATAAAAAATCGTACGTTCCGAATCGTCCTTCGAGCTCTACTGCAGCTCGCTTCATCCCCGCCATTGGGGTGTCTGGTTAGGAGTAACGTAACGAGCAGGGCCTTTGTCAAACACGATTCAATTTGGATTAGATACATACGTATTTACGCAAGTGTCGATAACTCAGTTTCTGTCATTTTAGCTTCTAATCAAATGTCTCTGAATTGTTATTGCAAATGATCGAATTTGATTGTAGAAAAAGATGTCGTTAAGCCGTGAAGAACAAAATAGGAACAGTCAGTAGTTCATTCCTGTCAACATTTTAGACACAGTTTTCTAACTGCGTTCGCAATTGTTGCACAAGCAAACATGACGCAAGTTATGTATATTGCGTCTGGTATCATTTACATTGGCGAGAAGCTGAGCCGTATGATCACAAAATGTTCGTATCAAGAGACAAGGTCTCGTCTCGGACCAAATAAAAGGGTCCCTGACCTTGACTAACAAACTTGTAAGTACTGTTTACAGTAAACAGGCTCGGCGTTTTCGGCTAAACGATATGGTGCATTATTTTATAGAAGATGGACACTCATTCGAGTATGTTACGATATTATGAATGAATCAGATTTAAACAAACGACACTTATACGAAACCATTTTTATACCAACACATAACACAGTGAACGAAAAAGTTGGGAAACATAAGGTAAATGATTACTATGCAAAGATAATTTAATTATTAGTTTAATGTATAGTTTGGTGCAAATAGCACTTTGTATCATAACTCGTTCTCAGTTAATTTGTTAATTACGTTCTTGTATACAATCGATTTTTCACTCCATTAACTTCACGAGGTCCTTTCTATTTTGTTGGTTCATTCACCACCATCTTAACAATATTGTTCTTACAATGTTTATAATTATTTAGTCCACCTAGTAAATAGTATTGTAGTATATGCTCTATCAGTCGGTCGGATTATTAAGTATTACGTTCATTTATCTTGATCGTTTTTGTTTTCACGATGCATGTGCATTCCATTGAGGACGATAACATTGAGATTTGGCTGTATAGTTGTTTTCAAAGTCGAAACTGTTGTACAATACGAGTTTTCTTAATGTGTTGCGACCCTCACGTGTAGCAGCCATAGATTCAAATTTCGCGCTCTGCCACCATATGCTTTCGATATATCGATCTGATATCTAGGATCGGACCAGATCGGACAAGATCAACGCGTTTGTTTACCGGTAGGGCACCCGTAGTACGTAGTAGAACGACACACAATGAACATGTAGTCTCTTGCTTTGCATTTCGAAAAATAATACATCCACAATAAGTGAGTATTAAACGTTTCGTCGTCACATTTCAGTTAATATTTGTTGGAAATTAGAAAGAACAAATTCCCTCTTTTTCATTTTGTCCTCTAATTCTTTTTTCTTTTTCAATGGCAATTTTGGCTTGAAAAATTCATTGATAAAGGTCAGAAATATGACCGAAACGTTGGCATGTTTTTGTAATCCATGCTACGTTTCTTATTTAGCATGGCGCAAGTTTTTGTTTCAAGTATTCAAATAATTTAACAGCCAATGGATCGTCTGCATAGCCGGTTAAAGTGTTCGATTTATTCAAAAATATGTGTACAAATATTCGATAGAGTAGAAACAGTGCCAAGGATGAAAGTCCACTAAAACATCGTAAAACCATTGTCATTCTTGTGTAGCAAAGTCTTACGCGTATACCGTAGCAAATGTGATTACTAGATTTCCTTTGCAAAGAACGTCGGACAGTTACGACAAAGAAGTAATTAAATATCAACGTGTAACGAGCATATTGCTCTGTCAATCCGTGCATATTAATATAATGGGATTAAACTCGATATATACTCGATCATCGACAACGTAAGTGCGTGCCTTTTAGTTTTCATTACCCCTCCCCCTCCCCCTCCCCACATGTCTTTCAAGCTTCCCTACGATCACAGACGGGAAATTCTTTGATGTTCTTCTATTGAATGCAAATGAACTGTCGATGATAATTATCGAAGCATTTGACTTTGTGTCTGACTGGTTCATGCATAAAGTCAAATAGACTGGTGTAAATGTATAAAGTGAACTTGTTTGCCAAAGATGCTGTTATAAGAGACACTCTAGAAAAACAAGGTGTCTCTTTGAAAATGTTACAATCTGAAGCTTTCGAAATTATTGACGACAGAGAAAAAAGTATTTCAAGCAGCAGTTATTTGATACCCGGGCAAGCGAGGCGATATCATACGTATGGATTGGCCAAAAAGGCTTTTACGAAAGCGAGTAGCAAGGAGTACTTTAACATCGTTTTACCGCTTTACAATAAAATTTATCCTTTTTATGATTTTAGCAGTGACATTCTCTATAATTCGAAGGATCTGCGTGTCATGCTTGTCCAAGGTTACGAATTAAAGAGACACGTATCCCGCACAAGGTATTACTGTAGAATCTCGATAAGTTTCCATTTCGTAAACATCCCCGTGTGCATGATAAAATTGTAATTAAAAGTAATTGTAGAAAATTGCTACATTTTTATCCTGTACATGTATGTTATCTACATCTCCTGCCAAGTAATTCTTGATCGTGCAAGAACCGAACAGATCTCTCAAGGATCATTCCAATTGAATGACCGCGAAATAATTCGATCGATCAAATGGGTCGACGATCCCGCTCTCCCTAATATTTAACTCGCAGTTGACACGTTTTGCTTAAGATTGTTTAACGATTTGTTGTTGGCGATATATTCGTTTCATAGAAGGAGAGGCGATGAGCTACACGGATTCACTATCTAGGAAATCTGAATTACGGGAGACCGATGCTTTTAAGGAAGAATCTGAAATCTTGTCTGAAACTCTCCTCGCGAAAACGGGAATTTACGACATAACATCTACGTCGCACGAAACAGTCTTTATTTTCCAGTTGATCGGTTATCCACAATTTCACACGTTCGATGCGGTAACTTTTGAAATGTCTAGATTTTTCTTCAACAAATTTATGGACTGATACTTGCATTCGTGTATACGCAAAGCAATGCAGGAATTGCGTGAACACAGAGGTGGAAGAAAACTGTCGGAACCGTGAAAACAGTTATATTTAGTCGTAATAACGATTTGGCAAATGAAATTCTTGGTCACCCCCTTAGCTCGTTCAAAAAAACGTTAACGAATGATCGCGAGGACCCTACAGTGCCAACGCAGACATTCCTCCTACTCCTCCTACTCCTCCTACTCCTTTTGGACTTACTTCTTATCTACCATAAAAAATGGTGTTAATGATTATACAAAGCAAACAACTTGATATACTCCTTGCCGTTTCGTAGAGTTTATAATTTTTGGTATTTCTTCGATGTTCTTTTCATGAAATGGAATTCCCGACAGAGGTTGTACGATTCGTTGTGGATTCATATGTGGTTGCGAATGGGATCTTACAATTAGTCTGTCGGTACGTACTATGGAAGTACGATATGAGTTAATAATTCGCATCGAGTAGATACGTATATTTCAAACAACAGTGTCGGTATGATATTAGTTTACTGTAATACGGTACTGCGGTCGAGTAGTTGGTGCTATTTATTCCCATTTGTATGTATTACAAACGCTACATAAGCACATTCCGACATGTGCATAGCGTCGCTAAAAGTTGAAGTACATTTTCAGAGTGTGAATTCGGCGACACTTCGAGATCGGTTGAGTAAACTTCCAGGCTTTAAAGCCTAAAAAGATCGTAGGAAAGTTCGATTAATATTGCAGATGTGCGAAAAAGTTGATATTTTACACTCTAAACGATATATTATTTACAAGTAAATGAAAGCAAACGGCGACAAAAGTTTCGGGAAAAATAATTTCCTCGAATTTTGCCTCAAATCAAGCTGGTTTGTTGATTACGACTGCGAAACAATAATTAGCAATCTTGATAAGAAAATGCTCTATACCTCGTACATACAAAGGGAAGAACATTCTATGTACATATTATATTGTATCTTTATTGTTTAACATATCTGTTTAACGAATACTATGATGACATTGCGAAATACAATAACGGAAAACAAACATTACCGACCACAGTACTCGCCGCTAAAGAGCATTATTTTGTTTCAATGCATTTGAATCGCGAGGATTGCAAAAGATATTGCCATGACAAATGCTAAATCGATGGTGATTAATGAATGAATTTTATTCATGAGAGCACTAATTTTGCTTCTGACGAAATGTTCTTTACTATGTCAGGAGGAAACAATAAAAATAATGTATGCAAAAAAACTGATCTCTGTTCACATATGAGAGTTCTTCCAAGATCCTATACTACGAGTTATCTTATATAGGTATAGACACTGTCTAAAAACTAACAATAAGTTTAACTGTAAAAGTTGTTTGTACACTGCTGATGACTTTCGCTAATTTCAAATTCTATAGCTCCTAGATTACTTATGTACGTGGATAAAAAAAACTTGCAATTAAAACTAAAACCAATCGTGTCCGAAAGTTAAAAATAACAGACCTAGAAACAAAGAAACTAGACAAAATAAACGGCGATGTTTAAACGGAAGTTCTATTGTCGGGAAATACGCTTTAATTAATTGATGTTGATTGACGTTTTAGTGGCGTTCGGGTGATTAGAAGCAGAGTTATGTGCATCGCCAAATGTGGGAGAACTTTTTGTCCACCGATCGAGAGATGTGCTCGGAACGAAGTAGCAACGCGAAAATTCATATTCTGCTTTTCAGCAGAGAAATAAGTTGCACTTTTGCACCAGTCACCGGGTTCGCAAGACTTGGCTGCGCGCAATCGCAAGAGTAATCACTCTCTGATTCCATGATGCGAAATTTGAAAGGAAAGCCTTACGCCAACCGTTCAGACATCTAAAACGCCGCGATGAGCATCCCTAACCTTGTACGAGCATTCCACCATTGGGGACATGGAAAAGTCATTTGACGCATTAGTGGACCGTGTACATGCTCGTATGACTGCAAAAGGAATGTATTTTGATTAAAATAAAGCATATCCTCGCCCCGTAATTGTTTTTCGTTTCTCATATCTAAGAAGTTTGGTAATGTTTCAGTTTTTTTCTTCCCTCGGTGCTTAAGGGGGGGGGGAAGGGTTTCAGGGCAAAAAAAAACACTTTCTCTGCGATTTTTTTTCAGACGAACGAATAAAGCAAATTTGTTCGAACCTTTTGTACAATATATATTGTTATTTCAACAACATTTTGTAATTTTTTGGTTGCAAAATATCAACAAATAAGCCGGTGACGGAGCTTTTCCGAGAGCGTCTTTCGAAAAACACGTGTTGCGGTGATCACTGTATCTCAGCAGAAAAGTATCAGAAATCAAAATAACAATAAAATTTAGTTAGAAGATGAGTAAATCCTCCCCCCAACGATCGCTAATTGTTATTTTTTTCATTTTAAAACTTTTGGTGGTCGTTTGAAGATAAATTGCAATTTTTCACTAAAATTTCCGTCATTTTGCTACTGAAAAAACCCTTTAATGTCAAAAAAAAAATATCATACTAATCGTTGGGGGGAGGTATTTTATATATAGAAGGTATGTACCAAGTTTGAAAAGAATCGGTGAAGTATGTTTTAAATGGCAGTGATCACGGACTTTGAAAACATGGTTTCGAGAAAACCGCGTTTAAAGATTTAACTGTACAAAAGTGAAGATAAATTCCTTTTCCGCCGAGTATTTTACTTCTCCGTTTTTTCCTTAATTTTTTTGTCGCTTCGTCACTCAGTCTAAACGCATTTCATTTACACTTTACAATCCCGTATTTCAGATTTTCGTATCCCACATTACTATGTATTATAAAATCACTGATGTGAGCGGCAAACGCCCGACCGAAAATATAACGACTAACTGGGCAATAACTTTGAGAGTTTTTCTCCGATTATCTTAAAATTTTGGGACAATACTCTCGAAATATTGAACTATAAGAAAAAGCAAAAAAAATCGATTTCTCGATTACGCAAACCCGTACCCCCCCCCCCCCCCTTAAGAACTGTAGCTGTTCGGATGATTCCATCGTTCGCATCGGTCTGTTCCACCCTGCCGTTCTGTCAAAGTTACTTTCGGTATTCGATCTATACTTTCTACACATTCTACAGAGCCGACATTTGATTCCGACCTGTTGGCCCGCATTGTTTCAGCCGACGCGGTCCGCACGCTTCTCGTTGCTTGTTCTGTCGCGCCATCGCCATACGTATGGCTCATTCCGTGTCAAATCGATCACCTTCTGGGGCAGCATCCTCGATTTTCAGAAAAATTACATGTGTTGTTGTTCTTGGCGTACCATACGCGGAACCGTTTTTGTTTTTTCGAAATTTGGAAATTTTCAAAGTTACAGCCGGTCAAAATTTTGACTTTTGTAAAAACAGCCCAACTTTAAAATATCATATCTCTGTAACCGTAAGTCGTACAGCAATTTTCGTTCTGAGAATTTTCATCGGAAAGAATCAAATTTAAATAAAAAAAAATACAATTTGCATAATTAAAAATGTAAAATACTATTAATATCGAATTTTGTTAAACAATTGACTATAACTTTTGCAGGTATGTTTTTAAAAATTTGAAAAAATTCATACGCATTCTTTGAACCTTTATCTTTAATATTCCGTTTAAAAAAAAGGCGACACTTTTATACGTCACCTTGCAAAAATCGACAAAGTTAACCGTGCAACCGTTTTACGCGTTCCGACAAGCAGTCGCCGGGCAGCCATTTCCCCCTCCACTCCTACGTATATGTACATACACATACAGCGTCGCACTCCTCCTAGCATTGCTACGGTTCGTATCTCGGCTAGTTTATTTATGCAGGTAAATGTTGAAAAATCTGGAAAAATTCAGGAAGGTAGCTTAAGATATTAGCTTTTAGTTGATACCTTGAAAAAGAGTGTTACTCGTCTGGTTACCGAGCAACAATTCGTTAAAGTTAACCATGCGATACAATGCAAGTGGCACTCCTATCACTGATGCGCTTCGTATCTGGACTAGTTTATTAATGCAGGTATATGTTTAAAAATCTGAAAAAATTCAGGAAGATAGCTTAAGATATCGCCTTTTAGTAGAAACCTCTGAAAAGAGTGTCACTCTTCTAATAATCGAGCAACAATTCGTTGAATACATCGGCGTGTAACGGCCACATGCTTTTGACACCGATATACATAATATCGTATATTAGTGTGAAAAGCATCTGCATAAATTTACCTGCATAAATTTACCTGCATAAATAAACTAGCCTGCATAAACTAAACACTCGTAGGAGTGGAGGGGGGAATGGCTGCCCTGCGACTGCTTGTCGGAACGCGTAAAACGGTTGCACGGTTAACTCTGCCGATTTTTGCAGGGTGAGGCTTCAAAGTATGTATCACCTTCTTTTTTAAGCCGAATCTTGAAGACAAAGGTTCAAAGAATACGTACGAATTTTTTCAAATTTTTCAAAACTTACCTGCAAAAGTTATTGTTCAGTCAATTGTGTAAGAAAATTCGACATTAATGGTATTTTACATTGTTAATTGTGCAAATTGTATTTTTTATTAGAAAATTTGATTCTTTCCGATGAAAATTCTCAGAATGAAAATTGCTCTACGACATACGGTTACAGAGATATGCTTTTTTAAAGTTCAGCTGTTTTCACAAAACTTAAAGCTTTGAACGGCTGTAACTTTGACAATTTTCAGAATTTCGAAAAAACAAACACGGTTCTTTTGATGAAAATCGAGGATGCTGCCCCAGAAGGTGATCGATTTGGCGTGGAATGAGCCATATTGTATATCACGGATCTATAAAAAAAACTACCCAAACGGTCTGCGAAGCGTAGGAAAGAACGATAAAATTAAAAATAACATTGTCATACGAAAGCGTCGAGTAAATATTCAAAGGGGCCGAGTAAAACGCTTTGATCGAAAGTCTTCGCACAACCCTGCGCAATTGATAAATATAAACTATATGTCTACATATTTGATAGTAAGCACAGACGTTGAAGCAGGTTCCATTAACTCGGGAAACGTACTAAAAAGTGTTTTCAAAGTGTGATGAAAAACACCGACTCCCGTAAAAAAACGTCAACGCCTCGAGTACCGTGCCGCATATATCTTTCTTCCAACGTGAACGCTCGACACTCGTAACTCGTCCACTTTTGTTCAAGTTGCCGGTGCACGCGGTATCTTTTCCTGTTCGCGAAAACAGAAGCGGCACAGAGAAAGCGAAATTAAAGACGGTCGACACGATTATTAGGTATCAATGAAATAATAGATGATAATGGGTTTGTTATCTGGGTAAACGGAAATGATCTCGATCGGGTCGTAAACACGTAAAGACGTAAAGACGTAAAGACGGAAAGACGGGATTCCAAAGGCTTTTGAAGCGCCGACAAGGATAAGCCGGTGAAAGACCGAGCGGAAACGGTCAAAGGCGTGTCACCGTTATCGCCAGATGACTTTACGTAGTGGTATTATGCCTCGCGAGCTGCGAATCTTTCAAAGAAACTTCTAAGGGACCGCTTGGCCGCCGGCGAGCACCGACCGATGCCCCACCGATGCCCCACCGACGGCCGACCGACGTTCGACCGACGCGACCGCCACGAACCGACACGAGACACTCTGCACACGATACTCACTACCGGCCCAATCTTCCCCGGCGCCTCGCTCTTAACCCATTCCCCACACCGATTCCCACTCCTACACGATTAACCTTCTATACGACCACTTAGCTTCCCACTAGTTCGTCCAGTTCGCCCAGTTCGCCCAGTTCGCCTAGCTTGGTTTAAGAAATTTTTACTTCGACCGACCGACCGACTGTTCTTTTCCGTCCTACGCAAAGCAGGATGGACGTGCAGACGCATATTTCGGAAATACTATGGGCTTTTTGGATTCCGACTGTTAGAATCGAGCAGTTATTCTTTTTAAGAGGTGCAAGTTTGATTTAACCTTTTAGGTACGGCAGAACTTTACGCGTGGCTATTTCCCTGGACGGCAGAGTCTGACGTGAACAGTGTAAAAACGATACAGCACTGCAAAGTGTGATGAGCAATGCCATTTTGTGCACGAATATATTCAAATGAAGTATTTGATGATAAAATAATAATTTTATAAAAATGTATAGGCAATACGCATTCCATATTGCCACGTCAAGTAGATGGAAAAATATTTCTTGTACCATTTCAAAGTTGACAAAGTGTTCAAAGATGACATCCGCGAAAGCCACTATAGTGGCTCCTCGTCCAGAGAGCTGATATACACGAAGGCCACTATAGTGGCGCGTCGTATCTAAAAGGTTAACAAATCGAAAGCAAAACGGTGTGTTACGTGTCCAGTCATTTCGGTTTTGTCCACCATGCCACGGATTTTGATCAAATTTTCATACGTACCGTGGGTAATGTCGAAAAAATACAACCCACTTGAAAGAATCTTCAAAACAATCAATATTTTTCAAGTTTCACGCAGTCAAAGTGTATGTCGTTCTTTTTCAAAATTTATAACCCTCGAACCACAATAGACATGTAAAAACCATTCGAATGAGAAAGTTTCAATGTTTCGTAAACAAAATAATAAATTTAATACAATCTGTTCTTAAGTTCGTAAAAAATGTGTTTAATTTTTTAAACCTAAATCGTTATACTTCGTCCAATGCGTATCTCAACAATTGCTCTCCTCATTTATGTTCGTCAACGAAAAAATGTCCTCTGAACGTAACTTCCAGCGGCACGCGTGCACAAACAATGGTTTCCGAGTTATGAATTTTTATTTGTCGCGGCGCCGAGTAAATATACAATTTGGCGCGTGGCTCGACGCCTACAGCTGCCGCTGTTCAGACCAGCCGTTGATCAATGTTCTACTTTTGCGCTTCGATGTCTCGAAAAGTGTACCCCGGAATGTTTTATTCATCTCTGGACAGCAAGGTCGCGATGCTCTCTAAGCCAGACTTCCAGCGTGATATTTAAACGAGCAATAGTTTTCGAGATATCAACTTTTGTTCTTATAATAAGCGCTGCGCGTTAACAAAATTCTGAATGAAATGATTTTTTCTTCATTTTTGTATCTATCGTGGCGTTCCAGAGTAATACTGTCTATCGCTCCAAAATTATTTAAGCAACATTTTTTTGATATTAATAACAACTTTCATACTCGACGTGCAATACACGGCGTGGAAAGTGATTTCTAAGTGAGCAAAAATCTTATTCTCATCAGAGGCCTAATAATACTGTACGCGTTTTCGTGCTTAAATATTGAATACCAGATTTGAGGTATTTTTATTTTCTCTTGTCAGTTGTCGCGTTAACGTTCCTTTACCGGGTAAAGTTTACCCCAAGCGCCTCACGCAACCATGAGCATTTGTGCTTGTGTACATACATATACCTATGTATAATGTATGTACATACATACCTACATGGTGCTAGAAGTCGACATTTATTTCAAAGTTTTCTGCAAACTATCTTTTGGTTTCCAGTAACTGATGATCTAGGCTACCGCGGTAACAATTGTTATTAACGAATGGCAATAGTAATAGTAGTAGTAGTAGTAGTATACTGCGGTCAAGATTGCGTCGAAAAGAATACAAATAACGAGTTATTCCTACATTTGCGCGTGCGCAAAACCGCTAAAATTTTAGAGACATTCCCGATTAGAATTTCAGAGAATATCACCGCAATCTACCAGTTCTTTAAACTATGAAACTCCATTCAACGTGTTTCCATCTATCTCCTATCGTTATAGATACTAAACCCTTCTATTTCATAAAATTATATACATATCGTTTCTCAAAAATATTTTATATAGTCTTTATATGTCAAGATTCAATGATCAATTGGCAATTTGTGAAAAGTTGCCATTTCCTTGGTAAGCCGCTTACTCGAATTTTCATACCTTCACGTATTTTCTCTTTGGTAACAATTATACCGAAAAAAAGTTATACTTTATGCAGAATAATGATTCATTATTTATTATGTAAAAAAATAGAGAGTGCTCTAACGAACGTTCGTCTTAATGTTTAGTTTGCAGGAAAAGAGAGTTTTGGTACTTTTTAAAATTAAGACATAAATACAAATTTGATACTGCCTCTTATACTCCCGCTGGTACATGGCTCACGTCTTTGCATTTACATATTAACCCTTTCGATACGGCAGCCCCGTCCGCCGAGATGCCGTCACTGAACGAAAACTCGCGCCGGAAATATGCACAGCGTACGTGGTTTCTGTATACATACATATATGTTGTTCCAAGTCTTAAATAGTAACTGTGCTGAATGAAACAATCATTGCTCTAATGTAATAAGTATATTTACATTTTCAATACGAAGAGACTTAAAAAATTAGTAAAATACAAAATACAAATTACCAAATTATAGGTAACATAGGTACATATTTAATATAATTACAAAGAAAGATATAATAAAAGAAAAAACACTCACTTCTACATAACGCATCAACTCCGAGAGCCTATGGACTTTCCAAAATTATATAACTTTCGACTATAGATGGCACTTATTGTATACAAAGAAAAAGGGTTATAATGCGTGATTGCGGGTTCCGTTGTACTTGAAAGGCTATCGTCCGTCCATATTATATTATATCTATTCTAATGTTTAAATGTACTTATAATTCAATAATTTCTGCGATCAATTCTCTCATAAAATGAAAATTCATGGAATGTAAAATAAAATAAAATTGTTTTTCACTTACAGGAAAGAAGATAGAATTATGGAAAATTATGTAACAGGTTGTGATGAACAATAATATTCGCCGATAGAGGACCGTCTTTTGACGGGGGTGGCGGTGAGCCTCTTTCTGCATAATATATAAAAAATGACATAATTTGAAGAAAAATGTGAAAATAAAAAAAATTCCAGCATGGATTCGAACAGGTAACACGAAGCTTCCACAGCGGTCGAACTGCCGCTTAACGCCCACAGCCACTGTGGTAGTTACTTGTATCATCCATGTACATATTTCTTTTCCGATGATCTCAGAATTGTAGTCTATAAGATGTATTTAATAAAGGATGAAAGCTATGCGACCGAATCGTCGGTTCAGATTTCAAAATGCCGTGCATTCTCGACTCTGAATAATTCAGCTAACGTCGGTACGTTCAGTTCTTTAATATATTTATAAAATTATTATGGAAATTATTCATGACGGATTTTTATTAGATCTCCATAAAAGAGCGGTGGAAACACATTGTTACAACAGAAATTTTGAAGAGTTGAATTTTGAAAAATTTGTTTCTTTTCTTCGACAATTTTTCGTCTCTTAAATACATATAACTCCGTGGCGACCTCTGGAAAATATTAATTGCCTTAATTAATTATTCCGTTATTAATTGCATACATTATGTATACGTAGATAATAATATCGCTGCAATGTTTGGCATACAACATTGGGTGCATCGCAAATATTAACATATTCACGTAGGCAGATCCATATATTAAATATTCATTAATAATTCCGTCTTCCGTCATAATTCCGTCTTCATCGATGGACAAAAGGAAATGAATGGTTTGCAATAACCGCGGAGAAGTAACACAGAGATCGATTTCAGACCGATTTAAACGCAATTCGGAATCTTTGTCAGGGATCGAACTACCTTATGCATATTCTTAGTTGAATCCAGCTTGTATGCATACATTTCCGACGGTCTTGATAGACGGTATACAGTCGCGCGTAGAACCGTTTACCGGCTGCAAATAGGTTAAGTGAAAACTCTGCCCCCTCCCCGCCCCTCACTCTTTCTCCTTTATATCTTTATTATAGGGGATGCGAGTTGCTATTTATCGATATTTCTGTACATACATACGTATACATGCTACGCCATCGTTTTCTTTCACGTGTTCTTAGCAGCATCGGAAGGTGCTTAAAAATTCAAGTGGAAAACTTGGTCTACTGCCTCATACCGGTGATTAAATACGTTAATAACGTCGAGTAACGGAAATTGTAAAAAGTGATATCCAGATGGTTGAACTATGAAACAGCAGTACATATTCAGAATGCTAGGTTCTGCTTACAAGCTTGTTAGTATTGCGAAACAATAGAAGATGAAAAGTCGAAATATCATTAAACATCTTCGCTTAGCACGTGTAAAAGGTAAACCCCGTTATTCGCGATACGGTGGTTCAATGTAATTAAACGCGTACAGCAGGCAGACAAACTCCGCCTAATCTAACAATAAGAAAACAAAATACGGGAGAGCTGAAAAGACATTTCAGTGATATTTAGCGAACCCGAAGTATTTCGCGAACAGAAACTGCGCGAAACGGTTTCATTTTATTCGTTCGGAGTTATTCCAAGTTCGATACACGACCGTGTCAAGAATGTTGTATCGCGGCACGTTTTAAGTAGGTACCACTAGTTAAGACCTGTATTTCTGTACATTCAGGGTGCCCGTTCGTACGGCCCGCACATATGGCTTTAGTAGTTTTCGTCGATGCGACAGGGGCATAATTAACTAAAAGGAATTTGCGCCGAGTGGACAACGTATAGCTATCAAAATGCATTTAAAAATACTTTTCTTTTCCTAGCGAACCCAAGGTCACGCCGGGTTTGTTTTCATGAAAATCATGTACTGTTTTTCATTCCTCGTTTTATGTGATACGTTTACTCGTACGATATCAAGTTTGCCGCCGTTTGCAGTACAACTTACGATAGCAGCGCGCCTCTGTTTCGGTATTACGAAACCGAACATTTTTTAGTTTGTTTGGTCGTACCGTCGTCAATTTCGCGGAAAAGTATCATAGGGCAATGCATTACAACATGGTACCGGATTGTTGCATGTATGCGGTTGGACTAACAAAATGCTCGTACATTTGACATTTCGTTACAAGTTTTTAGAACGCATGGGATCCGTCTGACATTTTTTCTGACATATGCTGAACCACTTTATGTTTCCTCGCGGTTCAACGAATGCTGAAATACTATTTATCACGGATCTCACGTACAATTACATTCCAATTGGACAAATGTACGGGTCTCGTTTCCTTGGTTCGGCCTCGAAAGAAAAACCGAAAGACACGTCTCGAAGAAACTCGTCGTACTCTACGATGTATTGCAGATATTGTTGTTGATTATCAGATATTGTTGATACGTCGAAGAATATTATGGCACGTTTCAAAACATGCCAAATAAGCGATTTTGGCTAGAACGTTAATACGCGAATTCGATAAAGTTTGGAAAACAAGTCGAACGTGGCGAGCTTTAGAGGATACACGATTCAAATATTTCTTTCGGAGCGACGAAAAAGGTATGAAAGGGCGAATTTCGTAACAATTTCAGATACGCTAAATATGTTAAAATACGTGGAAAGATATCGAGCAAAGCGTTTCGTCGCCGCTTAATATCGAACAAAAACGTAATCCTGATCGGTGCATTCTGTACAAGTTTATACAATATGTACTTTCTACACCGACTGTACATATTTACCTGAATAATTCGACCGTTTCATACGGCGAGCAATTTTTAAAACCCAACTACATACATGCCAATGCGGCAACGTTTATAAACTAAATTTACATTGCAAAACGTCGACATGAAAATAAATTCGAGTAAGGTAATGCAAAGTTAATGCCGTTGAATCGGGTGTATTTCGAGTCGTAATTAATAGTCTATCATTTATCTTGCTTGTAATTAATACCTTGTTTCCATGGAAATTCATCGATGCGTGTCCTCCAGGGATGCTCTTCCTTGTCACAATTTATTTATTTGCTTATTTTATATGCCTCCAAGGCGGCGATTCGTTTACGTAAACTGTTTTCAAACTACACCCGTTAGAATAATGTGCGAACTTTTCATCACTATTATCACAATTATACCGTCACCGCGTCTCTCCACGTTTCTTCCACGTTCCCCGAAACATCGTTTACATTTCGAATGGTCGACCCGTCCGAAACACGAGAAGTAAAAGTGTATTCTCTGATGGACAGAGTGAGAAAGACAGGAGCAGGGGGAGGGAGGGAGAGGAAGGGAGAGAGAGAGAGAGAGAGAGAGAGAGAGAGAGAGAGAGAGAGAGAGAGAGAGAGAGAGAAAGAGAGGAAGAGAGAGGGCAATCACAAGTGTGGTTCACGGCCGGAAGAATCGTAACGGTCGATCAATCGAACAGGGACTATAGTTCTCAGGTGACTATACCGTTCGCAAGGAGCCTCGGGAACAGGATTTTCCAGATAGAAGCATCGAAGTCTTCGGGCGCTCGCCATGCTTTCCGTATTTCGTCCTAACGCATTCCGATGCTTTCTTCGGCTTCTGCGTAAACGTTGCGCTCCGTTCTGTACGGCTTATCGGGCAAACAAAAACGTCGGGTCGGCGACCATCTCCAAATTTTCGATTCGTCGACTAGCTTGGAATCTCGGGAGAATCCTCGGGTTGTCTTTGAACGCTGCCGCGGCATCGGCGTACAGTCGCCATCGAAACGACCTGCTCACTTTCCTGTCGGAACTGTACTTGCGTAGAAAAGAAACTTTTCGCCACGATGTTGTTCCTCCGACGCACGATCGTTTACACCTTTTTCACGCTCGCTGAAGAGACTACGTAAAAAATCACAGAATTCTTGTTGCGGTGAAATTCACCCTCACGTTATTACCATCGCCCGCGAGTGCGTCTCCTATCGTTCAATTCCACGGGGCATCCGCGTAATAAATTACACGTTCCTTGGGAAGCGTGTACGCGCTATATAGAAATATAGCTATATAATCTATTTCGCCGCCACCAAGCGATATCGCTTAGCGAGCGAAACGAAAGATGCACGAAAGTACTTTACTCGAAAAGAACGCGGCACCGGTCGCTCCGAACGGCGAGTGAGTTGCGAGGCAACGATCCAGCGAGCCATTGTATTTGGACGAAGAGGACGATAGCCGGCAGCATCTATGAAACACCGACTGCGAACCTCCGACTTGGAAAAAAAGCAAACTGTCGACCGAACGAACGCGCGCTTCTTAATCGGTTGAAAGTTGATTTCTCGAAATCTTTCCGCTCGCAGCGAATCGGCAAACCGGCGAAACGTTGAAACGGGCAGAAAAACAGAGGCTGCAGGGACCGGGGGGCCGGCGCGGTTCAATGCGAACGCGACAAAGGATGCCGAGGAAGACCTGTGCCCCATACAACGTACACGGTAAGACTAAAACTACACAACTGACCGTGCAGCCAAGGGAGACCGAGCATTATCTCCATCTCTCTCATTCTCTCTCATTCTCTCTCTCTCTCTCTCTCTCTCTCTCCATTCCCTCTGCCTCTTGCTCCGTCTTCTCTTTGCCATCCCTTCGCCATCCCTTCGTCTTTCCTTCGTCTTTCCTTCTCTTTCCTTTCCTTTCCCTTCCCTTCCCTTCTCATCTCTTCCCTTCCCTTCCCTTCCCTTCCCTTCCGCTCCCCAGCCCTCTCTTCTCTTCTCTTCTCTTCTCTTGCTTCCTCGCCACACCGCCCTCGTAGCCTCAACAGCCTCTCCATCTCGTTTCTTCCTCTTTTCCATTTCTTGCTCGCTCTCTCCGTGTTCCCCTTCCCGATCGTGCAGGATGCAGGACAAAAAAGTGGTAAGGTCCAGGTATAAGGGCAAATTCTGAGTTAACATACCTATACCTATCCGTGTCCATACTTTCAAACTTTTAAAGGAACGATTTTCGGAAATCTTTCGTGGAATATAATAGTCGTGTTTGCTGCTATGAAATCTCGTCGATTACTTTTCTTTTATATTTGTCTGTCTGTAAATAGCGTTCCAGGCTTCAAGAAGAACGTTACGCTGCATGCAACAGTGGTTTCGCCGCGGATCTTTATACCGCGGGTAAAAACGTGCTGCGTGCAAACACGCATAATAGCACTATAAAAACGCGCCAAATACAGCCCTGTGTGTATATGTATTACATTATAAGGAATTGTATTAATATTTACAGAGATTCCAACATTTGAAGAAGAAGCGCGACAGACGTTCACGCCGAAAACAATAGTTCAAGTGCTAGATATCTTTGGAAAATTACAATTAATAAATAACTGCTTGTCCGTTTTTAATTGTTTCTCATGCTCTTTTTGGACTTGAGCGTGTATATAAGCAGGATTTTTTTTATTCGCTAGACACGTGGCATCATTGTTTTCGATATGTTTAATTGCACGTTACTTCCTTGTGTTATTTCTCGGGTCAACCGTGCAGATTGTCAATACTGAAATTTTGCGGATAATATACATTTATTTATCTCCATATACTTTGAACAAGTTTCCAAACAAGGGCAATTTTTAAGCAACTACAAAGAAATAACATAGTTACAACTACGACACAACTTGGTGATTAAAACTTTTTGATATGTTACTATAATACCAATTTAAATATCGCAACGCAAGAAATAGATAGGCACATTATTTGAAACGCTGGATAAGAATGGCTCGTTTTTGGAAGTTGCAAATCTTTTATAGGACGCCTTTTTCTTAGCTCTGCAGCAAACTTAGCGACCGATTAGGAAAAGTCGTCACGACGTAAGCTAGCGATAACGTCAAACGAGTAACTGCCAGAAATTGAAAAGAACAACGACGATGGAGAAAGTTGATAATGAAAAATTCGAATAAATGATTTTTCGATACGAGAAGAAAATAAAAATCAAGCTCTAAGCATCTATACTGAGAGACTTGCTCTAACCAGTAAGATGCCTATTTACATGTTCCTTATACGTATAAAGTTAATGGTTTATTAATGGATTAGTAAGATTTATCGGTGCATATCTGAATATGTAATTGGCGATATTTTAAAAACAACTATTTTGTTTAGTGTTAATTTGTCAATTTAACCTTTCTTTTGCAACGCAATTTCAATAGATCGTTAGTGAAGTTTGTGTTATTTGTTAATAATGCAATAATAATTAAATGAAATACAGCGTGCGCTGAACGAAGGGACGAATATACATATGTAGATCGATACACGTACGATGGTAAACGAGAAAATGGATAGAGTTTGTTAATCAGTACATAACTCGTAACACAGAGGCTGATAAAGTCGTTTTTATCGAGGTGACCGATTTGTTGTTAAAATACATTTTCTTCCAAATGTCTTAAAAACGATTGTGTCCTCGGTTCGATAAAAGAATTATCCGAAAGTAACAAGAGCAATGCATAAGTGTATCTTTATTTCTGTAGAAAAGCATTTTTTACGTTTTTTTTTCAAAACGCGTTCTCATAAAATCAGACGTAATGCCACAAAAACGTATGTCACCGATCGGTTGAACGGATAAGTAATTCCAGCTAAATTTGTGGTATTAACCACGAATATTAAAATTATTAACCTTTTAGGTACGGCTTGAATTTTACGCGGGGCTGTTTCTCTGTACGGTGAAGTTCAACGCGATTACGCTATCTTCGTCTTATATCGTTCTTTGAACATAAGATACAATTTTGTATCAAAAACAAAGACTGTATATTCTGTCTGTACATTGTTAACATTGTGATAAATCGAGGCGAACGCAAAAAAAAAGGTGTGAAACAATGCGTATGAAAACGATCGTTTAACTCAAACGGTGAGTCACTAGAATGAGCCACTATAGTGGCCTGGCGTCCAGAAAGATGACATTCGCGAAAGCCACTATAGTGGCGCGTCGTGCCTAAAAGGTTAAAATAAGAACTTGATTCTAGCTTCCACGATACAGTAAACAACGTCAGACGGAATTTCTTAAAAAAGCGAGGGCATGCTCGATTTAGACAAATGCAAGCAAATTAATATTTTCAACTGAATTTCCTTAGTAAAAAAAAGATCCAAGTACTTGCTCATTGACATATTTAACATGTAAAAAGCATGAAAAGTATTTCAAATTTCAGATGGATACAAACTATCAGGAAAAGTAGTTGTTAACGTAACAGTCGCTAATTGCTATTGGATATTATAAATTCACCTAACGGGACTGTCATTCCCTTCACACGCATTGACGCGGAAAATAAATTGAACGATGTATGTAGGTGTATAGGCATCCGCATTCGGGAAGTTCACGGACAAGATGCGGAAAATCTTCTCTTGTCCGATGCAGACGATCTCTTTAACATCGCATTCGACGAAACTCGATTGAGGTCGGCACCAAATGACTGCGTCTATCACCCTCCAGCTAAATTTGAACTTTAATCGCCGATTCGGACCGCCGAAACTTTTTCCAATGCTAGCCAAGAGAAAATGCGGACGAGTAATTCGCTGATACGACAAACAGTTTTCCGCTGCGACTCCTTTCTTCTCGTTTGTTTCTGCTAATTATCGACTCGACCAATGTTTTCGACATGTGTGGAATGTGATTATAATATGTATGGCCACCGAATTTGCATGTACTTTTCAATATAGTCTGAGAAACTCAGATTTGAATAAGCATAGTGTTACGATCGCACGTACGTAATATATTGTATATAACTGTCTCGTATTGAAAGACCCTTCGTTTTGCACCTGACTTAAAAACTGATTTCCCAGGAAAACAATTTCCCTTTGGTGGTCATTTTGTATGAAAGTTCGATGCCCAAAGAATTAACACTGACAATCTTCCTTTTATTAAACAGCTCGGGATGCTTGAGACGACTATTTCGAATACCTTTGAAATTTCTTACCTCACCCCCATTTCAAGGATAAAATGTGCCTCGACTTACCTGAAACAGTAAAAGAAATTTCTTATTAAGCGACACACAAAATGTTGGGAAATTTGTCGAATAATACAACAATATTCGATGTAGAGTATAAGTGTCAATGTGTCTGTCAAAAGTTTACGAAACTTTAACCGAACGCGAAAATTGGAATGGTAGTTATGGAATATTTTAATATGATTAAAAATGCTTATCCGCGCAGTGATAAATAACTAAACTAAAAACATCGGTACATTCGCATTACACAGCCAACACTTTCTTTCAGCCGTTTTATCCACAGATATTTTGTAATTATTTTCCAAAACAATGTCTACATTATCGAATAACGAGCATTGTAAATAATAATTATGAATGATGCAAGCTTTTCCTTTTACATTTTCTGATTCGTATAACATTTTTAAAAGACTGTTATACGATATGTATTTACGACACACTGATATCTCTCGTTTTTAACATCTTTTAATTTTCATTTCCGAGTAAAGTGAACGTCCGGAGCGATAATGTATGTACATACGCTGTTAATACACGGGTTATCCTACTTTCCCCTATTTTCTATACCCCGTTACTTGATCTTCAATCCTACGAATGAGATAATAGCAGGATTAGCCATCTTATCCGGCACACGAACCATTGCATTTTTTAATGGAAAGATGTATTAATTCCTTAGTACGATAACTCTTCCCAAAATTAATAACATTCACTTGAAATATTTCTTTAAAACGTATATACCCTTTTCTAAGTTAAAAAAAAAGGGGTCGATGTATCCTGAGATTTCGGAGAAAACAGTTTATAATAGCTTTTTGGTCCATAACTCGATTGTATTATTATTAATTTCCAAGAAGGGAGCTACACATCCGACTTGGGACATTGTCGAACGATGCTTTGTAGCTACAGCGAAACCAATTTATTGCTACAATCAGATCTATGGTATATGTAGACCTTCTGTCAAGTTTCATTTCCATATCCAAATGCACTTTTATGAAATCAACTGAATGTTCGGGAAATGAATTTGAATACATAAATTAAAAAATAATCTCTTATCAATGTTAAAGACGTAGGAAAAAAGAGGAAGAAATAAGGACGAAGAATAAGGAGAAGAACCTTATTGCGTGAATGATCACTAGGGAACAAAATAACGCTGTAGTTTACGTTACTTCACGCCATAGGTATTACACATGGATGTATACATGTTCTATTTGTAATACATACCAACGTGCGTTTAAATCAGGTTTAATATTGGTCATTCGTGAACATTCCTACACTATAGATATTTAATCTCTCTATTCGAATAAGCCTGTCATTATTTGGACAATGATCTTGTTACAAGTTCATATACTACGGTTGTTTGTGGAACGATCACGAATATACATGTATGCATAAGGCTGAATTCGGTACTAATTTACTGCAGGATCGTTCGGTCACGAACCAACTGATTGGAAACATACACAACGTGTTGTAAATGTGATACCATTTCTTAGCGGAGATGTCAGTGTAGACGCTACACTGTAGAGCAGTGCTACTCAAGAATAAATTAACCAAGGGCGAACGATACACTCAAAAAGGAAGATTTCAAGAAATTCGAATCACTGGAGAACTTAGAGGGCACATGCTACTTGCGGCCATTAATAATTCTATTATAAACTAATTTCTGCATGATTAGGAACAATTCTACAAGTTTCAAATGTGTAAGTACTTATATATTCTGCATGTTTATTTTATCCAATTTGTGACAAAGGATAATTTGCATTCAAGAACTTGCTACTTTTGTAGTGAATAATAAAAGCGTAAGCAGTTACAACTTTTTACAAGTTCTTGATGAAGCGCTATTCATGAAACGCATGTTAACCAGTTAAGTGTGGCGACCTTTTTGCAGAACGTTCAGTTGTGTGTCGCGAGAATCAAATGGTAACGTTAGGAAATGATGGATACATGAATCTTATCTTAAATTATATACATTGACCTCTAAACATTCTAAACATATTAAAACTTGCGAATATATCTTGGTTTTCAGCGATATTACGATATAAATATGAAGGGTTAACACAATTTTCGTATGACGGATATAGTCGTCAAACACACTTAACTGGTTAAGAGACAGTGTTATTGAGTTAAATTAAATACTGTTGAATATACTACGTTAATTTATATTAAAAAACATTATTTTCAACGTTTCAACGTGTTATACCGAATCATTCATTCGAGAGCCACATCGAATTGCAGTTTGGTCGTGGAAATTTCCCTTATACAGGGTGGAGCAGAGGAAACGTATGTTTTTCACTATTGAATGACTGGGGCACGGTTTGATAAAAATAATAAAAACAAGCATTAAGTGATAGGTTTTTTAATGCAGTTTTGAAATATACATACTTTAATTAGGTTCGAAAAATAATGTCTTGGAGATGACGTCCTTCCTCTTGGAGAAGAAGTCGCATATCGACAAATCTGGTGAGCGAGGGGGCCAGTAAAGGAGGCCCTTCTTTTTGTGGGGATATTTAAAATCAAGAGTCTACATGAACAAGCCTCGCACAATCGATGACCTGAAGAATTCCATTCGTCAGGAAATTGAAGCCGCACCGAACGAAATGTTGGAGAGAGCCGTGCGTAACTTTCAGGAGAGGATCCAAATTTGTATCCAGCAAGAAGGAAGTCATCTCCAAGACATTATCTTTCGAACCTAATTAAAGTATGTATATTTCAAAACTGCATTAAAAAATCTATCACTTAATGCTTGTTTTTATTATTTTTATCAAACAAGGTCCCAGTCATTCAATAGTAAAAAACAATAGTGCGTTTCCTCTGCTCCACCCTGTATGTACATATTTGTCGCTGACATCGTGACATTCTTGTCTCGCGAATAGATTCGTCAGCATGGAGATCAGCAGATTTGATACTCTTTGCTTCTTTAGTTCTAACATACCGATGTCTGTTAGGCCCACAGTTGACGGGAATCAAGTTTACGGGTTTTGCACGTTTGCAATATTGTTTCGGTACCCTCATTAAATCACAGTAGTAGAGAGTATGCAGCCACTGCTACAACTTTTCGACCACTGAACATTATTTTACGGGCTAATTTCCCAAATTAATTGGTTGTAACTTTCGCTGTTGTTGATTAAAACCGCCGACACATATCATACATGTATATTATATGTACTATCATCCTCTTAAATAGACTTTATCGCGCCTACATCTTGTGGTAGAGGAGCATACTTGGACGGTGTTTAAGGGGGGAGTCTACTTTTTTCGACCTGTTTTTCAAGATTTTTTTTCTTGTTCTTAAAATAATTTTTATTCGTAGATCTTGTAGTACATGAGAATGTACATCTTAAAATATATAAAAAAATTTGTTTCGTTTGTTTCTCATTAAATCTGGCGGAGATACGACAGCCAGAAGAGAACCCCGTAAAATACTGGCGACAATCATATCTCCAGTTAGGAACGTCTGAAGAAGAAAAATCAAATAGTTTCTTAAAATATTGAAGTGTCGCTATAGTCGGTACCAAAATTTTTCATTTTTAATGAAAAATAACAAAATGGTGGACTTTAGAAATTTCCGACCATTATTTTCCAACATTAATTGTTTAAAAATATCGTTAAATAATTATGGATATTAATAATTTTGGTTGGGACGATAAACATGCATCTCGTAAACATCCTCTCAAAATTTGAGCCTGATCGCTCCAGTAGTTTTTTTTAAATCGTTGTCGCCAGGTCGAAAAACGTGGTTTCGAGAAAAACGCGTTCAAAGTTTGTTTCCCAAAGATCACACAAGAGATCATTAAAAAAAAGTATCTCACCCTCAATCAGCAATACCAGCTCCATACTCTAAACAATTACACACGTACTACTGCTCTAAAACAAAGGCTAAGATGTATAAAAAAAAGATATCTGAATCAAGCAACTATGTAAGGATTTGAACCGCGAGATACAAAAACCGCGCGTTTGGGAACCTTCCATTGTATCTCATTTTTCAACCTCTTCCCGACCACTTTAACAATAATAACGATTTCCACCACATTTCTACGGCCATATAGCATGCAAAACTGATGAAAACCAAAAATCGACTTTTTGATAAAAAGAAAGTAGACTCCCCGCTTAAAAGATGTTAGCTCCCCTTTTCCAGAAGTGCGCTGCCAGGAGTATCACGACTCATCGCTAATAGAACATTTGCTCTGGTCGTATCTATTATTGTATAATGGCAAAACGTAGCCTATTTGGCATTATTCATATTTTCTAATATGTCATAACATGTCCGTATCGCCAAACTATAATGAACTGTGAATTTGTCGGTGAGCTTTGTTGTATGTTTTCCTCTCACTTCAAGTCTCTTTATTTTGCTTTCGCGCGTACTCGGGTACCTACTCTTTTTTTTAACGTGACGTTCCATCAGTATAAAGGAAAGCGTGTGCAGTTCTGGCTTATTTTTTAAGTCAATATCATTCACCTGCTTAACGTTATATGCCGGACGTACTGGGGAGAAATTGATTAGAACTCTGTAACTATTTGTCAAATTGATTTGAAATTGCCAAAAAATATTTTCGAAACTTAACGCTTAACGCTCGAGAGTTCTCGTTTTTCTCGTATTCTCGCCGGAAAGCTGGCATAGGAACGCAAAGGGGTAATATTATAAGAAACTAGAAAAGAAGGAAGAAAGCATGTACGTTGTTTTAAAAATTATGACTAGACGTATGCCCTGAAACGACTAAGGTGCTTACCACTACCATCACTTTGCAGACACTGCGTAATATTTCCTCCAACGACTACATGTGTACTTCTTAACGGTATTATATGATACTACAAGTCAGGTGAGATTCACTGATCATCGAGTCAGCTGAGTTTTACAAGTGTAAAACGGACCAACGGATTTGTTCACCGTGAGAGTCTAAACCCTCTGTGCGCCTTGCTTTGCAAAAATATGTTTCAGTTGTGTATTTTACGGCTACCGCTTTTCATACTACATATTCTGCATTGAAATTATTATATATTTGAAATTATTATGGAACGTAACAAAATATATGTGATGGAAACGATGAAACTAAACTACGTGACCAACCTGAATTAGTGTTGACGTTGTTGTGGTAATATTGAACCATTTTTGAAAATGTAGTGAAAGATTGCACGATTTAGAGACGCTGATAGCTGTGATATTAAACAGAACAAATTGTGCAGTTGACTTTTAATTAGAAATCTTCGAACTTGTATACTTGTCACCTATTGAAAGTTTAGCCCACAAGATAACAAATAGTATGTAGTTTCCTTTTAATTTCTGACGGATTGTGTGACAAGTCATACAAAAAATGTTGTCAACAAGGCGATCCTACTTTTCTTTATCGTACGTGTATTTTAACCACAGGTTACAATATTCAAACACTGCCCAGTGTCATTCAATTCAGTTTAATAAAACAATAAATTGTCAAATCCGCAAAGAGAATGCTACAAAATATATATGATGGACGTTACAGCAAAAAGATGTACGACTTGTAATGTAAAGTACAAAGATCCCGAAATTTTACCAAACCGAACAACATTTTTTCCGAAGAATATAGTTTTCACGAAAATCTAACAAGTGCGATTTTTAACAAATTTATTTACAAAACTCCCCGGAGTTGTGTTGTTTTCTGATAAATTTATGTTTCTTTTGCGTATGTTTTTTTTAATAGGAAATACATACCTACGTACTTATTCTTCAAAGGAAGAAGGTTAGAATATTGATGAAAGTTCATTAGAAATAACGACACGTTTTACTTACAACTCGTTTCTCGAAGAACATTAATTTTTAAGATTTGTTATTAATTTCCGAAAGCGTCGAAATGCTTCAAAAGAAATGATTCACCGCATTATGCGTGTATACGTTGCTGTCTCTTTGCATTAATGTTTGGATATTTTGAAAGATTTGCACGAAACCTGTGGTGTTTGATGCTTTATCTACTACCGATGAAAAAATTCATTCAACTTCTTCGAATTTCTGTTTGTTGATATTGATCTATGCTTTTGCAGAAATTTTAGTCGGTTATACCTGAAATCGTGAAGTACAAGCAGGTTAAGTTTTGAACAGTCAATTGCTAACATTTTCAATTAGTATAAAGCCAGTGCACATTACGAGCGTAGCGTAGCCTGTTTTTAGCGATGCTTAAAATCATATACATCCGTTTCTTCTTCGATTACCGCAGCCAAATTACTTATACATTATCGAAGTAGTAATTGGCGGTGTCCCGATACATAAATACTATCCGGATAATTGACCACTGTAAATACATTTATGTAGTCATGCTGTGCAGACTCTCTTGGTCGATTTTTTTATCGATAAATAAAGAATTATTCAAGGGATAATCGTATTCCTTCGTAACGTTCTCCCATTTTACCTAGTGTTTCTAGTAGAATGCGGCAGATAAAAAATTAAGTTCACAAGCATAAACATGATAAATCATTATTGATTAATTTTGTTCGATACGACGCGATGCGGACGTATTGAATCGTACCTTTTGTAATAGCGGGCATACCTATTTATTATAAAAAAATTATTGCAACAAATTTATACACGTAGAACTGTATGTACGTACATTAGGGTGGTCGTTAAAAATTAAATCTTTCGCGACGCCCCCCAAAAAGCTTCCTGATGATGAAAAAAGACTGAGAGAATTTTTTTTTTATTTAAACACAACACGTGCCTCATGACGATCCAAGTTAATTTTTTGGTATAATCGTGTTTTTGGGAATTTTTATGAAAAATACGATTTTATTCGAAATATAAACAATTATAGGACCCAAATCAATAAAAAACATTAGTTAATTAAAATAGCAATAAACAAAAATTTAAATTCCAATTTTTTTTAAAATCAATAACTGATTATAGAAGTAAAGGCATTATAAAAATACGAAAGAAAGTTTACTTAAACCTTGGAGTGAAGAAATCTAGATATTAAAATTACGTTTGTACTAACTTTAGTTTTAAAATAAAAATATCAATTTGAATATCTTTCATTTGTTTATTTGACCCATTTGTATCGTTCGGAAAAGTAGAAAATTCGTTCTTATCGCCAATGTTTTTTTTTATTGTATTGATATGAAAATGTTTCAAAATATGAAAACAAACAATAACATTACATAAATAAACAATTTTTATTTGATTATAGATTAATGATTATAAAAGAAATGGAATCTAATTATTTTGCAACAACATGGTAATACTTGAAATGGTTAATGTATAATGCCACATGGCAATTATTCCATTCGTAAAATGTATATTTTCATTTTTTTCCTGATGCACAAACTACACAACGTTTGCGAGTTTTCTTCGATGACAGTAGCCAGGTAAAATTTTCATTATGATGCAAACGGGTTAATAGATCAAATCAACTGGAAAAAAATTTGAATTTAAATTTTTGTTTATTGTTATTTTAATTAACTAATGTTTTTTTATTGATTTGGGTTCTATAATTGTTTATGTTTCGAATAAAGTTGTATTCTCATAAAAATTATCAAAAATTAACTTACAAGATTGTTAGATCGTCTTGAGGCCCGTGTTGTTTTTAATTAAAAAAAAATTCCCCAGTGTTTTTGCATCAAAAGGAAGCTTTTTGGGGGGCATCGAAAAAGATTTAACTTTTAACGACCACCCTAATGTACGTACGTACATACATACATACATACGTCATGGTTCGAAAAATGGCAGTAAAATCATCATTGTAGACTCTACATTGTAGACTAACGATACATGTTGGCAATGTCTATCAAACTTGGCGATAACAAAAGTTATTTATTGTCGCGTGAATGTTCCGTTTGAACCCTTGCAACATCCAGTTAATTCAAAAGATGAAACAAGAATACTCGAATTAATTGCACATTCTTGTGGAGCAATCAGAAACCCATTAGAATATTATATTACAAAGTATTTAAGATTTGGAAAAACTTTTGCTTGTACTTCATTAGCTGACATTTCGTGCTGCTAAACACACTCGAAATATAGGAATCTTAATGCAATTGTAAATACGACAAAAGAAATAACGAATGCACATTATTTGTTAATAAATTAGACTGTTATTACACAAGTCAAAGAAATGAATGTACTGCAGGAGGGTAGGAAAAATTGTAAAAAATGAAATTTGTGCATGATGAAATCTATCACCTTTTATTAATAATTTATTCGGTTCGTTTAGCCTTCCGACTATATCGAGACACTCACCGAGGATTTTTTTCTTTTCCCTTTTTAACCAAAAAGCATCTTGCAATTTCGCTTTCTTTGTGTTTTGGGGAATTATCGATACATGAATGTTGCTTTGATTGCGCTTTTCCCATTTTCTACGGTTGCGATTGTTCGATAAGTCGATATAAGATCGTCGCACAGGCATTGAAATGAATAAGAATAAAACCAGGTAGAAAACCGCCAGAAATATATATGTATCTTGAGAATAGAGCAAATTTCGAAATCCACTTTTATATCTATTTTCTTCCGGTCTAATCCGAAGTCCGTGACATTCGTCTCAAGGCTAAACTTGACATTAAAACAAGTTTCGCAGAGACTTGTCTCCCACTGATTCCACCCGAAAGAAATCAATACCGACGTTATAGTCTAACGTAATAAAAATCGCGCGCTATTTCTACGAAGCTCGTACCGTCGAACCATTTCCCAGAGTCTAAGTAGTCGAGTTATTTATTATTAGTAAGAACGTACGCTTTGGAACTCGGGTACGTGGACGGTCGGAGTCGGCAGAGGGCGCAACGATCCAAAGGAATGATCTGCGGAGTCGTGCTTAAGAAATTAACGGAAATTAAACTATCGCCGATATTAATGAAAGAGAAGGGAGCAGATAAGAAAATGGAAGTCAGGGGCGGAGGAGGGAAGGAGAGGAGCGAGACCGGGCTACTGACAATAAGTGGATCTCCAGAGGGGAAGAGCGAGAGAGAGAGAGAGGTAACGAGAGAAAGAGGGGGAACGAGGCTCAGGATGGTGGAACCGGTGGTTCCCGAGGAGAAGAGAGAGACGGTCGTCGACAGACAAAGACGGAAGGCAGAGCCCTGGTGGCTCGTACGAGAGGGAAGGGAACCGGCGGGGTGGGGATAGAAGGAGAATTACGACGAGGGATACAAGAGAGAGAGAGAGAATCTCCGTTTGATCTTGCCGCCGCACGCGATCTCGCACACATATGCATGTTTCTGGCCCCTCTTCTGCGGATTCGCATGAATGCACCAACACATCGGGCGATTTAAAATCTCTCCTCTCTGTTAGCCCGGTTCGTCTCGCTTCGACCGACGGTTCAGCCAGGCACTCTCTTGTTCCTGGATGCGTATAATAAACACCGTGCAAGCCAACTCAGCCGAGTCGCCTATAATTTCTCGCGGAAAATTATATGTTAATGCGTCCTTAATGGCGTCGTTCGTTAACGGGATCGTTGTAAGCCCGAGGGATAGAACCGTGCCGAGACCGCGATTCGATTCGCTCGAGCATACCGCGAGCGGACTACTCGCTCTCGTTCTCTCTCTCTCTCTCTCTCTCTCTCTCTCTCTCTCTCTCTCTCTCTCTCTCTCTCTCTCTCTCTCTCTCTCTCTCTGTAGCTCTTCTTTTTTCGCCGTAAGCGTATCGCGTGTTTTTTGCCAAAAGTCTCACGCATTTCGGGAAAATATAACGGAAAGAGACGTCTCGTTTGATCGTTTCAAGCCGAATCTTTAAGGCTTTGCTAACGGACGCAGCCTCACGGGAACATCAACGTACGCTGCGATTCAATTTACTCGATTCTATCCTATTGTTTCCTTCTCGCACGATTTCTTTTAAGGGGGGGGGTAAGGGTTTGCGTAATCGAGAATTCGATTTTTTTTTTTTGCTTTTTCTTATAGTTCAATATTTCGAGAGTATTGTCCCAAAATTTTAAGATAATCGGAGAAAAACTCTCAAAGTTATTGACCAGTTAGTCGTTATATTTTCGGTCGGGCGTTTGCCGCTCACATCAGTGATTTTATAATAGTTATGTGGGATACGAAAATCTGAAATACGGGATTGTAATGTGTAAATGAAATGTGTTTAGACTGAGTGACGAAGCGACAAAAAAATTAAGGAAAAAACGGAGAAGTAAAATACTCGGCGGAAAAGGAATTTATCTTCACTTTTGTACAGTTAAATCTTTAAACGCGGTTTTCTCGAAACCATGTTTTCAAAGTCCGTGATCACTGCCATTTAAAACATACTTTACCGATTCTTTTCAAACTTGGTACATACCTTCTATACAGGGTGTCCCATTTTAATCTTTCCACTTGATTATCTCGAAAAATATTCATTATTCGAAAAAAATTTTTATACGAAAGATACTCTATTTGAAGGGGGACATTCAATGGTGGACACTGTTTTTTCTTGGGTGGAGGCGCCTCCGAGATATGAAGGTGACCTTTGTTTTTTTAAATGGAACTATAGTATTTTTTTACACTAGACACATAGCCTGACTCAAGACAAATCCATTGACCTATAATATGTTGACCTTGAAACGTCATTGAAGGTCATTTTCAGTCACTTGAAATTTTTGAACATTACACGCCCAGAAGATATTTCTCATCTTTTAAATTCAAGAGGACGTCCTTGGACATTAATGCAATTGCTATTAATGTTTGCAAACACAGAATAACTATCAGCAGAACGATGTAGAGTACTACTACTATTAACATTCATGTTTATAAACACGGAATATCTGTTAGCAGAACCTTCTAGGGCATTAAACTGTAGTTGCTTCGAAGCTGTAAGTAGGTAGATATTACAAGCATTCTGAATTTTGATAGTGATCAATTTTACGATGACTGATTACACGCCTAATGAAATTGTTGACATGAATTTAATTTTGGGAGAATGTCAACGAAATTATAGGGCAGCTGCCCGAATGTATCGGGAAAGATTTCCGAATCGGCGGCACCCAAGTAGCACAGTGATCAGAAATTGTGAGATTCGGGCTCGGCAAGGTCATTTAGGGACAGAATCAACAAGTGCCTTAACGTCCAAGGTCGTCCTTTTGAATTTAGAAGATGAGAAACATCATCTGGAAGTGTAATGTCCAAAAATTTCAAGTGACTGAAAATGACCTTCAATGACGTTTCAAGGTCAACATATTATAGGTCAATGGATTTGTCTTGAGTCAGGCTATGTGTCTAGCGTAAAAAAATACTATAGTTCCATTTAAAAAAACAAAGGTCACCTTCATATCTCGGAGGCGCCTCCACCTAAGAAAAAACAGTGTCCACCATTGAATGTCCCCCTTCAAATAGAGTATCTTTCGTATAAAAATTTTTTTCGAATAATGAATATTTTTCGAGATAATCAAGTGGAAAGATTAAAATGGGACACCCTGTATATAAAATACCTCCCCCCAACGATTAGGATGATATTTTTTTTTGACATTAAGGGGTTTTTTCAGTAGCAAAATGACGGAAATTTTAGTGAAAAATCGCAATTTTTGCTTCAAACGACCACCAAAAGTTTTAAAATGAAAAAAATAACAATTAGCGATCGTTGGGGGGAGGATTTACTCATCTTCTAACTAAATTTTATTGTTATTTTGATTTCTGATACTTTTCGACTGAGATACAGTGATCACCGCAAAACGTGTTTTTCGAAAGGCGCTCTCGGAAAAGCTCCGTCACCGGCTTATTTCTTGATATTTTGCAACCAAAAAATTACAAAATGTTGTTGAAATAACAATATATAATGTGCAAAAGGTTCGAACAAATTTGCTTTATTCGTTCGTCTGAAAAAAAATCGCAAAGAAAGTGTTTTTTTTTGCCCTGAAACCCTTACCCCCCCTTAAACCACTGATGTAGAAACGCATCAATTATTCATCTGCGTGGTAGTCAAGTGAAACAACGTTTTAATTTTAAGGAATTCGGTAAATGATTCTCGCAGCTTGTTTAGCAAAGTATTTCTCTTTGATTGATACTAGGAATATGTATCTGCATTAACGCTATTTCTAACAAGAAGAGTCGAAGGACATCTTCCACAATTTGACTTAAAATTATTTTCAAAGTTCAATCATTCGTACAATACTTGGTAAATTAATTCAGCGAGATTATTTTCCACCAGTTCATTCTGAATCTAAGAATATGCGTATATATGTATTGCACCTATTTCTACCATCAGCTGCTCTGTTGCACCTTATGGCTTTCGTAACAGTATCAAATTTTTAACCACTAATGCGTCATATCAATTGTAATTAGATTTGAGAATCCTCGTTTTACTTATAAGGGGGAAAAAGGAGTTGTTGCATAACTTTCGAACGTGCTTGTTTTCGAAGAAGATTTTCAATTTTAAAGATGTCTCTGGTCCAACCGAACACGCCAAACGGAACATGACGAGGGGCAAATCAAGCACCGCATTTAATTTACTATTTGACAGTAATATTACGGAACACATTATAAAATGTACGGAAATGAAAGCTCAAAGAGTTCGCGGAAAAGAATGCAGTGTTCCTCGCGGTTTTTATGGAATAAAAAATGGGTTCCTTCATTTCTTTCGAATGTCATGAGTTGAAAGTGCGTCATGGAAATAATATGATTTTTCCGTTTTGATAATAAAAACGCGCGGAGCGAACGTTTAGGAAAAACTAAATTTGCTTTAGTATCAAGAGTATGGAACACATCCGTTGAAAATGTATTTACAACTCGATTAAATAATCTCTAACAAATACCCATCGGTGTGTCGATACGTATATGTATTACCCAAGTTATCTATACAGGGTGTAACAAAGATACGGGGACACTTTTTCAGCATCGATAGTACGCACCAATAGATTAGAAAAAAGTCTCTAAAGATATGTCTAAAAACCACCCCCTATCGAGATACAACCCTTTTTTTTTAAATTTTTAAAAAATCATATCTGTACAGGATGTAACAAAAATTCTGGGACACTTTTTCAGTATCGATAGTACGCACCAAAAGATGAAAAAAAAAGTCTATAAAGTTTTGACTAAAAACCATCCCCTATGGAGATACAACCCTTTTTGTAAAAAATTTTTTAAAAATCATATCTCCGAAATGGTAGGTCGTAGAAGACCCGTTTTGATTGCAATATAACCGGAGAAGATCAAAGATAATAGAAAAAAATATAATTGCTGCGATTATTACTGTTAAATAGCATTTATTCATGTTTAATCCAAACAACTTCGATTGCCTATATCGTAGCAGGTTTGTAACAACTTGGGAAAAATTAAGGGTACTCACTAAGACTTCCTTTCCGTAGATAGTGATATTTTTTGTCGTAAACTTTAGCCTCTCCCGGTAATATTAAAATGAAAATCGGAGATATGATTTTTAAAAAATTGTTTACAAAAGGGCTTGTATCTCGATAGGGGGTGGTTTTTAGACAAAACTTCCGAGACTTTTTTTTTCATCTTTTGCTGCGTACTATCGATACTGAAAAAGTGTCCCCGCATTTTCGTTACACCCTGTATATTTAATTGATCATGTGAAATCGGGACAGTTATGTCAGTTATTTGTATTCAAACGCACAGATGTTGAAACACATCTTTTGTACGATATCGGTATACATCGGATCATGGTAGAATTAGTGTCAAAGGTATTATTACAAACGTACATAGATGCAATTAAACGGTATGGATTTCATTAGTGTTGGAATACTTATGCGGAATTAAATATTTATATAAAAAGTTAAATACCTCGAAACATATTCAACTGTGGAATTTAGTTTCATTTGATTGTTTATCAAATAATATCCGCAGTTATTTCACGTTGTAATACCGTCAATCACTTTGTTTCATTTATCGCATGAATATTTGACGTTTATTTAAAATAATAAACAAACATCTATTCTTGAGAAATTGTGTATTGAAACCTGAATGTCGAATCTCTTTGGATATGACACTGAAAATAGAAGTACGTGATTTATGGCGGCGTACACGTTTATTACCGATTTCAAAAGAATGTACATTATTTTTATGCTTAACACTATTTCTACCAAGAGGTGTCGATAGACACCTTTCAAATTTTAGCTTAAAATCATTCGTTAAGTTGAATCATTTCTCCACAATTAATTTGTTGACTTTTTATACAATAATTGTTAAGTTACCTATCTATATTTAACTAGTAATTTGAAATCCCAACTGTTTTGGCAAATATTTGCATTCAAACGAAAAGGTTTCAAAAGACACCTTTTGGTCGAAATAGGTAGACACACAATCGTGGTAGAAATAGCGTTAAATATTTGTCAAGTATTTTTCAGAAGGGAGATCAAATCATGGAGCGTGACATGCTTACCGAACGAATATACACCCGTCCCACGATTTACGTAGCCCTTTTTTACACGAGTATTTCTTTTAGGCGGTAAATCTGCCTCAATTTACGCGGAACTTTTTGTACACGGAATTGATTTCCGTGATCTTATTTTACGCAGTCAGATATGTATCCATATACAAAGATAATATTTTTTCTAAAAGTTAAAAAATTGATAGTTTTATGCAGTTAATATTGTGAGATCGGTTGACGGCACGCGTGATGCGGAAAGAAACTTGATTGCTTTCGGCCACAATAGTTGCAATATGGCTACAAATAGTTTCATCGGGTAGTACCGTTCCCATAACTAAAGAAGGAGTATCCAGTGTTATTACTTTATCACCAAAGGTTGAAGCAGAATGTTTTGTTAATTTAAACGAGCGTGGCAATGATTGTTCAATAGATCGCGAGTAAACCGATATTGAATTAATAAATATTTTACCCGAAACCCAACAACAGTGACAACGAAGAAACAGATTTATTCGCTGCGGAAACGAAAAAAATTGGAATTTGCCGTTATAGACATTGATTCAAACGTTCAACGAGCCTTCGACTTTCGTCAAAGTCTAACGAAATGCTGCAGCGAATATCTGCAAATTTATGAAAACTTAGTAACGGAAAATATTGAAATAACTCATCCGAAATAATTTACATTTACCCTGGAAATGGAAACGAACTTCCAGATACATATTTCAAACGATGAAAATTATGAGTTTCTGCCAATAAAACGAACAGGCTTATTGTTTTGAATTACAGTAGCGATAGTGGCATCAAATAAAACTTACGTACTCACTTCTGTTTTCTAAATGTTATATTTATTTTTTGTGTAGGTTATATGAAACGAATATCTACGTATGTATATATTATGTTTGTGTTTCATAAACTTTAACTAGTTTTTATTTCCAAAGTTTTCCCTTTTACATTGACAGATGCAATTTACACAATTTTCATTCGCGCAAATCACGAAAGTGTGAATTATTTCGGTTACTTTGGAAAATAATAAATGTGTATAAGCCACAAACTTTGTTTTAAATTTTATACCTTAAACATAATATGAAACGGGACGTACGTATAGGGTATAGCGATAGAAGCGATGCAAAGTGTAAATTGAAAAGCAAAAAAAAAGCAGAAACTTATGAGCGCTCGGGCGGTGGTCGTTTTGTACAATAGATAGATTGTCCATGAAAAAGCATTAAGTATGCAAAAATATGGCCCAAGTACAAGAGGCCCTGCGTTTGCTAACGATAGCTCACTTATGTATGTATGTACATACAGTTCTTTATACCAAGTATTTGAAATCGAACAAATGTGGACAGGTAGCAATTATTGCACAGTTTTAACAGAATGATATCGCTAAGAAAATATATTCCATTAGCTAAGTTATTAAGAAAATAATTTCTCGCCGTGTTTAGAAGAAATATCATAATTCTCAAGAATACAAAGACATGGGCCAAGTTCAAGGTTCAAGGTGATGTCACTTTGGAAACAGTTGCTCGTTAACATACGCTTCATTGTACGAAGGATTTAAAATCAGAGAAATCTTAGCAAGTACACATTTTTGTACAGCTTCGACACAATATAGTATCCTTGAAACATACACAGGCATAATAACGATGTTCGATTAACTAAATTTTCCAAAAATTAATATTCTCCCCCGTACAAAATATTATTCTAAAAGAGCGCAAAATTTCAAGAACAACGGATACACAGTGTAAGTTATGTCAACTGCCAACTTCTAAAAGCTCCTTTGCGCAAAATAGGTTTAAAGTTTTACAGCGAACTCTCCTATAACGCGTTCTCCACATATGTGCCGCGGTACGAATGATCGTTTTATAAGAGAGCCGAGCAAAAGTATAAAAGCCGGTGTCCTTAATTACCGTGTCTCTTTGTAAAGAAGCAACAGAAAAGAAACGACCGATCAAGAAATAATCAAAGCACAGAGGTCGGAGTCATGTAGGTACTCGTACGCTCGACAACCAGATGGGAATTACATCGCATCTCCGAAAATATTTTCGGCATTTACTTGTAGTTTTCTGGTAAATAAAATCGAATGTTTGTACACGGTACAGCAGAATTGCCACATGCATTACTTATGTTTGAGTAATGAAATAGGTATTTAGTAATGTCATGTTATTGGCAGAGAATATTATCAGAATTCGTACTAAAACTGTATTATCACCTAGAAGTTCTATAGAAATACAAGAATTAAAAGCTTTTCCAATATTTGATATGTCAAATGCTTCTATACGATAATTATTTTAAAATCAATCTGTACGATTCGTATAATTAGTGGGCCAGGTGTTTAACGACATCACGTTGCTTTTAAAGCAGAAATCGTTATTACGTTTTGCTGGAATATGATAAACTTGATGGAAACAATTTATTGATGTACTACATTCTTTTGCGGCATTGATTTTTGTTTAATGACAAGTGTCGCGTGTCGCAACGGTGCTTCTGCCGTAGTAGTCGTTTTTAAAGACAGATATGTGGTTGTAATACAAACATATAATATCCTATGGTTTGGAATGACAACAATGATATAATATATTATCGTGTACGACATTTCCCACGAAGCTTTCGGATCATTATACATATACATACATATACTACAGATGTAAAAAAGAAATAAGTGTTATAGGTCTACTTTGTTGATAAGTTTTAAGAAAAATATAAACTGTGAAATACGAAGCAAACTTCGCACACACTTCATAATTCATATGTGTATACAGACATGCATACTTTTCAACACAGTAATCGTTGTTCGATATTTTTACATCGTTTAATCATTTCGCCAATAAAAAATCCTTGTATTGTTTGGTAGGAAAATCTGGGACTCCCTGTATACCGGATATTGTAATAATGTAATGTATTTGTGGAGATTATTTTAGAATCAAACGATGCATACGTTTTATCTCATAATTGTAGGATTACCTGGAAATTTGCATGGCAAAGGTTTAATGCGATAAAGTGTACGACGTACACGTATGTTTAATTAACGATCGACTTTGATGTATGTATGTACATACATATGTACGTTGCTCGAAATGTTTGGTTTCGATTGAAGAAACACCTTTTATTTCGCGTAACGAGCGAACATAATTAAAAATAATATATGGAAATATTATCAATCACGAGAGATATACACATGCACCCGTAACATCCCGAGCGAATCGAACGTTTCCGCAGAGAAAATATTATGAATATCGAGTGTAATATAAATTCGAAATTAGATATCGGTTAAATCAGTGGTAGGCAAACTTTTTTAATGGGGGACCCCAAAGTTTAAGAAATTCTAGAGGAGGGCCAGAATTATAGAAAAAAATGCATTTTGTGTTAAAGCTACTAAGTAGAATCTACCTTATACTTCTCAACCGTCAAAACGTAATTATAGCGGGCCATATACAATCCATGTCGATGGACCCTCGGCGGGCCGGATTAAATACTTTCGCGGGCCGGAGCTGGCCCGCGGGCCGTACTTTGCCCATCACTGGGTTAAATAAACGACGTTTATAATTTAGGATAGATCTGGTATAATGTGTATCTTGAAATTTCAGAAATATTTCTATCATATCACTTGAAACTTGAAGATTGTATTATTATTAAGTTGGTACATGAATAAACTGCAAGTGTCGTGTACGCAAATTTTGTCCTTTTCTATTTAAATGGGACGTCGTGGGGGAGTTTTAAAACATTTAAAAAGAATTGTCTAAAACCAGTTTAAAAAGTACGAAGCACGCAGGGAAATGTTTTCACCGAGGAAACCTAAATGGAATTTTAGCAACTAAAAAACGATCTTTTTCGATGTTTACATTTACTTGTTAATACTTACAGTGGCTTCTTCGGTAGAAAATATCATGAACAGGCTATTTCGTTTTTAAGAAGTGTATAGTGAAATTGTCAACCTTTCGAAAGAGAATATTTTCTGAATATGAGTCAAAGTATGCATATTTTGTTAGAATTGTTTACAGAAACCACCGACCAGGAGAAATTAATTGTAATATTTACCGAAACACTTGAAACCGTTATCACCAGTATCACTAAATTTTGTAATAATACAATTTCCGAATATTGCCCTAACTCGCAAAATGTATCATTAAAAACATTGTTAGGCACGCTGTGCGAAGGTCATCGAGTTGTACGTACCCTGCAAAATGTTATTGAATGTGGTTGGTCGTTAGAGGTGTCTACGCATTTTTAAGTATGCAGGAAGTTGGTGATTTTCGTGCAAAAATGACTCGTTGCTTGTAAACGCGTGTATTCGTAGGATGACGTAGGATAACGTAGGATAACGTAGGATGCATTTCCCGAGTTTCTTTCAAGACGACATAGAAAATTAGAAGTTGGCACATTTCAAGAAGTTTAAAAAAGTCAATGAAACGCATAAAGGGTCAAAGTGGTTTAGTTAATGCAAAAATAAGTTTATTCTCGTCGGTAGACTTTGTAATAAATTCCAAGAAAATTTGACGTGCCCGAACATTCGTGGAAGACAAAACTCCTGTATGTCTCTATTGTGAAAAACACATATGTATTTCGTACTGAAAATATGTCCGCCGCAGGGGTGGTGTGCGAGAACCTAAGAATTTAGCGTCGAGAATGTTTATTGCGAGAAGTACATCAACCGTCAATGTTACGTCAACGTTCGTCCGCAGTTGGATTATTAAAAGTCGAGACATAGCACGCGAGGAGACGACAGTACTTACTACTTCCTATACGTCTAACGTAAGATTTCATCGATCGATTACCGTGTTGTCGCGGAAGATCTACTTATTAGCCTGTCAACTTTCTCGCATTACCAATGAAAATGTTCCTAGGAAAACGCTATGCCGTTTCACAAAAGGGGTCGAATCTCTATAACGATTCAGGGATTACCAAGTACCGTATACTTTGGATAATCGTCAATTACGGCAGAATTGTTGCAATTGGGGCAGATAAATGGTTTTCTGCAAATATAGAATTTCTTACGTTTCTTAGGAACCAATGGGTTGTTGCAAGTAGCGGGCGGCTTCGGAGTAGCCCCCGTGCGATTAGGTACATAACATACATCAGTTATGAAAAATACAAGGCACATGGTCAAAAAATAACGTATTAACGCTACTATATGTATTTGGGACATCGAGTTTTGCTGGGACTAAAATTTCATGAGCACTATTATTAGTCAGTTTGTTTTCTGATTCTTTGATTGATTTGCACAATATGTAAGACGCACACAAGCTGCTCGGGACTATGTACTTTGTAATCTTGATTTAAAATGTACTACTGCATGGAGCGATAATAAGTTGTTCGACGGGGATGTCTGAAGGATAAGAGGATCACTCCGGGTCGGTTCGAGTGAACCCGCTGACGGTATTCCGGCAAGGTCACAATACGATTTCACGGACAAGTGCCCGCCGCAGTCTCGGATCTTATCGAACTAAATCTACCGTTTATTTTGTGCAGTTTATTTTCTGATCCTACGGCTGAAACTCGCGATCGAAGGTATGTACTGTTACTATACGTATGTATATCGAATCCGAATGCAATAGTCGCGAAAACCGAAGTAAATATGTTACAACCGTTTCGAGTGAATGTCGGTTTCGGCTACGTTTGTAATATCGGATCTGATATTGGTTCTATTTCACTTCTGTACCACCCCGGTTGCGGTGTTAATATTGCCGTTCGTTGGGACTCGTCATTCAACAATTTAGTATTTGTAACGAATTCCGTAGACTCCAATGCAGTATCACCAGAACGACCCTGTATTTCACCATATATGTATTCAGTCTAAGAGGCACAGGCATATGCAACAAAATCGACAAGACGAAGGGGTTCGCGTTGCTGGGATAAAGGTACGCGAGATTCATTAACACATTCGCAACCGCCGACGCGAATTCGCGTCTTTTCAAGTTCTGTTCGTGATGGCCGCTGACGTGAATCGCGTCATTTTGATAATAGACAGGTGGTCTGTTATCTACCTGTAAAACATGTATAGAATTTACAAAAATGTTTGTTTTATACAACACAGACTTAATTGCAACATTGATACTTCAAAACAAATTTTACAATTCTTATCCTTCCTTTAACGATACAAGTTTGTGGCGATCAGCTTCAGAATTTCAAATTGTGGTATTTTTGCCTGAGCGACGGTAGCAGTATGTATTAACCCTACCTTTTCCTCCAATTATTATACGTATGTAGACTCGTAATAGTATTAAAACCGATGCAGAAAGACGGTAGAACCGACATCGAACGAGTGATTAGTATTAATATTAATATTAGTATGTATTAGTGTTACAATCGGAACCGGTATACAACCGATATACGTAGAAGCGTAATCGAAATCGATATCTTCCGTATCTGGATTCTTCGTAACTGTTATGGAACATTATGGTCCCTTAAGGGGAGGTTCTCATTACGACCGACCAAAAATTCGAAATTTTTTTTTTCATTTTTTGATAGTAAATTATGTTTAGAATATATTCCCAAAACCGTTTCGTCGGATATAATTTTTTAAAAAAGTTATGGAATAAAAACTAGAACTACTTTTTGACTGAAAAATTGAAATTGAGTGGTAGTTTGAGCGGAGGATATCTTATTCTTGGATGAATCTGCACGAACAGTATGAACTTGAGGAGGGGCTAATGTATGGCCTTGGAATCGCTGATTAGCCACAAGGGATAATATTTAGACGTTAACACAGATTCGTGGATCGAATCTTTAATCGTGTCTCCTGAAAAATCGTGTTTTTCAAACTGTTGCCCAAGATTACTCAAAAACTACTTGATAGATCGCCTTTCTCTTTGTTTTGTTTTGAAGTAGATTTGATTTATTGGAGCCCCTACTAGAATCAAGAGGATATATGCATTATTTTTTTTGTTACAGTACGTTAAAGAGCGAAAAAGTGAAAAAACGAAAAAGAACATTCAAATGTCCGCCATTTTTTTAATTTTCGACTTTCATTGATGATTCTAGTAGGAGCTCCAACTACACTCATATATTTTATAAAAATTCTTGCATTAGTCATTTTTGATAACTTTTGTAGATGCTAGAGTGGGCAACAACCGGCTGCCTTTTCTTGAGATCGTCATATTACAAGGCGTGTAAACAAACATTGTCACATTATTTTTCAATAAAAAAATTTTTTTTGCGCCTTTTGATTCATTAAACAAGTGACGATAAGTTAGAGTTCTTCATTTATGTCCTTCAGTGAGAAAAAAATTCGAGAAAATGATCTTCTTTTGGGGCTCTCAGATGAGAATCTCCCCTTAAAACTGTTTCGAGAACCGATATTGTAACAGTTCTCACCACAGGCTTGCGATTCGATTCGGTCGCTATTTAGACTGTACCCCGTTTGACCCCTCGTTACACCATGACCGAGGATTGCGAGTGCAAGCGATACCCAAACATTTCGTAATCATTTCCCGACAATATTCAGTTCTTCCCGCTAATACGTTTGGTACCAGTCGATTACTTTCATCTTTCGGATCCTTATTATTTCAGTTATCTAATTGAACTGGCTACGAGTAAGTCTTGCGGTTGATAACGTTATTATGAAATATTAACCCAAAGACTCGTACGGAATATGTAGTTGAATAGCAACCTAACCGCAAGGGAACTTATTTAACACGTTAGTCTTTTTGATTTTGCTTTGTTTATAATATTTCGTTAGGCGACGAAAAATTGTATTTAAATTTTATTTAAATAGTTCTATGTACATACATGTGCACGTGCAAATATCGCCTTCTGCCTGCTGTTAGGGACCACAAGTTGATTAGCAGCGAATGTGGTTAGCCGTATAGAGGGACCCGATTCTTCGAACGTATGTACATATATGCATGTGTGTATAAGCTCTAGATTTAGCTACCGAGTCCGTACGTATATCGAAATTACATGTAGGTAAATTATTTCGTCGAGTACGAGATATTGTACGAAAGATTCTCTGTCAAACAACATTGTTTGTTTTGATAGTATTGCTTTGATCGCAAGTGGAAAAGAGGAACAGAAAGAAACTATTTCGCACAAAGTTATAAATAGAGCCTAACCTACGTATTTCTTCGTCATATACCTTAAGAAAAGGTTGTGCACTCAATCCGATGCGGCAACGACTGTTATTCTCAACTATCTACATCTTATATAAATTACTCCAACTTGTTGGTAACAGGAAGTATCGCACCGTTCATTGCGTACTAACTATTATTCATGTACGTGAATATTTTCTTCTTTACGAAACGCAAGTTTATCACCCAGCAAGTGAGTTATGTCGCAGTCAAAATAAACATAAAATAAATATATGCACTAATATGGTCTCACAATTGTCAGTCCCTCTACATGTACTTTTACTCGACGGCCGTGTTTACGTTCGTAGCTATCGCAGGAATAAAATAGCGAACGTCGCACAAAAAAAACAGGACCCAAGGTTCGATAATTGTATGTACACCGCCGGACCCGAGTTTGGGACAAATGTCGAGTTTTTACTATAACTAATTTAAAATAAGTAGCAAGGCATATAGACGTCACGTCTCTGTAAAACTCTTTGCGGTATCAGTTTGAGGTTAGCTTCAGAGTATGGCAAAAATATGCTGTATTATGTAACTGTAATGGAGGTATTAAATCGTTTAAATTCTCCTACAAAAGGTATGACTCTAAATAAAACCACTTGAGTGGTTCAACGTTTACCGATTTTTCGATAAAATTTCAAAGTTATTATAACGCAAATCCAGGTAACACAGAGTAAGTGATAAATTAAATTTCTCAGATGTTTTACATTCGCCAGTTTCATAGGTACAGCTTTAGCGGCACATATTCCGATTGTTCTGGTAACACAAGTTCCGAAATTGATTATAACTTTATCTTATTGGCAATGGCCAACAAAGAGAAGAAGACCATGGAACCCAGTCGCATTGGAATCACCACCTAAAACATCAAAGATCTCTTTGACGATTCCGGTTAGTCCCACCACTACTGCGAAATCATAAGAACACTGTGTGTTGTACGCATACGCTGTCAGTATACTCCACTGCACCCCGTCCGGTATCATGTTGTATGGAAAAACCAGTTTGCGATGGAGAATGCGTCTAATGAAATACTTCCGACACCGATAAGCTGGAACACTATCGACGACGAACCCAACATTGAGAAAAATGACAAATTTTTTATTCAAATTCTTTCATCTATCTTTATTTTTCTAGTCATTTGCTATCGAATACTATATCTTCGAATATGTACCGTTTCATAAAAATAGCATAATACTGTAGTGATAAGAATGTTCCTCTGCATTTGTTCTCTAAAAGTAGACTCGACATGTGCTGTCAATTTGGCACAAAAGATTTTTTCGTGTTAACACGTTAAGCGTCGATCCTGCATTGGTTTTCTTTCTTTTAAAAAACGCTCAATTAAGAAATTTCACTTTTTTAAATTAATCAATGTTAGTATTCGAACACGTCATCAGAGCCGAACTGTTTAGAAAAGATCAATCGAAAAATACTTATTATATTGATAAAGTCGATCATATTATAGGTACAAACAGTTGTATACGTATAAAATTACTATTTGTGTATAATGCAGTCCTTAAAGTTCAATCACTCCCTGGAAATCGATACATATGAAGCGTTTTTTTTTGTCACCGAATATGCATATACATTACGGTGGCCGTTAAAACTTATTTTTTTTGCGTCGCCCCCTAAAAAGCTTCTTTTTGATGAAACAACACTGGGATATATTTTTTTTTTAATTAAACACAACACGTGCCTCAAGACGATCCAAGTTATTGTTTTGGTATAATCACGTTTTTTGTCAATTTTTATGAAAAAAACAATGTTATTCGAAATATGAACAATTATCGAACCCAAATAAATAAAAAACCCTAGTTAATAAAAATAACAATAAACAAAAATTGAAATTCAAAATTTTTCCCATTTCATTTTGTCTATTATAAAAAAATGAAAGACATTCCAATTGATATTTTTACTTTAACCCTTTCGCGCCGGGAGCCCCATCCGCCGAAGTAGCGTCACTGAACGGAAACTCGCGCCGAAAATATGCACAGTGCGCGTGGTTTCTGTATACATGTTGTTCTAAGTGTTAAATAGGAACTGTGCTGAATAAAACAATCATTGCTCTAATGTGATAAGCATATTTACATTTTTAATATGAAAAGACTATGCTCTGCCAGTAACAAAAAATGTTGCTATCGATTATAGTGGCACTTGTACAGATCATTTCAATGCCGCATATATGCGGCGCTCGTACCCAGAAGTCGTGGTGTGGATGCCGCGTATATGCGGCGCCCGTACCCACAGGTCGTTAAGTGGATGCCGCATATATGCGGCGCTCGGCGCGAAAGGGTTAAAGCTAAATTAGTACAAACGTAATTTTAATATCTAGATTTCTTCACTCCAAGGTTTAAGTAAACTTTCTTTCGTATTTTTAATGCCTTTACTTCTATAACACTGTACAACACCATCTTTTTTTTCGCAATATCCACTGGGTGATCCTATTATAGAGTTTCTCGCCCGGAAAACGAATCCGGCAGCAGAAATGTTCTGTAACCCTCAGTTTTTGAGAAACTTGAGTTTTTCGAAAATCGGCTCATTTTCGCAAAAATGAAGTATTACGTGAAAACTAGAAATGCTAGAGAGTTCAAGCTAGTCTTAAAAGATAGAGGAGAGTTTGCTGGATATGTTAGTGTATACATTTATCAAGATCTGTCGTTTTAAATGGTTCATCAAAAGGAAGCTTTATATGGGGCGTGGCAAAAGATTTAATTTTTAACGACCACCCTAATGTATGTATGTACATGTGTGTAGTTCATTCCATATCAAGCCGATCACGTTTTCGAGCAGCATATGGAATTTTTTTTCGAAATCACACACGCTGCAGTCCTTGGCATATCATGTATGGATCCAACTAGTTTTTTTTTTAATTCTAAAAATTGTCAAAGTTACTGTTGTTAAAAGTCTTGAATTCTGTAAATCAGCTGTACTTTAAAACATCACATCTCGGTATATCGCAGAGCAATTTTCTTTGTATAAATTTTCATTGGGAAGAAGTAAATTTTTCCATAAAAAATACAATTTCTGGAATTACCGACGTGGATTACAATTACCATTTGGTTGGTTGAATTCGGAGAAAGGAGTACGCATTGGCGATTCGGGTGTGACGTTTGGTGTGCTTGTTCGCTAGTGCCGTTTCTCTTATATTTAGTTGAAAAACTATAAAATACCGTCTATAAGTTGTCCTTTATGTTAATCAGAGTCGCTATGACTCGGATTACTGTTATCCACCCTAACTAAATTACTTACGAGTTGCAAAAGAGTTTTTTTTTGGTGTTGAAAACTTTTCAATAAGTTTTCAATATAACCTCAACATGAACACAAAGTCATCTGGCGCTAAAGTTAGTAACCAGTCAACCGACATGATAATGAAGAAATCTACAGCTATCGACGTCATCAACTCTACTGTGAAAGCAGCTGACGCAGCTAGATCTGCTACGCCTATTTCCTTACAAACAAGAAATAATGTGAGCTACTCTCTAATGGCTGCTGAAAATCAGCAGAGGGTAACCCAAGAACAAGCCATTGTTATGGATGCGATTGAAGGCATCCAAGTGTCAGAATACTGCTATGCTATTGCAAAAGTTACCTCCAATCCAAAAGACATCACACACGTCTCACGCATCTCAAACAATCGCGTATGTATGTTTCTCTCTAGCGCCAAAACAGCTGATTTTCTGTGTGAAGAGGTAAAAAAAATCAAAGTGTGCTCCCATGAAATTGACATTCGACCTTTAATTTCTAAGACTAAGAGGATAATTGTCTCTAATTTTAATCCATTGATCCCAGACTATGCAGTTCTCTCTGAACTTGAGAAGCTCGACATCCACCCGGTTGCAAGACTGACCCCTATTAAAGCCAGTGTACCAAGAGCTGAATTTGCTCATATCCAGAGTTTTAGTAAACAGATTTATTTAAAAGAAGAGGATATACCCAAGATACCTCCCTCCTTAGTAGTTACTTCAGGCAAAACAGCTTACCACCTGTACCTCTCTTCTGAAAAAATAGTCTGTTTCTTATGCAAACAGGAAGGTCATATTGCCAGAAATTGCAAGAATGCTGAAAACCCCACTGTTAATACACTCTCACATCCCAGTGAGACTACAATGGAAATGTCTGATCTTACAGAAAATGTAGTCGAATCAAACATCCATCCCGACGCCAGTAACCTTGAAGTTGTGGACAATTCTAAACACAATGAAAATTCAAGTGAAGATATCATTAAGGAATTTACTAAGTCAACAGGTTTCAAAAGGCCTCTGTCCTCTTCCTCGCCTTCCAACTCCTCCAAGCAGGAGTCATCTATTTCATCTAATATAAAAACTCCAATGTTAAAAAAGAAAAGAAAAAAAGTCTCAAAAGTGATAATATCCCCTCAAGTACTAATAAAGAAGATATTATCTTAAAGTTAAAACCTGTTGAAAAAAGTATACAACAGGGGGAAATCACTCTCAAAACAGACCTAAACGTTATAACTGACTTCTTGGTATCCTCATATGGCCAACATGATATAATTTATTTAGCTCATCAACTGGAATGCTGTGTTGAAGACCTCGCTTTCAGTCTTTCCGTTATTTTTGACGTTCTTGAAGACACAAATCTTAAGCATCGCATTAAAAGACTGGTCAAAAAGTTTATCACGTCTAGTGAAAACAACTCACTTAGAAGTTCAGATGGTGATTCATGTTCACAAAGTGAACACGAGGCTTTATTAATATCTCATCTTTACCGAGTATCATCCATTTATAAATCAAATTCAAGAAAAAAAAAATATGAATTCTAATATGAACTTCTCTGTTCAACATAGCCTCAAGTTCCTATTTTGGAACTCTAGAAGCTTTAATCTAAGAAAAATTGAATTGGAAACTGTTTATAAAAACTTCGATATCTTGATATTTGTCGAATCATGGCTGAAAGAGAGTGACAAGGTACATTTCCCTGGATATCTTACCTATAGAAAGGACAGGACCCCCCACTCAAGGGGAGGTGGCATTTTGGTTCTTATCCGTCAAAACCTTCAATATCACTAAATTGCTGATATAAGCTCTCCAAGTGATATGGTTGAGCTGTGTAGCTTAAGATTCAACGACGTCAAGCCATCCTTCGACTTATTTGTCTGCTACAGAGTCCCAGGTATCACTCTAAGTGGATCCCAATGGGATTGCATCTTTTCTAACTTAATCACTGGCAATAACTCACTAATTTTAGGAGATTTCAATGCTCACTCCAGAGACTGGAATTGTTCCAGTACTGACATGAATGGTGTTCACCTTGCAAACACTATCGACCGCTACCACTTACATATACACAACACAAACACATTTACTTACTTTAACTCCTACAACAACAACAAATCTAACATTGACCTGATTATTTCTTCGATGTCTCTTGTTGACAAAATTAATTTTAATCTTCTGGATGAATCTTGGGGTTCTGACCACTTTCCCCTTAAACTTGAATTGAGTGTGGAAAAAAATGTATATATCAAACAGTCTTTCAAATTGAAGTCCAAAAGAAGCAACTGGGATGTCGTCTATGATACTCTAGAGCAAAAATTTAACGGATTTCTCTCCCCTGACTATGAACAATTGTCGATTAGTGAAAAATATACCTTTTTTGTTAATCAAATCATCTATGCTTTAGAAAGATCTACTCCCTGTAAGAAGAAAGGCGCAAATCTCACTAACAAAAGCAAAATTGTTCACAATCCCGTTCCTTGGTGGGGTGAAGAATGCTCCAAAGTTTTAAGACTTAGAAAAGCCGCCTTTAAAAAGTGGCAATTTTCCTGTGATGTCAATGACTTCATCTCCTACAAAAAGTGTTGTGCTCAGGCTAAAAAAACCTTGAAACAAACAAAAATAAGAAGCTTTCGTACGTTTGCTGAAACAATTGACTTCAAAACAGACATTAATTATGTCTGGAGTAAATGTAAAATATTTAAAAATAAATGGGTCAAACTTCAGCCCATGCATTCAGAACGCAATTGTCTCGTTCAGATTTGGTTTCTGTAGCACTCGATAAATTGGCTCCATTAGACATCAATCCTCACACTCCTTCTCCTTTACCAGAATGTGAAGAGAATCTGTTTCTGTCTTCCCAATTTGAATTTTCTGAATTTAATACTGCTCTTGAAGGAAAAAACAGTCAATCTGCTCCGGGAATGGATGGAATTGATTTTGAAACAATCCAAAAACTTCCAGTTAAAATTAAACTCATTTTATTAGATTTATTTAATCTAATGTTTAATCTAAGTGAGTTTCCCGCCTCCTGGAAGAATTCCTATGTCCACTTCATTCCTAAGTCGGATGGTATTAGCATGAGACCGATTTCTCTTACGTCATGTCTTTGTAAACTATTTGAAACTATCGTTAAGAATAGACTCCAATGGTGGATGGAGTTTAATAATTTGATCCCTTCCTCTCAGTTTGGGTTTCGTAGAGGTAGGTCTTGCCTGGATAACGTCACTCAGCTTACCCTGAAGGTTGATGAGGCCTTTGCTGAAAGGAGGCAGGTTCTTGACTGCTTTCTTGACGTTAAGGGGGCGTTTGATAATGTTTTAGTTTCTACGCTTTGCGGCAAATTAGCCGAATTAGGTTGCCCTCTCAAACTGGTGTCTTTCGTTCACTTTCTCACCAGTGAAAGATTTATTTACTCGGAAGCTAATTTAAACAATCCGAGAACGTTGTTCAGGGGCGTTCCTCAGGCTGGAGTTTTGAGCCCTTTACTCTATACCATAGCTGTCAAGGACATTTCAGCTGGACTTCCCAAATTCATTAAGATTTCTGAATTTGCAGACGATATAGCTATCTATTTAAAATTTACTTCCATCAAATGGGCCACAAAAATCATAGAAAACTCTCTTAAAAAAATCAGCTCTCATTTGCAGGAGGTTGGTCTGCAACTTTCACCCCACAAAACTGTTTTGATTCATTTTAATCGTAAAGAATTTACTCCGGGTTCTGTTTCTATTAAATTAAACAATTGTATAATTCCGTCCAGCTCGTCGGTTCGTTTTTTGGGCATCCATCTTGATTATCGTTTGACATTTCGATCTCATGTTGACATAGTCTTTAGAAAATGTTCTAGGGCTATGAACATTATTAAATACCTCTGTGGAGTTTGGTGGGGTTCAGATCCGCAGACTCTTCTGATTCTTTACAGGAGCTTTATTAGATCCATTATAGACTATGGCAGTTGTGTCTACCTTTCGTTCAGTCAGAGTATTCTTGATAAAATTGAAAGAATCCAGTCCCAAGCAATACGTATATCTCTTGGATATCGTAAGACCACTCCCTTGAACGTCTTGTTGACTGAATCCTGTTTAACCAACATCAGGGATCGTGCAATCCAACTGGGTAATTCGTTTCTTGCCAAAGTCTTTTCTAATACTGCCTCTAATACGCTTAACTCAGTGAAATGCTACTGCTCTATCTCTCAGAGACGTGGCCTTAGCCCTACCAGGATTATTCACTACTGTATTGATTTTGTAAACGAAATTTCATCTCAGATAACTAATTCTAAAAAACTCGCTGTCTACAATTATAATTATTCTACTCTTCTAACTTCCATACATTATAGTACAGACCTAGGTAACATGCTCAGAGAGTCTATCAACCCTAATAGAGCCTTTAATAACTACTCAGACGGTCGCCGGTCATTGATGTTGTTTACTGATGGAAGCAAGTCAGATAATCATGTCGGGTCTGCTTGTTTCTGCCCAAGCTTAGACCTAACGTAGCTCTCAGTAGTGCTCTTGATATTGCGCTTTAAAATTCCAACCAAGACTGTTTAATTTTCTCTGACTCTCTTAGCGCTCTTACGTCCCTTAAGTCGGTCAGAAGTAGTGACAAAATTAACCCCTATATCCTTGAGATCAAAGAAAAGTTCAATAAATACAGAGCCATCAGCCAGAACAATAGTAATTTGGAATTTTATTGGATCCCTGCACATTTAGGCATTAGTGGCAATGAGGCAGCGGATGCTTCAGCCAAACATGCAAGCAGATTACTTGAAATAGATGTTCCTTGTGCGCCATTAATTTACTGATTTTTATGCTGGCTTCCTGAGTAATGCCAGAAAATCAACAACTCAATTGGTGACCAATCCAAACCGGGTTACAGGGAAACACTACTTCCAAAATTACTATAAAGAGTCTTCCAAACCATGGTTCCTCGACAAGAATCTCTCAAGGAAAGTAGTGACAACAATCAATCGTATTAAATCTAACCATTATGGTTTGGTTTGGTCACTGAAAAAGTTAATATTGTTAAAGATCCCAAGTGTCAATGTGGTGCTGGACATGAGGACATCAACCACGTTTTATGGCAGTGTCCACTGTATGATCTCCAAAGAGAGACCATGTTCTGTAAACTAAAAGAGTTTAAAATCTTTCCTCCCCTGAACGTTGAAAGTTTACTGTCAGGGCCTCACATGGGCGCCTGCTTGTGGGTGTGCTCCTTTCTCAAGGACTGTGGTTTAAATGTTTAGTTTCTAAGTTTGTTTTATTGTATTATGTTATAATGTTGTTTTATTTTATTATTATGTATCCATTGTCGCCTCACAGACTTTATGTCTGACAGGCTTGAATAAATAAAAAAAAAAACAATTACCATCTAATTTTGTTAAACAATACAACATCAAATTTACAGATGAATTTTTCGAAATTTGATAAAAGCATACGGAATCTTTTATACGTTAATCTACAAAAATCGAGAGTTAGCCGTGCAACTGTTCCACACGTTCCGAAAAGCAATAACCGGGCCGCAAATTTCCCCTCCACTCCTACATATGTAAGTTTGTGTGTGTGTGTATGTATGTATGTATGTATGTATTGCATACATATACATACGTACAGGGTTGCACTCTTTACACTGCTATATCGTATCACTGATTAGTTTATCTATGCATGCAATTGTTTAAAAATCTATACAAATTCGGGGAAGTAATTTAGGTTATTTTCTTTTAGTTAATACCTCGAAAAAGAATGTCTTTCGACTAATTACCGACAAACGATTCGTTCAAGATCTTGCTGTATGCTTTTAGCAGTGCATGAAGCTATCAAGTGTTGATACCGGTTCGACATGCAATTATCAAGCTTTGGTACCGAATTCTCTCGCAAAATAAACTATTCGATAAGGGGTTGGCAAATCATTGCTTTAATTTATAATATACTCGAAATAATATATTTTAACCATTCGAATGGAAATTGTATCATTCTAATATTATAGAAAAGACAGTTGTATCGACATGCTAATAAAATTTCCGAAACACAATACTTCACAATGCAAAAATTGTATGGTTCTATTACTCTTAACCCGCCGAGAAGGAAGCTAATAATTTTCTTGGGGCCCCGCGGCTCGTCAAAGGATGCCGTTGTCCTGTTACGTAATTCGCGTGACTGATTCGAAGGGCGAACGCCCCCCTCCCCCAGTGGTGGAAATGCAGCATTTATCGGGCGCCGCACGAATCGACAAAACATCGAAGCGTTACTGTACTTTTCAAATGCCGAAAGACGGTTTCGTAACGCGTAATTTAAATTTAACTACGAACAAATCGATCCAGCCAATTATGAGATATTCGATCTCAAGTGTAGTGGTCTTTTTCAACGAAACGTCTTCCACTGCGTCCTCTTCTTTTAGCTTAATCTAACCTAACCTGACGTAACGTAACTTAATCCCCGTTAAGTTATCGGTATGTGACTATGAATTTTCTATCCAAAACTGATTTTCATGCATACATATGTATGCATACATAGGAATAATCTGTTGGAGGTTATGTCGGGAAAAGATTCAATTTGAAGAAATTTTAAAAATATTCGATGTTTTTGGTTCCATGTAGAGGTACACAGTATACACACACGTTTCGTCGACTTTTAAATGGCATTTCGCGCCTCGCACAATGCTCCCATGTTTCTCAAATCTATGGTACTATTTCTCTTTTATATCAATCTTTGAATACACTTTTATCGTTGTTTCGTTGTTATTCTCATCTCATTTAATTACACGTCATACAACGGAGTCCTTCATAGTGATATTGAAGGTTCGATTGTTGAAACGTGAATTGCAATAAAAAATAGAGCGGAAAGCACGGCGAAAAAACCACGGGAGGGACTACCGCTTTAATAGCTTTAACATTCTCACGAACAAATAAAGATCACCGATGTTGTGTATAATATAATACCTAACATATCAATATGGAAAATAGTTTATGTGTTGCAATTCGAATTTGGAAACATAGAGATAATATGTTAATAGCATAAATTATACGAATTGTATTTAGAGGCGTGTTGTTGGTGTAGTTAACAAAATGTTCGTTCAAGTTCAGGAAATCGAGCAGGAAATATGTGATGCGAGACGGAACTCTACCAAATGAATCTACACTTTTCATGTTCCTTTTCAATAGAAACAGATAGAATATTTGTGGTTTTCAATTCCTGATTTGTTTCAAGTACAGCCGTCCAATGCACACATTAGCAAATATCGATACTTGGTCGATGCTCAATCAAAAGAGTGCCAAATAGTTTGCATACTATACGTTGAAAACACTGTTCCACGTGAAACTACCAAAGAATTCGAAAGAGTTTTTAAGAATTCAGTCTGCAAAAGCGCCAACTTGCAAACGCAAAGAATCGCAAATAGTAACACGAGTTTTACGGAGATTAATCTTATGTGGATTCCATCTCATGTAAGCATAGAGGAAGATCAGACTGCCGACATTGCAGCAAAAGAAGTTACGCCACTTGACAGAATCCACAAACTCGGTTAACTTTGGACAAGATTAAACTAACAGCCGAACCAATAGTAGAAGACACATTATTAAAAATGAAACATGAACCAGAAGAAAAAGTAGAAGAAGAAGAAGAAAAATTGAAGAAAGATGAGCCCCGTTTAGGAAATAAACCATGAATTTTTCAGCGCTAAGAAGTTTTTTTAGAAATGAATTTAATTCAGTTAATTTTTTTAATAATAATAAATTGTTCGGTAAAAAAAAGTCACGAGAAAAGAACAAATAGTTTGCACTGAAGCGTTTTCAAATACGCGAAAAAGAAAAACTCTTCCGGGGATCAACTAAAGTCGATAACATTTTTCACGATTCGTACAGCTTCAGAGGCTTTACAAAATGAACGGTTCAAATTTCTTTTCTCAAACGGCATACAAAATTGGAGAATGGTAGATACAATTTTCAACTTTAATCGCAATTTGGAACATTCGAAACGTTTGAAATTTCTGTGCGACTCGTCGTAAAGCAAATATCACGCAAAACTGAATCTTGACTGCTACGTTAGCTAAAAATTGTTAAAAAATGTCAAAAGTCGAAATATTTATGCGAGTGTGTATATTATTTATACAATACTTATAAACGTAAAAATATTATTTGCTACCCTAGGTTGGACAGAGGGAAAAGTATGTACCTAGAAAATAGAATTAGACACAAACGGTTCTCCATAAAGAGCGATGTTGTTAACGTAATTTCCAGACTTTAATAGCGCAGGTATATGGTTTGATAACAGGAAATAGTTTACAGTAAAAATCAAGATTGAAAGATATCAGGCGAATGTTTATTATACAGGGTGTCCCAGCTAACGTGCACGTCCCTGAACCAGGTGATAGCTAAGGTAATTCTAATACAGGAAAGTGACATTCGTAATGTCGTATCTTAATTCGTGACCGAGTTATTAACGAAAAACGATAGCCAATCGGAGGGCTTCGTTGGGTCCGGCGGCGCGACAGTAGAAGGTCTGCACCAGTAGGGTACTGCGCTAGTAGGAACTGTCGCGCCGCTGGGCCCAACGGAGCCCTATGATTCGCTATCGTTTTTCGTTAATAACTCGGTCACGAATTAAGATACGACATTGAGAATGACACTTCCCTATATTAAAATTACCTCAGCTATCACCTGGTTCAGGGACGTGCACGTTAGCTGGGACCCCCTGTATACCTCATTATAACAAATGCTTTCTGTGCGAAGCACGCAAAAGTTTACCTCAAATAAAATTATCCGGTACCACGATCAATCACTTCATTATTTTGATTTTTTATATAAACTCCAGATTATTGGTGATAGCTGTTTTACGACACAAGTCGGAATTTGTCATAACTTAATCTTCTCAACAACCTACAAAAATCGTACGTTTTTATGTACTTAAAGATCAATCAATAGTGTAGCATATTTCCGTTACATCATGGACGATTGTATGTGTATAAATATATTAGACACAGCTTTTCCCTTTTTTGGTCGTAAATTCTACCACAGATAGTTGAAATTCCAAACAATCACTATATTTAGTAGCAATTGCATTTTTCGTTAATATGCTTAACTATGCCTGGTTCAAGTCAATTTACGTTCCGTTCGACATAATTATTTGCGTAAATAGCTTGGTTAAATAAAAATCGCATGCACTGAGATCGATATGTCCGTTTTCATTCCACTCCGTTTGTTCAAACAATCAGTTGATTGCTCGGAGAAACGCGTCGAACGGAATGTTTAACTTTATCGATTTTTTACAGTCGCGGTATTAAATTGATCGCTCGTTTTTTGTACGATTTTTCAAAACACTGGTCCATGAGTTATGCACAACTGTTTAACAATATTAATTGTAAATGTTAGGTAATATCGAGAATCGTGAAAATTCCACTCTTCTTGGGAAAGTTTGGTTCTTTCCGATGAAAATGAAAATGAAAACGAAACTGTTGCTACGCTTCACCGTTGTCGAGATATAATTAATATTAGAACAAGTACAGTTCTCATGTAATGCTGAACAGATGTAATCTTGGCAACGTTGAGAGTTTCGAAAAGACAAAGTTGTTTCCATATTTGGTACGGCAGGGACTGGAACGCCAGTGATTTTAAAAATGTTTCGAGATGTTACTCAAAAGAAAGTCGATTTCTTATGGAACGAGCCATATGTATAGTAAAGAGACGCTTCTCACGTGCATGGCAACGGTATGCTGTTTAGACCATCGGATGAACAAACGAATCGGAGATAATTGAGAACGTTTTGCGACAATCATTTTAATTAAGTTGATGAGAATTTATCAACTGAGAAGTGAACAAATTGTGAAAAGAATTGGTTTCATCTGGATCATGTCGAAGCAAAGTATCCAAGAAAAAAGACCAAAACCAACGTTGACTGACGAACAGACGTTTCTTGCGATTCGTGCATCACCAGAATTCTTACCGCTGTTCCCTCTAATTTACTGGAGCGAGCCAAAGTTTGGATGTTGCTGAGAATAGGGTAGATCGGGGTTTGTTAAACTGCAGGTAAATCGATCAAATCCATGTTCATTTGTAAATGAAGATAAGTGCCGTTTAAGGGGTTATATACAGTTATAATTTTCAAAAAATCGATTTTTTTTTATTTCATTTTCGTAATGTAAATACATTTAAGTACACACACAGAAAATTTCAAATCTATTCGGCGGTTATTGTCCAAGTTACACGCATATTTGTAAAGACGTGTCAGAGCGTTTGAAAGTAGTTGGTCTATACCGAAAAAATTATTAGTTCCCCTTAATTAGTTCCGGCAACTAGATACAGTTGTTGATATTTGGATAACTGAAATTGGTGTTGGCTCAATTACATTCAAATTTAATTATTCCGACTTTGGTTGTTGTTACTAAATAATTTGAAGTTGCCTTTACTACAGTTTCTATTACCGGCTTCTCAAACTTTGAATGCGTTTTTCTCCAAACTGTGTTTTCAAAGGCGGTGACCGCGATTTCTCGAAAACGGCTGGACCGATCAGTCTCAAATTTTAACACAACTTGTTGACTATATTTTTTAGTAATTTCGAAAATCGATTTTTTTTTAGTAGCTGCTATTTTGTCAAAAACTTTTATTTTGTTTATTCCTTCGATTAATTACTAGATTATACGTTACTTTAACGAAACCCGTTCGGTTTTTTCATTTTAAAAGATTCAGTCCCGAGATATCGTGGTCACCGCAAAGCGCTTTTTTTTAGAGGAGCTCCTGGAGATCAGCTATAACAGCTCTCAACATTATTGTTTTTACAGATAAAAAATGCTAAAATACAGTTAAAAGTTATCTCAATATGTGTACAAATTTTTACATTAATCAATTTAATTGTCTTTTCAGGAAAAATTCTTGAAAAATCGCTTTTTTTGCGCCTCTTAATTGTATATAATCCCTTAAGTCACTCCTTGTGTTTGGAATGTGTAACGTCTGCAAGCAAACGTTTCACGTTGTGCGAACTTTGTTACGCGTAGTTTTTCGTCTTTCCTAGTTCATCGATTGCGGATTTATTAGTACCTCATGGTTTCTCACTTGCATTAGGTATGCTTCAGTCGTAAGCAAAATGCAATTACAGAGTTGTTATTCGTCGCGTTTTAGGTATATCATTAGGTAAATACATATGTACATATATCGATATTCGGATATAGATCATTCTTGGTCGTTCATTGACAATCGTGATGGTTCTCCCAGCCAACAAGAACTCTGCACGATCATCCTTTGAATTTTGGCTACTCGTTGTGATACAAATGTTTTCAACATTCGAGGAGGGGTGTTAATTCAGCGTAGCGCGATTGACGAATCAGTCCAGAATATTCTCTCGTCGAAGTAAATTCTATGTGGAACGTCGCAACAAATTTTGTATAATTTTTATAACAGGGCCGACACACGCAATTCTGCAACTTCGGAAAAGTGACTAATTTCCCTCGGCGATTCATGATTTCGCCTAACCGAGTTGTGATAAACGACGTCCGTGTTGATCACTCGATCGAACGTAGATGCAGGTATCGCGGTTTTTTAACATAAGCGTAAATATTACACCCGATTACATTTGCATGCCTATTCCAACCGTGTAACGAATGGACATTTGAGCATTTTATAAAAAAGTGTAGTACATAATTGAAGCTAAAATTTTGTAATATTTAATAAAATAAAACAAAATAAAGTCACTCGACACAAAATAAATTTTCGTATTAAAAAGTTCAACGAGTTTTATTTAGTTAATGTTTTTACCACCAGTCAGGATTTACGAATTCGCCAGCAGTGTGAGAGTGCGTATGCGTGTGCGTGTGCGTGTGCCGTGTGCCGTGTGCATACGGTAAACTCTAAGAAAATTTTGGCAATCGAACCACTTACAACGCGTAAGGTACAGAAAATCACGCTCGTAGACAAAAAAAACAATAGTAATAATAATAAATAATGGGTGACGTTAGAGAATCAGAATGGTACACGTATGAACGTACAGACGAAGAATGTGTCCTACTGACAAAGATTACATCTCCTCTGTTATTATCATTACTACTCTTGCGGTTGATTTTGTGTTCATACCTTTACCTGTATCGTTTATTAAGCATGATTATTCATTCGCGACATCCTTGTGAAAGCTTCACTTTCATCCGGACCAATAATGCTTTTCCGTAATATCGGTTGAATTTTAGCAATATTAATTAAAAAGAAACGAAAGTGTGTAAAAGTGTGTAAATGATTCTTGCAGCACTTTCAATAAAGTTAGGTCGGTCTCTACCGAAATATCTTGCAACTTTGACTGGCTACGGAACAGGAATATTTTTAATTGGTCACGTTCTCTAACTCTGCTGTTACGCAGTGTGGAGGAAGACTATTATGTTATTTGACTTCTGCATTTGACTTCTGGATAGCAGTATTTCAGGAGGTTCAATCGAAATTGGTTGGTTATTGTTAGTCGAACGATTTATTAAACTAATACTTTTGAATAATTAATACTAAAGCGACACACACTCGTACAATTCTGACTCTTTGAAGCTAATTCTTAACTCTGACTCTGGCTCTCTACTGTCTATGAACTCTCAATCTCTGAATCTCTATCGCCACTCTTCCGCGCTCTCTTCTCTATGTGAACAAACTTTTTTTTCTAATCTCTGTCGCAACTCTCACGTCGTTACCCGGACGCCTTTGTACATTCTCATCCACGCATATTATCATTTTCTCCTAGATAGATTCACGTGCTCACATCCCCGTGGCACGCGCCATTTTCGGTCACGGGTCACTCGCATTCTTTCACGTTCGTTATTCAAACATTTACTCTAAACATTCACTAGAAATCATTCGAAAGTTCTGTCGCTCGACTAAAAATTCTAAAAACTCTTCTTTCGCACTTTCCAGTTACGCGATCAGGGTTTCATATCCTACAGTATTACAACAATAATGTTTTAGTGTCCTGTCGGTTTCGCTGACGGGAGCCTCTTGTTTTCTAGACACGACTCTAACAGAAATGCTCGTAAAGCTCAACTTGCACACGAAGGAGTACGGCTGGTACACTGGCATTCAGTCCGATGAGTTACGATTGTAATTGTAAGAGATAGATAAATTTCCCAACATTTTCAATCAACTCCATAGTATGTAATACATATAATTGAGGCGAACATTTATAAAGCTTTTGTAACTTGTATATGTGAAAATTGATTGTAAGTGTATCGATATTTATTGTTTTTCGGTGAAATCTGTGACACTTGAATGTTCAAATATTTCCCGCGGTCTTGATTGTCGGATGAAAACGGGAAAATTTCTTCCGGGTGTTAAGAGTATACAAATAATTTTAGATAATTCGTGGAAGGAAAAACTCGAGTTGAATAACAGCGCAACGATTTCGTTGTAAAATCTATCGCCCGCGCCACCAACTTGTGCGCGACATCTTCACATTTTTAACGCATACGAATAATATTGTAAATTACCCCGATGCTAGCTACGATTAAGGGGAGGTTCTCATTACGGCCGACCAAAAATTCGAATTTTTTTTTTTCATTTGTTGATAGTAAATTATGTTTAGAATATAATCCCAAAACCGTTTGGTCGGGTATAATTTTTTAAAAAAGTTATGGAATAAAAACTAGAACTACTTTTTGACTGAAAAATTGAAATCGAGTGGTAGTTTGAGCGGAGGATATCTTATTTTTGGAGGAATCTGCACGAGTAGTATGAACTTGAGGAGGGGCTAATGTATGGCCTTAGAATCGCTGATTAGCCACAAGGGATAATATTTAGACGTTAACACAGATTCGTGGATCGAATCTTTAATCGTGTCTCCTGAAAAATCGTGTTTTTCAAACTGTTGCCCAAGATTACTCAAAAACTACCTGGTAGATCGCCTTTCTGTTTGTTTTGTTTTGATGTAGATTTGATTTATTGGAGCCCCTACTAGAATCAAGAGGATATATGCATTATTTTTTTTTGTTACAGTACGTTAAAGAGCGAAAAAAGGTGAAAAAACGAAAAAGAACATTCAAATGTCCGCCATTTTGTTAATTTTCGACTTTCCTTGATGATTCTAGTAGGGGCTCCAACTACACTCATATATTTTATAAAAATTCTTGCATTAGTCATTTTTGATAACTTTTGTAGATGCTGGAGTGGGCAACAACCGACTACCTTTTCTTGAGATCGTCATATTACAAGGCGTGTAAACAAACATTGTCACATTATTTTCCAATAAAAAAAATTTTTTTTTGCACCTTTTGATTCATTAAACAAGTGACGATAAGTTAGAGTTCTTCATTTATTTCCTTCAGTGAGAAAAAAAAATTCGAGAAAATGACCTTCTTTTGGGGCTCTCAGATGAGAACCTCCCCTTAAAGTTGCTAATAGAATTGGTGTAAAATATTTGATAACCGACGGATTTTTACGAAAGATAACACTTCCTAATTGTACATATCAAAAAGCTATAATCTATACACATTACACGTGATGACTGGGAGAGATATTGTATCGTGGTGTCGGAGTTCCTCCCATTAAAGTTTCAATTACTTACGTAAACATTTTATTGGAATAGAGTTACGAGCGTAGCGAATCCGATAAAAAATGTCATAGCACGCGTAAAGGGTGTCGAGCAGCGAATGATTATAATTAGATTACAGAAGATTCGTCGATGATCCACTTGCCACCTAATGCACTAACAGATTTCTAGTCTGCATGATTTACTCGCGTGGTACGGATTCGTTCAAAAATCGTCAAGAACTATTGCAACGACAGCTGTTTTCGCAAAATGCATCAATATCGCATTAAAATGGCATGCATTTGAAGGGCGTCATTTTAACAGTTTTCACTTTCGACAATCAATGTGCTACCCGCGAATCAGATGTCTTCAGATTTCATGTTTCGCGCAATCCTTAAAGTACTTTCAATGCCGCTCAAGTTTTACCACTTCCGACTTTTTCATCGGCACACCAAGATTGGACGTGTGTGAACAAATTGATTTAATATTCGACGCTATGACGGGACTAAGTTTGTTATGTTAAGATTGACCGAGAAAAACCATTGTTGCGGCCGAAATGTTCGTCGTGTATGGTTTGACATTCAAATAAAGACCGTGAAAGCCAATCCGTCGCACCGCGTATACTAACGAGGACACCCTCGAACCTTCGTCCACATTAATTCCAGCATAGCACCGCTGCAACTCTGAACCGTACTTTGACCAGTATTTGCAATAAATTGATAAACGGCGTGTAAATGATCTTCCGTAGCTTCAATCGGTTTCGATAGCACCGTCCACTTTTGTCAATCGAACCGGCCTTTGCGAGGATAAACGTCTGAATTCCATTAGATTAAAGATCGTAGCGGTACGAAGAGCGTCGAGTGGAAGACAAAATTTCCGAAGCGTTTGCAGTTTTGTGACAGTGACAAGTTGGCAAGTTGGCAAGTTGGTGAGGGGATAACGAGGAAAGACTAGTTGGTAGAAAGCGACACTCATGATTGTTTGATCGGCCTCTTTGGCCGGAGAGAATTTCCCGTGGGTCCATGGTAGCGGAACAAAGTCCTCAAAGAATAAAGATCGACCGGCTAAAAACGTGGCAAGAGAAGTGGCGCCTTTGACCCTCATTGTCTACGCTCTTTGCCTGTCGCATGCACGCCCTAAAGGACTCTCTTTGTCTTTCTCCCTTTCTACTCGCTTTCCTTCTATACCCCTCCTGTTCGTCTCATTCGCGACACGCAGACACGCACGCACGCACACAGATGCACTCTCTCTCTCTCTCTCTCTCTCCCTCCCTCTGCCTCTCGCTCGCTTTACCTTGATCGTCTTTATTGCTAACGTGACCTCTACCCATATCCCCTCCCCCACCGTTTATTTTATAAACCATGCAAATAAAATTTATCTTCGATTGCTGAAAATTGTGCCTGCTCCGTTTCAATCGTTTTCTCTTCCTCCAAATTCACGCACACTCGGTTTACGGAGCAATGCTTCCCTTCTTATTCGTCATTTACGTCGATATCTGCTTTTTGAACCCTCCATGAACCAAACACCGCTTTTATGTCGGTGACCGCTGATATTCACAAAAATCAGTTAGCGCGACCTTTCGATAACTTTTCACTTCGGCGGCTATCTGTTATCCCATCACGTGTGCTTTCGCCGATGTTAGTTTCGACGATCCCCGGTAACGAGGGCTCTTGATAATATTCGATTTCCAGAAATGCTTGTCCCCCACAGGCCCGGGTTGGGTAAGATATCGTAAGTCTACTGTATGTACGTTGGTAACTCCCGAGTCAGTTATCTATCTATGTGCCCTCTGTCTTCATCAAGTTTGGTTTACATCCAATGGGTGTCTATTGCGATATTGCATCGAATGCCGTCGTAATTGGATTGTTTTAAAGAAGTGTAGGGATTTAGTTGCACTTTACGGCCGGAAATCAAGCTATTCGTCCACTGTCCTACTCTTTCTGAAACAGGATCTATGAACAAGTAGTAACCTGATACAGTCCCAGGCGTGACTCGATTGCAGACATTCCCATTTTATTTTCAAAATAATTTAATTATTTTTAATTAACGCGTCACGTCTAATCGAGGGACGAAAGAAGAATGTGAGACTTGGAATTTGTATGAAGAGCATAAGGTATTCAGTAATCACATTTGGTACACTCATAGGTGTACATTTGATGAAACTGTACACTAATTGCAGAGATGACCATTTTGCTATTCCACTTTTTCGAAAAGACGTCTCGCGGTGGCGAATTTTTCACCGATTTCAATCGTTTAAAATACAAAAACCAAATTGTTTATTCTTACACACTGTACATTTTAATCCATGACGGAAGTTTTAGGATTACCAAGTAAATGAAGGACGTTGAGAGTAAAAGTTTCGATTTTTCGAGAAAATATCACTCGTCCCCATTGAATTAAAACAAAACTCTGCATCGAGAGAGAAAAGGCTCTAGTCACGGACTAGTTTCTTTTTTATCTAGAAAATGCCTGTAAAAGTTGAAAGAATGTTGATAAAATAATTTCAGAGATATCGTGGTCACCGATGTTGAAAGCATAGTTTCGAGAAGAATGCGTTTAAAGTTTCAAGTTTAGTTTACATTACGATAACATGTTTATTTATAAACTTCTACCGAATTATTTATTTTAGGCGAATCAAGTTTACGGGATGGACAGATTGACAGTATTGTTTCGGTACCCTCGTTAACACGTTCACGCCGGCACTGTTTCTTTCTATTCAAATTCCCTAGGACACTATATTCATATATTAACCGTTTATTTTGAAACTGGCACAAGTTAATTAAAAAGAAAAGAGATATCACGATATCAATTAAAAAATTTACATTAAATTAATCGAATAAGCCGGTGATGTACGCCGGCTGTTGAATGCAGCGGCAGAGATGTGTGCGGCCATTTCTACAATTTTTACGCCACTATAATTTATTTTTGAGCGAATTTCCCGAATTAATAAGGTTCGCAACATTCGTGGCGATTTTAGTTAAAATCGCCGATACATCTTTGCAATAAATCCGATTTACTAAGATGCTGATAAAAAGACTTCGTAGCATCTAAAACATCTTGCGGCAGAGCAGCATAGTTTTGCTCGAAAGATGCTAGTTCCTCTTTTGCAGAAACGCGTTGCCAAGAGCACCGACTCATTACTAGGAGGCCGTTTACTGTGATCGCAACTACAATGACGAAACAGTAGGCTATACAGCGTTATTCATATCTTCAACCCCGTCATAACATCCTTGTATTGCTAGGCTCTAATAACAGTGAATTTATCGATGAGCCTCGCTGTGAAGTTTCCCCATCCTCAGAGTCCTTTTATTTTATGTTTACATGCGCGCAGTCGGGTCGCACCTATTCTTTTTGCACGCGACCTATACACGCTCCTTCGACAACAGATGTATCGCCATAAAGGAAAGTAAATGTAATACTAGCACAAGTTTTGGAACCACCATCTTCAATATAATTGACGTACTCAACGTTATGTGTATACATACCTATATGTATACATATACACATACATACATAGGTATATTTCAAGTAGATATTTGAGCCATTTATTTTGAAAGTGGCCTAACTCCATTTTTCAGTTTTTTCCAAGTAACAATGGTTACATGTACGACTTAATGTTATTTGTCAGTAACGCATTTCAGGTTGCTTATATTCCAAGCAAATACGAAAATTCTTGGCACATAAGTTTTCAGAGTTAGTTCAATAGTTGAACGGTGTAGTTTGAAAGTGGCCTAACTCCATTCTTGATATGAAAACGCATATTATTCACTTAATAATTTCCACTATTTTAATAGGAACTATAAATTTAACACCCTTAGATACACTTAAGCAGTGTGACTCATTAGTATCCTATACGTATATTTTTAAATTCATTGAAACGCAAACCCTTAATTATCTCGATTTGAAGATAAATGGAGTTAGGCCACTTTCAAAATAAGCGGCTCATTTAATAGTCATTAAAGAGTCTCGTAAAACTTTGTGTAAATCCATTAAAGCCTAGAGACGCTATCAGCTTTCTGACAGTGTTGATCGATGGTTCATATCGATCTGTGATCATTGCAGATCGTGCATGCACGGCGGTCTTTACGAATTCTTGCGAGTATCAGAAGAAAGCGGAATAAAACGCGCTTGGGAGTACCGAATTTCATCGATCTTGCGTAGACAAAGAAAATCTCAACAATCAAGATGTGTTAAGTTTTGCAATTTCCCGAAGCATCATTACAGGCAGTGCTGTACGCCGAAGTCACATAAATAATTGTAAGTTTCACGCGGATATTAAAGAATTATTTATAAAAATAACGCGGACTGCATGCCACTGCATACATGTACGTTTCATCAAAGTACTTTTCAGATTCTTCTTGCGTAGCGGGCACGTTGCCAATGATTCGACGATTATTTTAATACCTATGGCATTCAAGTTTATGGTTTGTTTAAAGGAATAAGCTACAGTTTCCAAAGTGGACATAATCGTTTGATGCGTTGACAAGCACTGATTTGGTTTTTCGTTTGCCAAAAGCCCGCTTTAATCATCGCAGTGCAACAAAAATAATTACTAATTCTCATAGTGTTTTAATTAAATAATTGTTTAATTGTTCCTTTATTAACAGAGTGAAATCGGTCATCGAATATGGACCTGCACTTTTGACGCGAGCTGTATTTCTATCTCTGTGTCGATTCAATTTGAAACCCCTACCCCTATAGCCCCTACGTCGACATAATTTCTTCAATTTCTTCAATTTCTTTTAATGCGAACGTGTTTGCACTTTGCTTCATTTCATTTACAATAGAATAAAGTAGCTACCTTTCCAACACCTTTTCATAACATTATCATAACATTGAAGATTTGAAATTCTGCGCCTTCGAACCCTCTGCTACCAACGGTTTTCAGTTATTGAAATAACTACGACAATTTATATATATCCAAAATTATCGTACACTCTGAATATTATGTACGCAAAATGTTGTTTATGACAATTAACATCAAGTTGTTCACGTTACTAGAGTCAACAGAAATCAATCGATAAATGAACTTGGGCCACGTGCAAAATAAACGGCTTATACAGGGTGTATCGTAAATTATGGAAACCTTTTTCAGGATCGATAGTACGCACCAAAAGATGCAAAAAAAAATACGAAAAAGTTTGGTCTGAAAACCAGCTCCTATTGAGATACAACCCCTTTTGTAATAAACTTTACTAAAATTGTATCTCGGAAGTGGTAGGTCATAAAGAACTAATTATTGATTGCAATATAACCGAAAAAGGTCAAGCGTTTAGTAAGAAAGTTGTTAAACATCCGTTTACATAGAAAATATAAAAGTATTTTTTATAAACAAAAATAAATGCTACTTAACGGTAATAATCGTAACAGTTATACATATTCGTTTATGAACTTTACGTGAACAATATTTCTCAAACCCACTTTCTTAAAATTACAGGGCAATCGATGTCTTCTCGATCGTTTAAAGTCGAAAATTGAAATTAAATTCTGGACCACTCACGGACGTTTTGCAATTCTTTTTTCAGTCACCGTCATTCGCCTTACCTAGCGCTGTAACGTTCATTTCAGAAACTTTTTCATACCATGTATCCATAAATAGGAGAAATTTGTAGGTATTCCCATTTAAATACATACTTTGCTCTGTATGCATGTTGCGCATCTCGTTTATTGTTTAACTCGAAATTATTTTTACATTCCATGACATGTGAAAATACTTTTCGTCGATATTCATATGATGTAGGTGTACATAGATGCATATACGTACATGCATAAGTATGGTACATAGATACAAACTTCTATACATACATTATTCACGTTACCTTTCTGTATCCTGTTAATAACGTATGGGCTGACTTACCTGAAACAGAAATAAAAATATATTATGTAATGCGACTTGTGATATTTAAGTTACGCGCAGGAAGTAACAACTATCCTTAATCAGAAGGAAAACCTTGATCACCTTGGAATTTTATTTTTAATAAACAAAGATTTTCACACTTTTGTCTTTCTAGTGCAACTGTTTTTAAAATAATAGCAGCTATAAAAATTGTAAATTGTACTGCTGATATTCTTTAGTTATACTTCTAGTCTTTTCTTATTTTCCGATAACAACAGCTAGCGAGACTTTAGTTCTAGTTCCAACCGATATCAAAAAGTATTTAAATCGCTCGAGTGTTTCGTGACCCTCCATTTGAATTTTAGCTAGATACTCTATATGCCAGTGTGCAACTTATATTCCACCAGTGGCGAAATTGAATATGAAACTACGTAATTAATTTCAATCGAAGTTTTAAATACGTGATATATGTACATCTATCCGTAGATTGGAAACAAACAATTGAGGAATACTAAAACAGATGCCTCGTCATACGTATATGCAACAAGTTTATTTATATTTTTTCCACTATTTTCTCGTGTATCTACTTTATCTTCATACACTTGCCCCGAGGGAACTCGCGATTGTCATTTTTTTTTACATCCTCCAGGCAGATTCCCGCTTCTATCTTTTGACGTTAATGTGAAAAACCTTTAAAGGAGCAACCACAACACCTTCACAGAGATCATCATCTAAAGATACGCATAATAACTAAGACGCACTGTTTAGTTAAACTCGTCAAATAATATGTAGGTATATGTCACTAAAACGAGGTTTCACTCACTTAGTTAAAGAGTGTGATAAACAACATTTTTTCTCTTAAAACAGTATTCTATAACAACGCGTTACTCTTCTTTCTGTATTTACTGGAATGTAGAGAATTATCGAAATATTCATATTTTTCTCCAATTGCTTATTAATCATTGAGAAAATAAATCTACTGTGTTTCCACGCCTACATAGAGTCTGTCGTTAATTTGTTTATTGAATTTACTCCGAGGACATCCGTAAAACCGAGAAATTCTTTGGGAGAAAGTATACTAGGGCTGGAGAACCATAGAAAGTTTCTCGCTCAAGTTAATGTCAAACGTATCAAGTCCGTATAACCGAAAAGATTGTCGTGTAATTATCGTTTTGTCTAAAACAAAGTATCATATGAAAGAGTTTTCAAAAGACCCAATCAAACTTAGCCCTTATGTCAATGCCAAACATTCTCGTTACAGAATCTTTCTGATTTCAGTAAGTTTCTGTAAAAAAAAATCTATACTTGGAGCATAAATCGATAGGAATTATGCAACGTACAGACGATCTGACCAGATTTCACAATCTTTGATTCGGAAGAGAAAAAGAAATGGTTGATGAAAACGTACTAAAGAGCACCCAAATACCCAGGTATTAACGCAAAGGTTAATCCTCCAAAAAGCATAAAAAATGCAAAAATTTGTTCACTAATATAAACTTTATTATACAAAGTATTTGAAGCCAAACAAATGTGAGTGTGTAGAAACTCATGTACAACTTTGACGGAATAGTATCGTTAAATAAATATATACGATGAACTGAATTTTCCAAAAAATAATTTAATTAATAAATCTGTTTACTGCTCTATTAAATGCATTTGGTCGCCCGCTTTCTACTGGCAACCGATTTAAAAGAGTCATAATCTTGTACTTGGTCCATATCTTTGCAATTTTATGCTCTTTGAGGATTTTATTTCATTCGTCGAATTATGTATAAATGAAAATTGCAGCATTGTTTCCGTTAACATACTTGTTATGCAAGATCTAAGGGAATGACGGAATGCGAGAATGCAGTAATTAGGGAATGCCTGAATGAAGAGATATAGTAATATAGGAAAATAAAGGAATTTCACTAATATGCTGATGTTGCAAGGATGCTATGGTTAAATGTATGAAGTATTCCTTTAAGGGGTTATATGTATACAGTTAAGAGGCGCAAAAAAAGCGATTATTCAAGATTTTTTTCCTGATAAGACAGTTACATTGATTAATGTACAAATTTGTACACAAATTGAGATAACTTTTAACTGTATTTTAACATATTTTATTTGTAAAAATAATAATTTTGAGAGCTGTTACAGCTGATCTCCAGGAGCTCCTCTAAAAAACGCGCTTTGCGGTGACCACGATATCTCGGGACTGATTCTTTTAACATGAAAAAACCAAACGGATTTCGTTAAAGTAACATATAATCTAGTAATTAATCGAAGGAATAAGCAAAATAAAAGTTTTTCACAAAATGGCAGATTCTAAAAAAAAGAAATCGATTTTTCACCAAAATTTTACCTTAAATTGTTCATAAAAAAAAATATTCATCGGTGAGAAGAAACCTTCGATTAATTACTAAAAAATATAATCAACAAGCTTGTGTTAAAATTTGAGACTGATCGGTCCAGCCGTTTTCGAGAAATCTTGGCCGCCGCCTTTGAAAACACAGTTTAGAGAAAAACCCATTCAAAGTTTGAGAAGCCGGTAATAGAAACTATGTAAAGGCTAAACTGTAGTAAAGGCAACTTCAAATTAGTAACAACTACCAAAGTCGGAAAAATTAATTTGAATGTAATCGAGCCAACACCAATTTCAGTTATCCAAATATCAACAACTGTATCTAGTTGCCGGAACTAATTTGGAGTAAGGGGAACTAATAATTTTTTCGGTGTAGACGAACTACTTTCAAACGCTCTGACACGTCTTTATAAATATGCGTGTAACTTGGACAATAATCGCCGAATTGACTTGAAATTTTCTGTGTGTGTACTTAAAAGTATGTACATTACGAAAATGAAATAAAAAAATCGATTTTTTGAAAATTATAACTATATGTATATAACCCCTTAAACGATGTTTATGTTTGAAAAATTTCATAATAAAAATAGTGTATTCAGAAAGTTTAAAACATTTCTTTGAGAATCTGAATAAAAAAATTAGAAATCCTTCGCTAAACAGTCAATATTTTTTTTATAACCATATTGGTATATCACGACATGTTTGATGAAAAGATATGAATTTTTAATCGCGGCATGTCTCGATCTAATTTAACAGTAGACGCGCAGAAAATACCTATACCATCCGTAATTGTTCATTGTTAATACGCTTCGAGAATATCATAACACTAAAGAAACTAACGAGATTCGATATCTGTGATAGTAAAGTTTCGATATAGAGCATGTAACAAAGATTTTTAAGCTATAGCATTGTGTATGGCTCATTCCGTGTCAAACCAATCACCTTCTGGAGCAGCATCTTCGATTTTGTTCAAAATCACATATGTACATCTACATATTATGTGATCCGTAGTAGTTTACTATGGTACCTCTCGTTTAAAAATCTGAACAAAATTAAATAAGCAGCTTGGACTGTCCCCTTTCAGAATGTGCTACGAAAAAGGACAGTCTAATAGTTGACGAATAATAATTAGTCAAAGTGAACCGTAGTAGGCGGCACACGGTACATCGCTTACCAGTGCTATATTTATTATCGGTCTTACAATGAGAAATCGTGCTCACCGCCGAGCGCCTCCGAAAAAACCTGTCGCTCGAAAATATCTACAGTGGCTATAGTTTAAGATATTTGTAATTTAAAAAATTATGGAAACATCTTTGATAGATGTACATTGTGATAGGCTATCGAACAAATAAAAATACGTTACAGTTTTTTCTATTTTAATTCGCAAACAATATGTTTTTTTCGCCTTCCTGACTAGGTATAACCCCTTAATTGGGCTGACATTCTTAACCCCTTGTACTACTTTGACGAGTCTGACTCGTGATGAAAATTTTGTGCCAAAATTGAATATTACGAGTCAGGCTCGTGATCGAAATTTCGAACCAAACAAGAATTCAAACAATTAATTTAATGATTGGTCCTTTGTTCCTGTACACTCCATGTGTCATACGGAAAATATCATGGGGATAGAGATAACGGCTACAATATAAACAACCGTAGATACTAAATATGTACGGATATCTGTGCCGCGTCGGCTCCTTTTCTCACCGTTCCGGCGGACAAGTTTGGCACGGCTTTTTCAGAGTTTCGCGGTAGTGCAAGGGGTTAAGGGACAACATCTGTTTGAAAACAAAATTTTTCCCATTTTCTTTTTTATTGGCTTAGGTAAATGATGTATAAACATTTCAAAAATAATATGCAATAAGAATTTTTTATAGGCAAAATTTCGTAGAAAGTGTCGCGAACTTACACATAGTTGATGTTTGAATTCCAAAGCATAATAGTGCGATTTCTTTTTATTACCGATGCCTGATATGATTATAAAGGTAGGTATATTTGTGTCTCTAATTGACGTTAAACATACAAATTTTATATGTGATGTAAGTTTAGATACAAATTAGTTCTTTGCTCTCCTATCCTGATATCTCCAGTTCATTCTCTCTAGACAAATTAAGAATATAAACAATCGCGACTGTGAATTACGTACTAACGTCTACAATTTTATATCTCAATATGAGTGACAAAGTGTACAGTCGCCGGAAGGGCTCGAAATATAATTCACAGAATAGCAAAAAGTGTAAAATATCGAGCAGGAAACCGCCGAATCGACACGCTTTTGAGTGTCTTTGCAATGCATATTGAGGTTTATAATGCAATTAAGCCTGTATGTATACGAAGAACTTGGCACTGATAATTTACTTTCTCGCTGTCTTGGAGGCTTTACACAAAATTCAAATGAATCATTTAATAATAAAGCTGTCTGGACAGTCGCACCAAAGTGCTTTCACAGTGGCAAAACTATTGTTGAAATTGCTTTTATAACTTTCAACGATGGTTTATCAAGTATCATGCACGTGTTGGATTGTCTTGGACAAGTTGTGGGCCGAAATTTTTACGATTTTGCCATGGAAGCCGATGCTATTCGTGCCACGTCTGCAAAGCGCTCAATGTCCGGTGCCGCCAAAATCGTCAAGAAAATAAATGGAAGACCTTTATTTGAGTTTGGAAGGGCCTGTATATGGTCCTGGTATCGCTGGATAAAGGTAAAAAAATCAGCAAGCTATTATTTTAGAAATTTCATGTTGACAAGTAGTTTTGAAACTTTAAACGCGATTATCTCGAAACCATGTTTTCACAATCGGCTGGCAGTAGATCTCAAACAATTTTCAACCGATTGACTTGAAATATTTTAACTGTACCTTCTTAGATAAATTATCTAGTGAATTACACAGGATTTTCATGATTGATGAACAATTACGTTTTTTATAAACAAATTAGTGTCGATTTTTTGGACAAACACGAAAGATTTTCTTCAAAACAGTGTCAAATGGACAAAAATCAATATTTTTCAATAATCCTGTGTACTTCACTAGGAAAACTCATATAGATAATGAACAAATCTTTTGTATTCCTCTAAGTCATGATGGACGGCACTTCTACTGCCAGCCGCAAAAGCATACGACGAAGAGGACGTCTTGGATCGCAGCGCTTACAGTCGCCATTTTGTTTTCAAATAAAAATAACAAAAAATGGTTGTGTACTTGAAAGTGCAATTAATGGATACCCAAAAGGATTTTTTGATTGCTTATTTAGTTTAGTCAAAAAAAAATCCCAGAAATAGACGTTTTTTCAAGGTTTCAAACAGATGTTGTCCCTTAAAGAACCGTCACCCACGACCATTGGAAAGATTGAATTAAAGAGAAACTTATTTCTGATACCAGGCGACGTAAAACAGCAAATAAATAAATAAATAAATAAATAAATCGAAAGCGCAGGCTAAATGTCGATTGCAGGGGGCTACGTTTTATCAGAATACCGACTTTGACAATTAGTCGAGTACGCGTGTACCTTAATGTAAGTGGAACTCTTGCACTATACACATACACTTGCGCAGGTTCGACGTGAACTACGAGCCCCGAGGGTCTCGCGTATCTGTGCGACAGCCAGACGTTTTGTAACCATTCTGCACTGATTGTGAATAGAGCGTTGTAGCAGAGCTGTGTGGTGGAAGTATGTACCGGTATGTCAGTTCCACTCACGTTAAGGTGTAGGCGCACTCAACTAATTTTTAAACTCGTGCTTCTTAACAACGGCGTCTTCTTCTTTCTTTACTGCAAAACGAGACAAATATATTTCGCACTCGTGATTTATTTTATTGCTAACTGCAACGCCGGTCGTTGCTTGGTAGGATCACCAACCAAATTTCAAGAAAATAAGAAATATTTTCATTGTAAGTACATATATTGAATGTCCCTACAATTCTGACAATTAACGGCTGACGTCGTATGTATACATACGTATGTGCATACATATATAATATGTTTCTCTTGTTGTATTACATATAACGATGGAGACGCCCTAAAAAAAGTTACGGGCATGATTTTCTAAGGGGCATTTCGTCATTTTCTTTCTTCTTGCGTTTACGATCCCTATGTCAATATTCCGCTACTTCTCCGAGTGTTTTTACAGAAAATCTTACCAGCCGCCTACGAAAACATTTAAATACGGCCAGATGGTTGTGGTTTGGCATAATTCCTAATAATTTATAGTCGTAATTCAGACTTTTCTGAAATTATAAGGTAAAATTTTGGGAATCGATAAACATATTGGATAATTACAAAATCTATGCTAATCGGTCCGAGTCTGTACGCTACAAACGTTAATTGCGAAAGTGTTAATTGTCAATGCAGCGCAGTCCTTAGTATACTTGTGAAGATTTCCAAAGGAACGGCAATGTGCAACAATGGACTGCCTCGTATAAAGTTGTCTCCGATATTCTTCCCTTTAGGTTGACATATTTGTTTTATATTGTTATTAGGGAAACTTATTAAATGTACAGTCGCCGTTGTAAGTGTTATATGCTAATGCTCCAAATTGTATCGTAGCTTTGTACAGAAAGCATCGATGAAGATCAAATTTGGCGAGATTTTACCTTAACATTTCGCTCGACCATTTTGTTACTACCTAAATTTTCAATTTTTTTCTCAAACGACAACTTTTCATGTACATCTCTGATTTCAAGATTTTGCACTTTTAGACCGAAAATCGAGAAGCTCTCCCCCAGTCCCACAATTTCTGTAGAAATTGCGAACGTATAAACGAACAGTTAGACAGTCCGAGGTGTGAAACTGTCGTTTCGTTTCAGGAGCGTAACGTGAATGTATGCAAATATTGTTCCCCCTCCCCACCACGTCAATCTCAAATACATCCCTATTAAAATGTTATATATGCCATAATTATTAACAATAATAATAATTAACAAATTTTTAATAAAGACAGACTCCACGTCACCAATGAGAGACTTCTGCATGTATAACGATAGAATGATAAAATATATCGGAGATATGCGTTTGAAATACGTATCTCGTTGTGTTCCGGGCACCTGCCAAAGGAGCCTCGGTAAATAGGTATGTAGTACGCGTTACGCTCCTGAGGCGAAGCGGTCGTTTCGAACAGTCGCGCTGCCCCACACATTTGTCCATTTTCAGAAGTAGCGGTGCAGAAGGCGAGCACGACGAGCGACTTTTTATTGGAAAATGCAAAACCTCGACGTTACTGACATTTGTATCTTTAAATATATTTAATATTGTAATCGCTTTAATTCAAATGTTTACTAATAAGAAATTAGTTTGATTATTATTAAGGGTTTTAGTTTTAATTATTTTTTATGGCAATGGTGGCGCATGTAATTCGTGAAAGAACATTTCCCGGAATACATACTTACAAAAATAATTATTAGGATATTGCGATTTTGTACAATGTGGTTGATCCGTCAAGGAACTGCATATACATATGTATGTACGTTTTCCAACGCAAGAAATGTCTAACTCGTGCATGGATTTTGGGACGAGAATCTTGATGTTCGATTAAATTAATATCTGCTTAGTAAGACCTTTCAATGGAAAGAATCTCTCGGTCTGAAGAAATTTCTGATAAAAATGCTTTTCAAAGAGTTTATAATCGAATTTGACGTGTTCAATGAACTATAAAATTTCAATAAATCCAACTAATCCGTAATAAGTTTTGCTCTGTTAGTTGCCGAATTTAAACGACGATGCCTCGCAGAAACACGAGCACGCAGACTATAAAGCGAAAAACTCTATAAATTTGGTTTAAAACGCTATTTTTTATTGATCAGATCTTACTGCTATCTACTAAATTATAGCGTACCAAGAAAAAACTGGCTGTTAGGTAGTTGAAACTTTTAAAAACGATGGACAAGAACATACGCAAAGTCCGTTTCGCTCAAACGATGATAGGAAATATTCAAACAGAATTTTTTACCGCAAATTCATAAATGTCACATGTCCTGCATATTTTGGGAGAACTTTGCAAGTGTGTACGCTGGAATAGTTGCTTCGCAAAGAAATCAAATGCTAAGAGTTCAGGGTACATACTTTCCAACGCGCAGGAAGGATTAAAAGCGAAATTTGAAAATAATAAACACGAATTATCGCTTTTTACTTCCGTTGAAAATCAAAAGTTTTGAAAGTCACCTCCATTTGCAGAGGCATTAGATTAAAATGAGTTGAAAGCTCTACAATTAACAATAGTCATTTACATTCTTCTAGTATCTTGAGGGAAGATGTTATTGTCGTGCATTGGAAGGAGATGATTGCTGAAGAAAAGAATTAAAATCGTCTCTTCCGCTATTATTATTATTACTACTACTACTACTACTATCGTTATTTGTAGTAGTAGTACGTTTGTGAGTAGAGCGAGTGAGAGGAGAGTTTCCCCCCACGAGTTCCCTAGGTAAATCCATACCCACGAGAGGTGGTAGAACGTTCAATGAATTACCACCGACAATACGGTGTGAAACCCTTAAAGGTACTTTCGTTCTGTTTGTTCAATTTTCATTATTAGTACATCATACATTGTCTTAACAAACGATGTTTTACTATAACACTGTTTCCTTTTCTTTTCGAATCGTTTGATTCACGTATTAATTTTTCTATTCGAATAGCTCGTGTCAAACTTCCGAATATTTACCTGAATTTCTTTTTGTATTCAGTACGGTTAAAGAGTTGCGGATAGTTGACGATTACGTACGACTATTCAATCCATTATGTAAATCTACTACCGAGACGTCCTTAATCATTATAATATAAATGATGTATTTCCGTGGAAATTGAGGTTGATCGTTGACAAGTTACTTATTCGCCTTTAAAATAGTTGAGGACTGTACGATCGACGTACTGCGAATAAGTTACCGATACACGGAAAGACTTTTAGACACGCATGTGAAAGCAGATGCGGATGACACAGCAGTGAGCGACTAGTAAATATTCCATCAAGTTTTACGTCCTAGCAAAGTAAGTAAATAATAAAATAACAATCGTCTGTTTTATACACACTTTGTGCCCTGATATCCATGCTTCTATTTAGAAGACTGCATTATTTTTTATATTCTTTAATATATTCATTGCAATTAAATCAAATTCGCTTCTAATCGTTTCATCAGTGCTTGTTTGTTTGTTACTACGGACCAATGTTTAAAACCTTCGTAATCCGAAGAAAATAATTAATATTCGGGGTGGTCGAAAAAGTTCGTGGTAAAACGAGAAATAAAACCAATGTAAAATAAACAGATGCGTTTCGACAACGATATCAGGGACAGCGGTGAAAATGAACGAGACTTCGAAATTTCTTATCGTCTCTCCGCGGGGAAAATGAACGTGACACATGGCGCTGGAGGGGGAAGCATCTCCCACTTTTCACGCTTCTGGCTGGCTGTCTCGTGCTGCGCGACGGAGCCCTGTAGAAAATCATTATGATCTCCGTCGCGCAGCATGACGCAAGCTGCAAGAAGCGCGTAGGGCGAAACGTATCGTGGAATGTCTATCTGCCTCATATACATACGTGCGAATTTCCAGTCTTTCGCAACTTTCCGTGCACAACGACTTCTATGCATGTACATGTTTACCTGCGACGGCGAAAAATATCTATTACCCATGTTGCCTACCGTGTATGCAAGTATTTTACAGAACACCTGTGGACGGTTGCACCTCGATAATCGTTTACGATAATCGATTACAACGAACATTAATATAAACGCTTTATTAATCATCTTCCGTAGGAATGGATGCAACCTAACCCCCCACTTCACATGCGGGTAATTTTGAAAACCGTTGCATATAATTCATGCTATACGAGTAAGAAAATGTGACTGTAAATGGACCAATGATACAAAATATATAATAAACTATAATCGTAAAGATGTAAAACAGGTTTCCGTGAGAATTCATTGTTTTCATGTATAGGCAATACGATATCGCCTTTATTTGTACACACAGTACTAGATCATTTCGATCCTCCTCCTTCTATTGATTTCTGTAAAATACAACAATAATCAGGTATTTCTGTCGCGTGAAGCATTTTTCTTCGGCAGGTGAATCGGAGAAAACGTATCGTCTGTGGAGAGTCGTAACGCTCTCTGTAGGTAGGGGCTCCCAAGATTTGAGACACAATAGGAGAGAGGAAAATATCAAATAAAGATGTATTTTCTTTTCTGACATTTCGTGAGTCAAGGAATAGTGTTAATTATTCTTGACAAATATTACATATATGGAGTAATTCAGGATGAGTAATATCTTTGTTATTGATTCGAAAAGGGGAATAATATCTCTGGTTTTTAATAATTCCTATAGTTTATCTATTTAGGAGAATAGGAGGTAAAATTAACGTTACATATTTACACAACTTACCAACATTCCAAAAAATTAGTTACATATAATTAAGAGCATGTACAAATTATTGTACAACTTCGACAGAATGGCATCGCTTATTTTTAATTTAACAAGTTAACAATCCAAAAGTAAATAATGAGGCAAAATTAGGTATATGTACATAACGCGATGTACCGGAACATCGCGCATTGATGTTATCGTAAATTAAAAAGGAACGACATTAGAGATCTACAAGATCTTCATTCCGTACAGTAAGATGTCCTCTTTATACTCTGTCTTAACAATTCTGTTGTAATATCGAACATCCGAAACAATTTAAACTTTAGAGAGTTCAGACTCGACACTATTGTACGAATATTGTTCATCGTCGAACCTTTCTAAAATGCGAGCCACCGGGTACATTCAATAGAGCAGTAAACAGATTTATTAATTGAATGAGGAGAAATTGTTTCTTGCAACATTAATTAGTGAATTGAATAGATTTATGTAGAGATACTATTTTGTCGAAGCTGGACATACATACAATAATTTGTATTTGCGCATATTTGTTTCGTTTCAAATACTTCGTATAATGAAGTTTATGTTAATGAGCGACTGAAGCCAAAGTCATATTACCTTTTGTGCTTAGCCCAAATGTTTGCATTTTTTATGCCTTTGTGCGGATTACACTTCATTTGTAGAATTATGTACTATTACAAAGTACAACATTGTTTCTATTAAAATACTTGCTATTACAGAAATAAGAGAATAAAGAAATTAGGGAATGAAGGAATTAGTAAAAGTATAGGAATACAGGTGTAAAAGGATCCCACTGATATGGTGATATTGCAATGATGATGTAAATACGTAGATGTAAGAAATTTTTCTTTAAACCGTTTTTATTTAAAAAAATGTCAGAATAAGATTTATGTATGTAGATAATTTCAGAAAGCTCTTTGAAAAAATGAGTAAAAATTGAATGTTGGGGCATATCAGGTCAAGTGATCAATGTTCCCGCAGTATACCAGAGATTGTTTAAAAACATGTGTATACTGTGGGTAATGCTGAAAAAGAAAACACATTTGAAGGAATTACCAAAACTTTAAACATTTAATTATTGCAAGGCAGTGAGGCTTTTGTGTACGTTTGGTTTTTAAATTCTTTATTTGAAAATTATAATAAATATAATAGTGGACACAAACGATTTAATTAAACAAAAACAGTCTTATGGAAAATGTATGAATTTAACATAATTCTCGTCCAATGTATATGCTTGTCACCATTCTTTTATTTACATACGATAACGTCAACATGTCCTCTAAACATAGACATGTTTGAACAAAGAATAATTATCAAGCTAAGAATTTGTTTATTCCCGCAACATTTTATCTAATTTTACAGTATTCCCGCAGAGAGATGTAACATCCTTAATTTTTTTATTGTTAATATGTTTAGATAATATTATAACACTAATATAAACAAATAATGAACAATAAGAAGATTCGATAACTGAGATAGTAAAGTTTCAATATAGCGCATTTAAAAAAATGTGTTAAATAATAGCGGTAATTACGTTTCGCCACAGACCCAATCACGCGTTAAACATCGGACAACCCAATAAAGAATAGTTTGCTTACTTCTTGTTCAAAGACATGTTTACAGGACATTTTGACAAGGTACTAGAAAAATCTTGTAAAACATCGAAAAAAGCTTTAACATGTCGTGAAATTTTTTAAATCGATTACATTCTTACATCGATTTAACAAGCCATTATATTAAATTTAGAAATTATCAAGATATCACTTGTATGTTTTCCGAATTATTTCTTGTTAACTGCCACGCCTATTCTAATTTACAAGATACGATATTGTTAATAAAACCTTGCGTTACACTTTACCTGCGAATCAACAAAAAAGCATTGAATATTTAACAAATTCCTAGAAAATGACTTTTTTTCTGGCATCGAGATTACATTTATTTTCGCATTTCTGTTAATCTTTTCTGTTAATCTTCATTAGACGCGAACGCATTTTCCTTTATGCCTGTCGCTAGCTATCTTACTAAATCTACATACACATATGCTTATATCCGTACATTTATGTGTTAATGCGTAAGCGAGAATCGCGCGCGGGTATTCTACCGCTATCGCTATAGAAGTGAGCAAAGAACACTTTAAGTCAGATAACTTGCAAATTATATTGAAATGCATAAATTTCTTTTAAAAGGCCAAAGTTTTCTGACGTATCGGTGCGTCTTCGCCCATCGCGGTTACTCGTTCGTTCATTTTAATGTAAACATTTCTAATTACGTTATCCGACATTTAACATTTCTCCCCAATATTTGATCCCCAGTGTCGCTGAATTTTAAAAATAGAAATAGAACGATAAGCAGGTGTTTCTTATTTATTTATTTTGAGTGATATCCTCTTGATTCAATATGTATTTTACGAAGTTTATTTCTTATTTATTTATTTATCTGGGTGATATAATTATCGTTTGAAAAAGACATCGGCGTTTAATCAATTTTAAGCCTATGATTAAAATTTATTGTTAACAGTAAGTTTTAAAAATTAAATGCATTTTTTCAAGCATTTAAAAAACTATTATATTAAATTTATATATTACCGATGACAGTTGAAGGTTTTCTGAATTATTTATCGGTCACCACCACGTTTGTTGTAATTTAGAAAATACAAGTTTGTTAACGAAACTTTGTATTAAATTCTATCTGCGATAAGAAACAGTATCTTCAACAGGTTACATCTAAAAATCTGTGTTATCGGTTGAAAAATGATCGTCGCATGGCGTGAAAATATAATTTACGTTAACTGGCAGGAAAGTTACGGAGGCGGGGGTGGAAAAGATTACGTTTCTTACAAAATATTACTACAATTCAGATCGAATGTCTCGAAACCGGCTGTACCGATTTTTTCGTAACTAGCCTCGAATTACTCGTAACGACACTGTCATTCCGAGTATCCTCGCACTTTTCGGGAAATTTATGTTGTTAACCTTTTATAACGGCGCACTTCTACCATGCTTTACAACTTTTCGCGATAGCGAAACTGAACACCACCAATATGTGTGTTCTTGTTTTTCGCCTTACCGAAAGCCTGTACTAGCTTTATTTTGAGTTCGCCATTGAAATAGCACAATAATATAATTCTGATTAAATATTATTTTATTATATTACGATACTGCCGTATATGTATGTACATATAGACGGCATCAGCGTTTATGAACCATGCCAGGCCACGTGCCGCAGTTCGGTCACGGGTCCTTCTGCCCTCAGGCTCCACATGCATTCCTCGAAGCCATTAACTCTTTTCCTAGAGTCTAGGACCTAGACTGAACAGGCACTCGATCCGCATTTGACGTATCACTTGTCGTTCACACTTCACGTCACATCCGGTACGTACCTCCAATCACTCGCAACGTTCGTGCAAAGTTCATCGCTCTACAATAGAAATCCATTAACCCTTTGCGGTCGGTGTCCCCGTAGCGGGCACATTTTTCTCAAATCGTCGTAGAAGTCGGTGTCCCCGCAGCGGGGACATTTTTAAATCGTCGTAGAAGTCGATGGCCCCGATCGATGATCCTGTACGGAAAAGTAACTGCGAAACGCTAGATTCGCTCCGACCTGCTGGTACTCCCAAAAGCGAAATCTGCCGACCGCAAAGGGTTAATCCGTACATTCGCTGCGAAACCTAACACCGTAGGAGATGGATATGCGTCTATTCCATTGCGATGTGTTTTCTAGCTTAGAAAACTTTGTTCTATAAATCGTACTGCATTTGTTTCGTTCTCTTTGTTGCTAGCTAGATCTCTAGCAATTGCTAGTATCGGTTACATTGGCCATGGAGGGTAGCTATGATAATTTCTGACGGTAATTTGTAATGTGGGAATATCCAGTTAATAATTATAGAGTATTTCTTTGTATGAAAACCATAAGTTATTTATTAATCACATTTGGTACAGTTATAGGTGAATCTTTGACAAAGCTGTACACAACTTGTTATTTTCAAAATATTACAAATTGTAGTGTAGATGGCAATTTTGCCAATCCACTTTTACGAATAGTAGTTTTGCGGTGTGCGCTTTATCCCCGCCTTTGATCAACGGAAACTTAAAAAATGAACGAAATTTTCTATTGTTACACACCGTATACTTTATTCCGTAATAGACGAATTAAAAAAAAGGGATTAGCAGATAAATAACGGACGTTGAAAGTAAAAGTTACAATATTTCGTGAAAAAAGACTCGTTTTTATTGATTTAAAGTAAAACTATGCATTGACAAAAAGTCCTTCGATCACGGACTATTACGTAGAAAATTCCTCTACAATTTGAGAGTAATTGATCGAATAATAGTTTCCCAGATATGTTGGTCATCGATTTTAGAATTCAGAACCACATAGGGATTCCTCTTTGGTGGTAAAAGTTTCCATTACATATGTCTATTCGTAGCTGACGTCGCGACATTCTTGCCACGCGATATAGCAACGTGTATGTATAATATATTAGTCTCGCAATTTATTCCCACGGCTTGGAACATTTGCAATATTGTTTCTGTGCTGTCAGTGGAATACAGCACCAAAGATGCGTGTAGCCACTTGCACAATTTTTAGACCACTGTACATTATATTCCGCCTAATTTTCCGAATTAATTTGTTGTAACTTTCACTGCGATTTTCATTAAAACCACCGACACATCTTTGCAATAAATCCGTGTTACTGAGGTCCTTAAACAGACTTTATCGCGCCCAAAGGATCTTGTGGTAAAGCAGCATAAACGGTGTTTGAAAGATGTTGGCTTTCCTTTTGCAGAAGTGCGCCTTGCAGGAGCGTCACAACTTTTCGCTAGTAGGGCATTCGCTCTAGCCATAACTAAAATGACAAACTGTAGCTCATTTGACATTATTTATATTTTTCAACGCGTCATAACAAGTTCGTGTCGCCAAACCATAATGAAATGTGAATTTATCGACGAGCTTCATCGCATGTTTTCGTCTCCCTCTATGTCGCTTTATTTTGTTTTTGCATACGTGTGATCGGGTACCTATGCTTTTTTCCACGTGACCTATACCCTACCTGTTAATAACAAACGTTAAATCACTACGAGGGGAAACATTTGCAGTATTATGGCTTTCTTTTTGTTCGAAAATATTTTACTGTTCCGATCAAAGCAACTGCCGCCCTACTTCGATATAATGCCTATGATAGACTAGAAGGCAAATGAATATGTATGCCTATTACAACAGATTATTCAAATTGAAAAAAGTAAGTATTAGCTGCGAATGGAATGATCGTTCGTGGATATCGAGGTAGAGAATATAACGCGACCTATACCAGTCGAATCACAAGGGCTGATGAGATCAATGAAACATAAAACATACTACATACCCGGATCCCGGACTCGTGCATACAGTCAGAAAAAGTATTCAACTTTCAATACGTTTATTTAAATAGGAGAGCCGTACACGCACGAACTCGACACCTTTCACCTATCCGTAATTCGATTAGCTTACAATTAATTTTTATTGCTCTATAAATATTTACGTACTTCTAAGTCGCTTCTACTAGTAGCGGTTACCTAGTGGTGGTCACTCCCTCTCTACAAGAACGAAACCTTTGCTTTAAAACTAATTCTCCTATACTTTAATTCATTTGAAATAAATTTCCATTCCGTATATTTTCTAGTGCGATGCTCACTCCGACCGCGACGCTCGAAATCTAACGACATAATATTATATTTATTATGCGTTGTTTAGTACAATATTATTCTGTTCATAAGCGTTTCGCGAGGTGTTTCTCCGTTTGAAGCAGAGGACTAACGACGACGTGCAGACAGACAGTCAGTCAGTCAGACAGAGCTCTTTGACATATCAACGATTAATAGACGAATCAAGGAAAACGACGTAACGACATTGGAAATGTGAATGACAAAAGCGTGGTAGTGAGGGAGGGCAAAGGGCAAGTAGCAGAGGGAGGAGGGTGGGGGTAACAGGGGACACAAACAGTGAGAACGGTGCTACAGACAATAGGGACAATTATTGTACGCGGAGAAGATGATGGATCAAACGCGGTACCATTTCGGCGCGCCTTTATATTCCCCTTCTACTTACCTTTTCGTTTCTACGCACACTTTTTTCACTTTTGCCCCTCCTTTCATTCTGTTCGTCGAGTCCGATATACGTACATGTACAATACTTATGTACGTAGACGTACGACAGATAATTATACCAGTACACATCCAGCGCACGTTTAGTACGTTGTTACCAGGCCGCGGGTGACGAGGAAACAGCGTTTATACGTTTACGGAGAATAGGTCAAATTTCCGGATCAATAGCTTTACACGAGAGAGTCTGCACGAGAGACCTTAGATGTTGTACGCTATGGATATTGTTTGTCACTGCATCGTTTTAATACACTCCTTTCGATAGAATACTTCTTTAGAGCGTTAAGAAATCTCTTCTAACCGTTGAAACATTCAAGGCGTATAATCTTTTATTTTTATATTTTTCTTGGCATGGCAAAGTGTGGACATTTTGCTATTCTACAACTACATAATCTACAAGTAATGAAGAGAATCTGTCACGTGAACTTTCGTTGCGGTGAAACAATGTTACACTGTCTCGCAGCAGGTGACTGTAAGACGATTGAACTTCAGATGTACATGTATATTTATATTATTTAACAAGGGCTAACTTGGTTATTTTGCATTTTTTATTCAAGTTTTTGAGATATATATTCGTAAAGAAGAAATTCAGCGTCGGTCGAAATGTCGGGCGAAATATCGGTCGATATTTGAAAGTTAGTACGAAATACATATTGTAAACGCATATACAGATTTTAAAAAGCGACCGTTTGCATACGTAAGCTGATATAACACCAATATTTTTTAATTTCCTAAGAAATTTACACATTTGTCAAACTACTGTTATCAAACGCTTGACAAATGAATGAAGAAGCAAGATTTACGATAATTAAATTTTTAAATAAAAAAGTGTGTGTTCTGAATTTCTATTCAACTACATTTCGCAGACGAAATTGTTTTGTGCATTCTACGTGAAATGAGTACGGCTCTTACAGACATATCGAGATTTTTGATAAAATTTGAATATTTTTAGGTAATACCGAAAACGGAACTTTTTTTTAACGAATTTTCAAATTGTTATATACAGTAGGGCCTCTTTATGTGCGGTGGATAGGGACCGCATAAAAAAAAATCGCACAAAAAAAATTCAGAAATTTCATAAATACTTGCAATAATAAACAATTTTATACGACATACTAAAAAAAAATTTTTTTATGCGGTGAATAGGGACCGCATAAAAAAAGTCGCACTTTGAAAATACGTCAATTATTTAGGAAATACATGAGAAACTGCATCCAAACAATATAAATAATTAAATTTCACATGAAAATATTTTAAAAACATTTAATTTTTCATTGTATACGTGGAGAAGTTTAGCCGACCGATCGGGTAGATCTACCCTTTTCCATATAAGTCGGTGGCCGACCGATCGGGTAGATCTACCCATTTCCAGGTTAGTCGGTGGCCGACCGATCTTCTTTCTCTTTTCTGTTTTGTCTTTTCTGTATTTCGTATTTCTATAGAGCACAACATATAATAAAATGCATCAATTTTGGAAGTCTTTCATGGCCCATTATTACGGCTCTTTATGTTCGAAATTTCCGAAGATGCCTCTACCAGCGTACTACTTCAGAAAAATGCCCGGTGCATCGGGGATAAATGAACAAAGCGTGTTAAAGTATGCATGTATACATATGTACACTGATAGAAAACATTGCAGTGGTGCCAATGCCGTTGAAATTCATATACCGCATAAAAAAAACCGTACAAAAAAAGACCGCACAAAAATAAAATAGCACAAAACAAATCGCACAAAAACAGAACCGCACAAAAAGAGGCCCTACTGTACTTTTTGAGTCGCACGCAGTAAGAGTTTCGTGCATTGATTTTTTAGAAAATTTATGACCTTCAAACCACAATAGATACGAAACTGGGCAAACATACATTTTGTTCTTAGGTACACCTGGTAGTTGTGTATAAAAGTGTATAAATTCAACGAAACTTGTTTCTACACTGCTGAGAATTGATTTTAATCGTTCAAATTAACATTTCCTAAAATGCGCATTTTCAACAATTTTTTTTCTGATTTCCGTTCAACAACGTCAAAATAACCTCTGGTATATTTCAACAAAGCATACTCTTCAAGTTATGAATGTAGCTTTCGCCCATATTATCACACGTATGCGTGTCGCAAATGTTAAAAACCATTGTTCCGATGCTCTACCTGATTTTAATTCCACCGTACCGCTGCAGAAGAACGTGCCTTGATAAATGTTTGTCAATCATTGTGATAGGTTTGCTATAAATGTGTCTCGTTTTCAGAAAGTCTATTTGTTCTATTTGTTTGTTTAACGGTAAACGTGATACAGTGTACAAATATACCTAATCAGATCTAACCAGACCTAACCTAACCTCGCCAGACCACTCATAAGTATGCGGACACTAGCTGTATTACTGAAATTTGTGATATATGTATATAATATATAATTTGATTACTGAATACTATTGCCAATAGCTATGTAATGTATTGTAATAGTGTTAAATTAACAAATCCATTATGTAATTCTCTTAACTAAATACAAATCTGTCTGGCGAGTGAAAAATTACGTTATACATATGTATGTTATTGTGCTGCGTGCAGTCAGTGTGTATGGCGTTTCACTATCAGTTTCCGATAACTGCATTATTTGAGTGAGGTCTGCTATCTTTTCGAGAGTAACATGGTCATTTAGAAATATGATTTCAAGCGAAAAAAACTTTAATATGTTTCAATAAACCTTGTTAGATAAGAGCGTGGCTACCACTCCGGTGCTCTGTCGAGATCAGTTTAGTTTGAGTACTTGTGAAAGCACGATGGGCACGAAAACAACAAATCAAGTGTAGAATTGTGTTCACAAATAATTACTTTGTCGAACTGTAGCCTTGTGTGAGCTACAGTATCGAGTAGTACTGCGTAACAGGAATTTTTATCCTTCGTAAAAAGACCCAGTAGAAAAGCATCTGAGACAGAATATGGTCACATTATAGCAATAATTAACAAAAACTGGGAGACGAAGCAATTTCGGTTTCCACGATAAAAAGAACACTTACAATTAGTGACGACGGTTTTAAGTATTGTTCGCAGTAAAATAAAACTAATGCTAAGGAAGCTAAAGGCTAAGTGCCAACAAAAATGCAGATTGGTAGGGTCGAACAAAATATTATGGACCGATGAATACGAGTTTGAAGGGTTTGACAAATTTCGAAAGAATTAAATGACAATTTTTACGGTGCCAACGAAAAAACGTGGAGTTCGTGCTGCGACAAAATGCGAATGTTTTGGGAATAATATAGCCAGGCAAATAGGGACACTAAACGAATTGTTAAAACTCGAAGAATACTGATTATTTTAATAGAATATTCAGTTGGTAATAACTCTACATTTATGCGAGACACTGATCCGAAACATGCTTGCAAAATATATAGAAATTGTTTGCGGCAACGGCAAGAAGAATCTCGTATAAAAATAATATAATGGCCACCACAATCACCCGATCTGAATTACATAGAAAAACTATGGGTTCACTTACAAGTTAGATTGATAAGTCTGGAAACGATGTCCGAAATCTAAACAAGATTTAGGGAAATTGGAGAAAATTAGTGGAACCTGACTAATAATGAAATAATGAAAAAGTTAATAGGCAGGGTGCCACGACTAGTGAACTCGGTCATAAAATCATGCGGCGGATCTGTGGATAAAACTGGACTACATATACAATACATATATGTATAATATAATTAAATTTAATTTAAAAACAAAAGATTTCATAACCCTCTTTCAGGTAGGTATGAGAATTGGGGAAGTACCCACATACTTTTGAATGGCAGTGTGCGTATGACATTTTTCATTTGTATAGATTTCTGCTTCTTTTATTTCAGAAAACATGCCGATCTAATATTGTAGCAATCCCTTTAAACTATCAAATCACAATGGCATTTGGAAAAGCGGCGTTGAAACAAGCAAATCGAGACCAGTTATGTAAGAATAGGTACTGTGAATCTCGAGATACGTGATCTATGTTGTTCTACGCTATGATGTTTTTAAAGAATCGTTGCTTGACCGACGTCTTCTTTGTCGTCGCCAGACATTTTCTTTCAAATTATTGAAAACACTGATCAACGCGCTGTCTGGCGGTGACTGCGTTCATATACAGGGTGTAACAAAAATTCTGGGACATTTTTTCAGTATCGATAGTACGCATCAAAAGATGAAAAAAAGTCTATAAAGTTTTGACTAAAAACCATCCCCTATCGAGATACAACCCTTTTTGTAAAAAATTTTTAAAAAATCATATCTCCGAAATGGTAGGTCGTAGAGGACCCGTTTTGATTGCAATATAACCGGAGAAGATCAAAGATAATAGAAAAAATATAATTGCTTCGATTATTGCTGTTAAATAGCATTTATTCTTGTTTAATTCAAACAACGTCGATTACCTATATCTTAGCACGTTTGTAACAACTTGGGAAAAATTGAGGGCATTCACTAAATCTTCCTTTGCGTAGATAGTGATATTTTTTCGTAAACTTTAGTCTCTTCCGGTAATATTGCAATCAAAATCGGTCCTCTACGACGTACCATTTCGGAGATATGATTTTTTTAAAATTTTTTTACAAAAGGGGTTGTATCTCGATAAGGGGTGGGTTGCGCCCACAACTTATAAGACTTTTTAGAATTTTTGTTACACCCTGTATATGATACATTAGACTTTCGCGGCATGCGACATTAATTTTTCTACCGATAACACTAATTCTGATATGTTACATATGTAATCTGTTGGAGACAATGCCAAATAAATACAATTTGAATGTTTCCGAGTATCACGTAAAGTTGAATTTCACGTTTTATCACGAAATTTATATCTTCAAAACTACGATAAACGTGGTGACGTGAAAAAATAATTCGAAAAACCCTCAAGAGTTATCAATACATTACAAACTCAATATAATGCCTTATTAGATTATTTAAAAAATATTTTTCACTTTTCTTGAACAAAAACAAATTTTTCTGCGTTTATTGTAAAGTATCGTGAAGATAGGAGTAACGTATGCAACAAATGCGAGACTGCGCGTTAGTGAGAAATCCATAACTTTAAAACTAGTATTTTCAAACGTGAAAGCATGCCGCTGGAAATCATGCTTTTGGAACATTTTAACGTTGTTGCAAAAAAAACATGGATAAAAGATTTGGAAGACCAACAGTGAACGAAATTTCAGTTTAAATAATAGAAAATTTTTGTTTAACAGTTTAAAGACAAATTGCGTTGAGTAATTATGTAAACATTTTTACGATATTTCCTGGTTTTCAGAATCGCATCGGTTTTCGTGGTTCGAGAGTTAGAAATGAAAAAAAATGCGCTAATTTTTGTCAGCAACAAATGTTTAATATTTTGAGCATTCCTTCAAATGGATTTTCTTTATTGTTACCTGCAGAATATTAACAATTAAAAGTCATGGACCCTCGCGATATGGAACGTGTACATTTTCAATTGATTTGGCCCAATGCAGGAACATTTTAGGCACAAAAACATTGCGAACACAATAAGCAAATTACACACAATACGTAGATAAAGCGATCTAATTAGTGGACGGAATTGACAGGATGCAGAGAAACATTTGAATGCAGTAACCATTATATCTCTTTCCGATTGGATATGTTATTAGACCCGAGTATGTGTGTAAAGGTAGCTGGACATTAGTCATAAACACTTATTCACGTTCGGTGGATGTACCGGGCTTCTTCAACGAACAAAATCGGAGAGTTCCATAGAATTATCGATAACGAAGGGGAAGCTTTTGCCCTCAATTGTCAGTTTCGGGCACAGAGGGGCAAGTACAATATATGTGACCGAGTTGTAAGTGTGAAGGATACGAAGACAAGCGAATAAGACGAGGGAGATGACTGACGGGAGTTGGGTGACCGGGAAAAGGCTTACGCAGTCAAAGGGTATCGATTTAGCGATCTTTGTCGGCGACTCTTTGATGTAAAAAATGAAAGGACGAGAGGCGAGTTCCCCCGTGCTTTAACCACTGTGCACCGAGCACGTGGTATCAAACGGCGCGATCACGAACAGCCCCACCCCGACCACCCTTCCGATCTTCGGTTCTCGCGAGCTACTCGGAGATTCCCGCGCCAGTGCATGCTGTGTCCTGCGTCCTGTGTCCTGCGTCCTGCGTCCTGCGTCCACCCCCATACCCTGTATTCTACACTCTGCGACAAGACAGGGTGAGGCTTACATCACCAGTGACACCAACTAAACAACACCAGTATGCGCGGTGCTTTGCCTCGCTTCATCAAACAACCGTATGACTTCAAAAGCCTCTTTCAATTCTTCAATCTCCCTTTTGCCTTTACTCGTTAACCAAACCGAGTAATCAAAGTACGACTGCTGGGACAGTTTACGTGTCGTTTTGTTATTGTTGACGCTCAGTGATGTCTGAGTTGCCGCAAGGCTGTACGGCTCTGTTCGCACAAAATTAGTAGAGTAAGTCTAGGTTCAATGTTGCCATTTGTGTTAAGATATTGCGTATACGTTGGTCGGTGTCCCGGGTTGGTTCGACCGATTCAAACTGCTTTGGTGCTGTCGCTTTGAGATTTTCAACGATGATTTATTAAAAATGTTCAATGTCTCAATCCCGTCAGCGGGTAATGGAGGGGGGCAAGTCTTCATTTGGTTACGGGACCGAGACGACCGCTTGTTCGTTTTTTACATAAACGCCTGTCCAGCATCGATCGTGTTAATAGCTGATGGGTTTTTCAAATATCACTTTTCATTACCGAGTTCCTCAATTAGTTGTATGGTCTCAACAATCGTTGCGATTGGACAACTAATCGCTAACTGTGTACTCTTTGTCAGTAGTCAGATCGGCAAGGAATACATTTTTTTATATATTATAGTTTATTCGTTTAGCTTGAGGTTTAGGTGCCTAACAGTACTATAACACGCGGTAGTGTGTAAGGAGTTGCACACAACTCCCCAGTTGTTCATCAAACAGAAATTACCCGATGCAAACTAGATCGATTCTGACGCCTCGTAATGTTGAAATGCTACAAGTGGAAGATACGATTCGAGGTGCACCGTTTGCATGGCACGGGTCCTAAATTATAGAGAGTGATGCGGAGCTTCTAAAGGGTGTCCCGAAATGCGCGCAAGATTTGAATTTGCCGCCATTTTTATAATAAATTGTTGACAACCCTGAAAAAAGAATAATTTGACAGCTGAGAGTTTAGCGTTAGTAAAAATATGAAGCGTTATACGATACAACAACGTGTTTTCATTATTGAACAATATTTGAAAAATAATGAAAGTTTCATCGTAAGCGATGAAGCACATTTTCATTTTGATGACTTCGTTAATCGCCAAAATTTCCGTGTTTGGAGTTCGGAGAACCCACATCTGATTATCGAACAACAAATGCACTCATAACGTGTCACTGTTTGGTGCGGATTTTGGGCTGCAGGCATCATTGGACCATACTTTTTTGAGAATGAGGCTGGTCAAGCAGTAACTGTTACTGGTGCTCGATATCGCATGATAACACAGTTCTTTCTGCCGAAATTGGATGCTATTGGTGTGGCCAATATGTGGTTTTAACAAGACGGTGCCACATGCCATACAGCCAGTGAAACAATTCAATTACTGCATGAGACCTTTCCTGGTCGTGTACCCTCTCGTTTCGGTGATCAGTATCGGCTCCCTAAATCGTGTGATTTAACACCATTTGATTTCTTCTTATGGGGTTATTTGAAGTCAAAGGTCTATGTCAACAAGCCCACAACCATCCCTGCATTACAAGAGAAAATTAAACGCTGCATTAGCGAAATTCATCCACAATTATGCAGAAAAGTGATGCAAAATTTCGATAAAAGAGTACGTATGTGCCAGCAAAGCCGTCGAGGCCGTTTACCCGACATATTATTCCATAATTAAGGCTAACCTATGTACATTAAGATTCAATAAAAAAATAACAACCTAATGACTAAAAACAGTGTTTTCTATGTAATTCATATCTTGCGTGCATTTTGGGACACCCTTTATAAATACAATTGTGCAGTTCGTTATTGTTCCCACGATTTGATTACATTTCCTACTGCCGACTTTTAGTACTTTCACTTTTCCCATTCCATTGCAACAAATTTTATTCAAAAGAATTTCATTTGTGAGGGAAGAGAATAACATAGAAATACAATTAAGTACTACAATCGTTCGATGACACTGGTGGAAGGACTTTGCTCTCATTTTATATCAATATCCGTATGCGAATGTATTAACAAGGTGCAAAAAATAAGCTCTAGTGGGTGACCGCACGCCATGGAATGCGTATGGGAGACGCGATAACACCAACCCTTACCCAACGAAACGTCTGTTTGATCTTGAACTTTACCGAAAGACCGAAAAGAGAATTTTTTTAACTAATCCACAGCGCTAGAAGCAACAATTTATGAGAACATTTTGTTCCTTTCAATCTGGAAATGTTTCGTCTCGATTAACAGATTGGCGATCGGGGATTTGTGCAGAAACAAACGCGTATAGCCGACTGTTATTCGGACGGTGATTGCAACTGTACGTAGCGCGTACATACATGTACGTGTTTCCCTTTCACATCTGAATACGTTCACAGTCAACAACATTTGGATAACAAAAGGCGCATTGATGCGAACCCGCTCAGTAATGTATCGAGCGATATTGAAATTTTGAATAATTAAAACAGATTTACAGTCACAATTGGGATTACGAGAATACAAATATCATTACTAATGAAGAAAATCTTGATAAAGAACTACTGTGCGAGACGTTTCATATGTTATCAAGAGACAAGTTCTTGTCTCGGGCTAACTGCAAAAGTCCCCGACTAGTAGAGATCTTCATAATTCTTTACCGGAAAGATTAGATCAGGGCTTTCATGGTATTCGCATGGCATTAAATTTTTGAATTTTTGGAAAGGCGACATCGAAGCGAGTAATTGCAGAATAATTACAAAAGAATCGGTCCAGTCAGTTACGACCTATTTAACCTCAAAAGTAGTGGTTTTTTGTAAGAAACGTCGTCTCCTCGGTCACTTTTTGGGCTGTACCGCAGTCCGTCATAACTGCTTAACGACAGCGTTAACTTACATAATATTTTCATAACGTGCAACGATAATTTTTACCGATAACATCGATTTTATATGTAATCTGTTGAAGATATTTCTTCGAGTAACAGGCAGACTTTAATGCAATACTTTATTAAAAAATTCTGGTCGACTGAACTAGGATGGACGTGGAAGTGAACGAAAAATTATTCAGAAAATCTTCTAGTGTAATCAATACTTTATAAACTTGACATAATCGTTTCTTAAATTGTTGAAAAGATATATTTAAGTTTTCAAATGTTTATACGTGTCAAAGCGTCTCTTCCATTATCTGCAAGATTTGCTTACTACACAGTTTGTAAATATGTTTTGTAAATATGTCTTCCAACAAAAATTCTGAAAATTTTTCTTTGTCGAGTTCCTTCCATAATTCCTTTATGCTTTGATTTATTTATTCCCTTATATCGTTAATAACGAGAATCTTAATAGAAACAATATTGCAGTTTGCAATTATACATAATTCTATGAATGAAGTAAAACCGTCAAAAAGCATACAAAAATGCAAAGATATGGGTCGAGTACAATGTGATGTCATTTTAGAATCGGTGGCTCACTAACATAAATTTCATTATAAGAAATATTCGAAGGCAAATAAATGTGAGCAAGTAAAAATTGTTGTTCAGCCTCGATACAACACTATTGCTACATGATTATACCTTAAATAACTAAATTTCGCAAGGTATGATATCTCTTCATTTAACACGTTAAGCGCCCAGTTTGCCGTCAAGCGGGCCCCGCCGGGACGCTCGTCGATAGGCGACTTCGAGTATAAACAAATGTCAGATAACGTAGACCGGCTTGAGAAGTAGGGTTTGTCTTTGTATGTAAATGTAAGGGATACTGCGCCGAGTACTATGATATAAAATTCATGAATGTTAGGATCAAATATAGCCAAAAATGTAACGCGAAAGTTACAAACTTCTGTGATCAATGTAGAAACAAATCCCACCTTTGTTTACCATGTTTTAATCAAGTACATTCATGTTTTTAAGTATTATCTGTTTTCCTTGAAGCTTTTTCCTTAATTCTTTTCCTTAATATTAACCAAACAAACATCGATGTCGTCTAAATTAAATGTTTAATCTCATAAGTACGCCGCAGGTCCGTGCGGACCGAACGAAAAGTCTAGCGTAGGTCCGTAGGGACCGATGTGGCGCTTAACGTGTTAACTAATAATTTGTTTATCGATCTATTAAACGCTCTTGGTGGTCCCCGTTTTACGATAGTTCGATGGTGAAAAGTACCGGTACTGTCAATTGCGAACTACATAGGCGTAGTTTAAACAGTTCGGAATGTTTGTCATTAAAACAAAGTCGTTAGAACAATGTATATGGAAGGCCTCTTACTGTACGGAATAAAGATCTCGATATCTAATGTCTTTTCCTTTTAATATAGTACATTAACATCAATCGTTCAAACACATTGTAATATGTATAATGTATATAATTTCCTCTCAGATACATTCGTATTGTTGATTTGTTAAATCAGAATTAAGTATAAATATTTCTTATGTTACATTTTGAACATCAAGCTTCGAATTTCTTTTCGATGATATTCAAACCAAAATCTGTGCTTGACAGTCTGCCATTTCGAAGATACAATTTATTTAAAGATTTATAAAAAGTGGGATGTAACTCGATAGGAAGTGGTTTGCGGACCTAAGCTTAACGGTACTTTTGTTTATCTTTCAATGCGTACCATCGATCCTGGAAAACGTTCCCGACGTTTTGTTTACAACCATAATATATTGAATTAAATAAAATTATGAATTGTTTATTTACGCCACACTGTTTTTAGTTCTCGATACAGTTTAAACCATTTCGATTTCTACACAATAAAGCAATTCCTAGTGATGAGGCCCAATTTTGATGTATGATGCAAATCGGAAAAACAATATTTAATTACATTGAAATGAAGCTAGTACGATGCACTTTGTGTTAATAATTTATGAATTACCTCCGAGAAATAACATCCGACAAGTAACACCCATCCTTCCGTACTAATTCTGTTAGTTGTATAGGTTATTGGTTACCCGAAATCAAAGATATACATAAATAAACCCTGCAACATCCAGGAACTGAAAGATTCCATTCGGCTGGACATGGTTTCTTTGGTGAAAGAAATGTTGAAAACTGGCGAAAATTCATCGCTTTAATACAGCCTTTTCAAAGAAACGGCTCGGTCGCGTGTCAATTATTTTATCGAGATTCTGCAATTTTTCCTCTGTGGTATCACAAACGCAATACACGTGAAAGGTAATTCTGCTCTGACAGTGGTCCGTCAGAGAACAACCTAATGCCAATAGCGGAGAATCGCAGACTTGTATGTATACATGTAATGAAAGCGAGTAAACTCGGAATGACACCAACAAATGAAAGAAATAATTACAATCACACTTGCCTAGCCCAATCCGCGGAGTATACATATGTAGATAGAGTTGACAAGAACTCTATAAAAGCCATAAACAAAACAAAGGGACAACACAATTCAGCAGCTGTGTCAACAGCTAAAAGTTAGGGACCAACAGTTTTGAATTGCGAATAATTATGAAACAGGGAAGTAGGAATAGATTTTCGACATCTTAGAATTATTCTACATATGCATGCCACATGTATACATGTATACTACATACATTAGTACTTGACATACTAGTATTTTCAGTATTCTGTACAAAATGATAATTTCAATAATACATCTAAAACTATCGATTCCCAACGCTAAATTAAGGAATCTCATCAGAATGCTACATACATATGTACCCACGAACAATTACATTCGCTGTTGTCCATACACATAAAATAAAAAAATGTCTGCGCATGTCCGGAAACTCTAACCCTCTTCCAAATATTCTCCCGACTTCAAATTTGGCGTACCATTACGAGATACTGTCGATATAACGGAAGAAATCTAAACCCCGAAAAACGTGTCGTTTATTGATCAGAAGGCTATAAACATGTAATTTCGCAAATATTTGACGAATATATCGGCGGATTTGTAAAAGTCCGTGTGAAGCTAAGTTGGCTTGCTAGATAAGTGCACAACAATTAGGGCCGCTATGTGCCTGGGATCCAGATCCAATGACTTGTTTGCGTTCGATATTGCAGGACACGATATTGTTAGATACCTGAACTTTGCTCGCTCGATGTACAGAACTCCGAGGCAAAAAATGAAATGCGTCAGAATATGAACGGCACCATCTCAAGCAACACCCACGATGCAGCCATTAAATGTTTACGGTTTTTGCGTTTGAAAGCCTTTTAAAAGATATTTCCGCGACCTTGTAGTTTGACATTAGTGCGCGGTAAAAAGTCTAAATATTTTTACATTAATGAACATTCCGTCATACCGCATTCAACGCTGCCACTCAATTGCGTAAACTATTTTTCAAACACCATTTCCGAAAATCACGTCGAAAAGACATATTCCAACGATACACTTTGAATTAGGGATGCATGCAAAGGGTATGGGAGAAAACATGCTGAATCACGTTTCAAAAATGTTGAAGGAGAAGACAATCTTTCGCGTCGCATGAAAATGAGATGAATGAACGGTTCTCGTAAGTCACAATCAGTTAAGTATGTATACATAACATCCGGTAGGATATCGCACATAGATTTTAATACCTGATTGTCCCCCTTTTAGTAATTGCTATTCTAGTCATAAAATATTGAAGAGCATATTTTTATATAATGTTTTTACCGATGCGTATAATTATCCTTTAGTATATCATGTTTATAGTTAGCATGTATTCTACTTTTTCTTTATGGATTGTGAAATACGCTATTTCATTGAGGGATGGGAAAGCAGTAAAATCATGAGAAACATCGATGTTTGCCGAAATTTGGTTCAAATTAAGTGTTTCCAGAGTAAGAAGTTTTGTGTTGTAGATGTAATTGTAGATGTGAAAGTATTGTTTCACAAAATTCCGAATTCAATGAATTGTAGGAAAATATTAGGTTGCAGGGAAAGATCTGTCGTATTTTAAATAAATTGCCGACTATTTTAACTCCAAGGACGAGAACTTCTACAAAACAGGAATTCACAGGATACCTGAAAGATGGCAACAGGTTGTAACAAATAACGGAGCATATATAATTGATTAATATTAAACACGTATTTTTATAAATGAATTCAAACATTTTCTTTAAAATACGACAGAACTTTCCCTCCGACCTAATATAACTACCTAAATGTTATTTTAAGTTGCATGCTATAACATAATTCAAGGCATAAATTTGGGATAGAAATGCGAAAATTGGTTGGTACTCAACTGCATACTAGTTTGTGCTAGACTGTATTTTTTATGTGTTACTCTGCGTTCCGCGTCAAGTGATCAGATTTTTGCAGCAATGTCACGGATTATGATAAAACGGTTTGAAATGAATTTTCAGAATATTCGATATTTTTTTAATTTGAAGACAGTCAAAGTTTATTACGTCATGTATTTTTTTAATTTGTGTCGCTCAAACCACAATAGATGCAAAAAAGAGTAAAAATGTATGATTAAAACCTCATAGTTCGATAAAAAAAAGTTATAAATTTAAAACATATTTTTACATTGTGGAAAAAAGGTTTTTACCTTTGTAAACATAAATTTCGTCCAATGTGTATCTTGAGAGTTTTGGTCTCATTTTTTTCGTCAACGTCGAAATGTTCTTTAAACGGAACTTCCAGCTGCATCTTGGAATACAGAATAGTATGTATTCAGATTATGAAATATTTATTTACCGCGGTAGCAGTGTTTGGTGCGCAATTTCGCCCATATAATTCTTTCAAAAACGTACCCCTCAATATTTCGTGATTTTTTTATACCGATAACTTCCAGTGGTACGTTTGCGCAAAGAATAGTTTTCAAGTTACATACGACAATTTTTATTTACCTCGACGTTCGGTTTTAGCTCCGCGATTCCGCCCGTACCCTCACACGTATTCGTGCCGTTATTGGAGGAAAAAACCTTGATCGATGCTCTATTTGATTCTCATTTCAGCGAAACAAATCTCAATAAACATTTGCTATATGTATATTAGGGTGGTCGTTAAAAACTAAATCTTTTGCGACGCTCCCAAAAAGCTTCCTTATGATGCAAAAACACTGGGGATTTTTTTTTAAATTAAAAACAACACGTGCCTCAAGACGAGTTAAGTTAAATTTTGGTATAATCATGTTTCTCGGAATTTTTATGAGAATACAATTTTATTCGAAATATAAACAATTATAGAACCCAAATCAATAAAAAACATTAATTAAACCTTGGAGTGAAGAAATCTAGATATTAAAATTACGTTTGTACTAATTTATTTTTAAAATAAAAATATCAATTTGAATATCTTTAATTTCTTTATTTAATAGATCAAATCAACTGGAAAAAATTTTGAATTTAAATTTTTGTTTATTGTTATTTTAATTAACTAATGTTTTTTTTATTGATTTGGGTTCTCTAATTGTTTATATTTCGAATAAAATCGTATTCTCATAAAAATTCCCAAAAACATGATTATACCAAAAATTAACTTAAATCGTCTTGAGGCACGTGTTGTTTTTAATTATAAAAAAAACCCCAGTGTTTTTGCATCATAAGGAAGCTTTTTGGGGGGGCGTCGCAAAAGATTTAATTTTTAACGACCACCCTAATGAACATATAACGTGTTTCGTTAATAACTCGGCCACGGATTGGAATGGGAAGCTAAGAATGTTACATCCCTATATTAGAATTACCTGAGCTATCGAATGGTTCCGGGCGCGTCCAAGGAAATGGGACACCCTGTATGCATTGTGATACATATGCTTTAAATGTGACTTGTTTCCTGGCAGTCTCTCCTTGTGTTTTCGGAATTGTACTCGGCAAGTAAAAAGTGTAGAAATATACGTCTGTGATATTTTAACATGTACATATGTTATACAGTTTCACTGTTTCATTTAAGGCAATATGCCATTACTGTATTGTTGCAATCCCTTGAAGTTGTAAAACACAAGTGATGTTAAAAGTATACGCGTAACGTTTCCAATCTTTTGCAGAATTTCATAAGTCCTATTAATATTATTCCTGAAAGTGAAGCACGTCTGCGTAATTTAGAACAAGCATTTCAATCGGAAGGTAGGAAACCAAATATTTGCATATTTGCAAATTGCTCATATTAACACTGTGCGTGGCAAAAGTTCATCGAGGTATCTTTTTCTGAAGGCATACTGTGAAATGAGAATCCAAGAGAGCATTGAACAAGGGTATTTTCTAATAACGACAAGTTGCACGCGGTCCGGTACATACAGAATTGCCGCGGTAAATTAAAAGTCGTAAATTGTCAAATATTTTTCCGTTCAAACATACAATAATGTCAAAAAATATTTTATTGTTGTATTACTGTTATCTCGCCAATAAGATGGCTATTAATCTTTTTGCGATCCCGTTAGCTCATCAAAGGGAGCCGCTGTTGTGTTGCGTTCTCGCTTAACTGATTCCAAGGGAGACATCCCCCCTCCTATGGCGAAGAAAGATTTTGCGTAACGGACTTGTTCAACAGTTTGGGAGACTGTACTTTACCTTGGATTGGATGAAAAGGGATTATGAAATTTCCAGTCTGCCGTTTCATTGAAACTTTCTTCGTTAGCCTTTTGTTTATGGGACAGATTAAAATTAAATAGAAGAGCACATTGTCAAAAGAAATCTACAATGCCATAAGAAACGAAGCAATGTATCATTGCAGCACCTATTTGAATTACATTGATGATGCTGTGCATTGTGCAAGAACCACTCCTTTCGAGGCATTAAGTAGTGTTGTACTACTGATAAGGATTTTCAATTCATAACAATATCTTGATAGATGATACGCAAAATGATCAGAATAACGTCAAGTCTATTAATGCAATTCTGAATATGTTTTTATGTCATATGAAATTAATGGTACGCAAGGTTGAAAACGAATGGACCACTTTGTCATATTTTTACATTTCATGCTCAAAGTGATTTCGTTCACTTTTGGTACTTTCCACTATTTTTCTTTTAGATTTACCGTCTACAAGGAAAACACTAGCTAGCAAATCTAAGAACACCCTTCATATGTTATACATACAACATATTTAGTGGGATAAAAGTCTGAAAATAAATGTGTACAACTCCAAAACCAGCACAAATAATGTTTAAAAAATGAAAAAGAGCGGTCCGTATACATAGAATACAGTAGAAAATACAGGTATTAAACGAATTTTATTAATTTTAATTGAGATAAGAATTAAACTTACAATTAGATATTTAATTTCTAGAAATTTAATAATTAATCACATTCAGCAAATTGGATTAATACTTACATAAGTTATGGATCTTTATACGCAATCGACACAGAAATACGTGCTTAATTATCACTTACAATATATTTATATATTTCAGTTCTAATACCGAATTGATCTATTGTTTGTAGACTTTCATTTGTAACGGACCGCGGCTCTGATTGTGAGTATGTACATACATACATAATATGATCTACTTACATTGTCTCTCTCCCAAATTTTGTAAACGATAATTTGATTTCTGTGTATTTTATTAGAAACCGGCAATTAAATAATTTACTACTTTTAATTCGTCAACATTATTCATACTCTGTTCGACTCGTCGCGAATGTTGAATCATTAATAACCGAGTTATCACAAATTTAACGATTTTGAAATGTAGTGGTTGCATGGACATGATATATGATGAACACGATGTAGACGGTATTCAGCAAGAAGGAAAGAATAATAATATTAATTGTAATATCGGTTTAATAAGAGAGTTTAACCTAACCGTTGGTTTATTGGCGTGAAGGAGTTACAGAGCGTATCTACATCAAAGCGACCGCTCCTACGCCGTTCCCTTCCCCCTTTCCCTTTTTACTCGAGCCCTCGAATCCTCGAACCCTCGAACCCTCGAACCCTCAAACCCTCACCGACATCTCGTCACCACCACCCCCTCTATCAACTACCACGGATGTCCATTTGCTCCACCGAGATTGTGCACGCAGCCAGACGTTTCACCCCCAAATGTACCCGACCCGTCACAATTACTGCGTATGTGTGTCAATAACAGTTATTACCCATTTATGATCCATTACCATTTCAAACGAAGCGATACGTGATATGTCATTCCATAACTTGCTTCTTAAAAAGTTTCCAATCATCTGCCTTTCTCTTTGTTTTATTTTATGTATAGGTATGAAATTGTGCGTTCTGTTATTTTGTATTAGGTATACATCAAGAGTTCTCATAAGTATTTCCTCTTCGAATATAATGGATTCAGGAGAATATTTTTAGAATTAGTAAAAGCAAGGACTTAGTTGTACGAGTATTTCATTGGTTATTGGTAAAAAAAATGTCGGCGCAACACGTTGAGAAATTCGTTTATGACACTGCAATCAATTGCAGTACACAGTGTTTGCAATAATGTGATATGATGTCAAATGATGCACTAAATATTGATTAAAGATCAATCTCTTCGTCCAAAAGCAATTTAATAATTTTCACTTAATTGTCTTGTGATTTCATTGAAGTTTATTTCCTTAGTAGTCAATTCATTTAATTTATGAACTTTTTCGTAGTACAAAACAAAAATACATTTTCGTCGATACGCGATTGTTATTGTCTTGATTTCTTTTCCCTTTATTGTGTACTATAAGCAATAAGAAACATCAGTCGTAGAAAAAGGCAAAATCAGAATCAGAAACAATTTTGAGTCGTGCAGGCCATCCAATACCGTGGCGTACGCAATACTTAAAAAGCCGGAAAAATGCCGGGCCGTCTGAATTTCGAGTACGTCATGTAACCTAGATTTTAGGTTAAACAGTTCCAAGTATCGTTCGAAAATCAGGTAAAATTTTCTCCAGCCATTTTCGCATAATATGGTAACAGATAAAATTTCAGAAAATCAATTTTATTTAGGTTTGCATTATTGAGTGTATTATGTTTGGCATGTGGAGTCATAACATACATTTCACCATGTACAGAAGGAACTACTTCAAAAGTAAGATTGCAGACATACTTTAATTGTTCATGTTATATTGTATCTTAAAGGAATACCTCATTCAATTAATGTTACTGGCATATGCATTGACCCTGACACTTGGTGTTGCGCTTAAAGTTACTCAGAATAAAATCCATGGAAATGCAAATTATTGCGTGACAAGACTCAATAAACAATTAACATCGTACGAGTGTGAATTCATTAAGTAGTACAAACAGAAGAAGAGATAAGATGAATTTATTCAGCAGGTTGTTTTAATGCATTAATTTGTGACATTACAAAATAGACAAACTGATTTGAAGATACATTGAAAGCAAAATTATGGTGGACATTATATGTTAGGTGATTTATGACGTACGTGCAAGTATGAAATAGTAGTCCTCCTGTAACATACATATATTCATGTATATACATGACAATGAATAAAAATAAATATAAAGGAATGAATAAGGTATGCCTTTCAATTGGAAATACTGTATAAAATAGTATTGCTTGGCATATCGACATTCATTTCCTTCTAATCTAATGTATATCTGAAATACATGTTATTATATACATATTTACATATTTTTAATTCAAAATATACATTATGCTTTCAATATTGTACATGTGTAAAAGGCAAATTGTTTTGCTTGACGTTTCTGTTTAATAAAGTAAGGAATTTGAATAAATAATTAGAAATCTTTTCAACCAAATCGATTTACATTTGTGGTATTACAGTTTGAAAAAGTATGTATAAAAAAATTGTAGACGATCACAATGAAATATTTTTGCTATTTTCGATTTCAGTTCTTAATAATATCCCTACAGGAAGAGCAGAGCCCTAGTAATATTATAAAACCTGTGCTTTGTAAGAAACATACATTTTAAACTTGTAACCTAAAACATAAAATGAAGTGGGTTATGTATTGTTAGGAGTGTATGTATAATTTAATTATGGTAACCTTTGTGCAACCAAATATAATGATATTTCTTAAAACACTTTCAAAGCTTCGAATTTACAAGTTTTCCATTTGAAAGTAAACATGATATTCTTAGACTTTCAAAAGACGGTGGGTACATTTGCTTTATGCATTGATTAGACTTGATTAGACTTAATAGTTGAAGGTAAATTGGAATCTATCTTTTAGGTTCATTCATTTCAGGAAACATATGAATATATGCTAAATGACAGTTTTAATTTATTCTGTAACAATATACTGAACTTCTGATGCATATCTATGTTTCCATTAAAAACAAAGTGTAATAGTTGCAGAATTAATAATATGTCATACACACTTAGAAGGATACATTCTCTTATACACACCTTTTGTAAAACGTATCTCTGCAGTACAGCGTTCTAGGAAAACCGTACATGTTAGGATCTACAAATTTTATGTTGGAGAAATTTATTGTTAACTACTTTTACATATTCTATTTTGAACTAACCTTCATATAGTAAATAACTTTTCTGATATATCAAAAGATATCTGATATCTAAAAGGTACAAATGTGGTATTAAAATATATGCTCTTGACGCTAAGAATAGTTTTCTAAAACATACGAATAACTTCTATAGTCGTTAAACCGCAAATAAAAACTTACAATGAATGAGCTTTCTTATTTGATTTTTTCTATACATAGGTTTGTTATTTCTGGTATAAAACCAACGAAAATAAGTCAGAAGAATGTAATAGACATATTAAAATTAAACGTAGAAAAACCTATTGACCACTGGCAATTGAAGAATTTAATATTTTATGTGAACTGGAGTAGCAATGCATTATTTCTCATATTAAAACACATATTTTAATACCAACGAATTAGAGACTAGTGAACAAAATAACTTCAAAATAATTATATTTTACAACAGGAACTGTTTGCTTTATATTATCGTCCAAGTTAGTTTATACAATAGTAGCATTTTTCTAATTTCGAAAATTGTGTGAATATCCATGTATAGCTTTACTTTTGTTAGATGAAGTTTACAGTTATGAAACTGTGTACTATAGCATAATCTTGAACTATTCATGCATACAAAATATATTGTTACATGTATTAGTTTGTAATGGTTTTGTGAAACGTTTTGCAGTAAGCAATCATGACTTAAGCGGGAAATATTACGATTTCTTGTTAAATTTCAATACATTACGTTTTACACTGATCAAAAATTAGTAGTTGTAGAAAATAAACATATTTTATGCAGCTGTTTAATGACACACATTACAAATTTTCGTGTTTCCGTTTACTTTCGTGAATAGCAAGTTTTTAAAGGAAAACTAAATGTTTTGTATGAAAGATGTCGGACAAATCCAATGCATGTTATTACATTTAATACATCTCACATTCACAAATATGAAAACAAACCACATATGTATAGATCAGGAAATGTACTCGGTTATGTGAAGACAAGCTATCGTATCATTGGTTCACACGTGCAAAATGTTTGTTTGAAATAAATCGAAATATTTCTATTTAAGTACGGTTTTCGGTTTTGTGGTGTTTATCGTCGTCTTCGATAAAATTTTATCAAATGAAACATATTTTGTACTGCTGAATTTTTAACTTTAATTAAACATGTATTGCAACAGTTATATGTCTCATGATATGGTAGTGTGCACATACATACCAGATATACATATTTGAATAATACGTATGTGTCTATTCGTACGAAATCGATCACTCTTAGTAGTATCATCTAGAAACATTTTCTAAATCACAGACACTGTAGTCTTTAGTGTACCAAATACGGAGTCAACTTTAATGTTTCGAAATTTTGAAAATTCCTAAAATCATAGCTGTTGATAGTTCTGGAGCTTGTGAGAAATGGACTTCTTTTCCAGTAATATGAAAACCAAAATCTGTTCATCACGACCTACCATTTTGGGTATATATCTTTTTTTTTTAATTTATCTAAAAGGGGGTGCAACTTGACGACAGGTGATTGGTTTTATCGATCGTGAAAAACAGTCCCCGACATCTTGTTATACACTGTATGTATGTATGTACATGTATGTTTGATATATTACAAAATCCGGTTCGGTTACTTTTATCAGCTTTATCATTAGCTTTAGCACAAGCCTCATAGACTCAGCCTTGACATACGAAATATGGAATTTAATCCTCTCTAAATTTGATAATAATCACTGGCAATTTTAACGATCGTGAGTGTACACGATCCACTGTCTCTTGAATAATTCAAATAACTAAAACAAAAACTTACGCCATCCACAATAAGGAACATAGACTAAGAGGGAACAAACTTCCAACTTCCAGTTCTCTAAATTTGAATCGAACATAGAATTCATTGTAAAATTTGTCGGATTTCATTCAGATCCTTCTGTAAAGATGAAATTCCTTTTTAATGACATTTCTGTTTTTAAGCTTGCAGAACCTCACTCTTCACTGCAGGGGTCATCAAAATGTTCATTGTGTGACATCTTGTTGCTTGTTCTCTCTTTTTGTGGCGAAACAGCCTACGGTTCAAATTTCTGTTTGTAGGAAGACCTAATCGATAGTGAATATCATAGCCGGTATTTCCTGACGCGCAGTAATTTAATAACCTCGATATATCTGTACTCTCGTGCGAGGTAAAAAAAAGTCGACGAAACATCAAGATAGCGTGAAAGTTACAAAATGCAGTGCTGTACCCTCCAGAATTAATTCTCAAGATAGATTTCCAAAACAGCGATCTAATCAGTGGCATAACATTGAACGGTTTTAATAGCAACTTTTCCGAATTCGCTATAAAACTAACAATTGCTCGCATCTATGGTATGCGATTTCGTCCCCTGCACATTATCGAAACGGTCGGAAAGTAAAAACTAGCGATAGAATGTATCGTAAGAAAGGGAAATGACTGTTTTAGAAATGTTTATTTTATCGAACTCAAGTGACGTTGAACGGTGTGAATTATCATCAGCTGCAATGAACAAACAAAAAGGGATAAATGGGATAGTTTTCTTACATCGAAGCTGATTGCAACATGAGACAGACGTATCGTGCACGATTCGACAATGAATAGGCATCGCGACATCGCATCGAAAAATTATGATTATAAATCGATATCCATAACGTATTTTTAGTCAGTATATTACTTGATTACCAATCAAGTGACTGATTATCAATCGCATTTAGTGGAAAGAACGGGAAAAAAGCATTAGTGCCGATCGAAAACTCGTAAAATTAGCAGAAAAAGAAGACTGTGATGATGAAAAAGAAGATGTAAAACCTTTTTCAACTACGAATACAAACGGATCATACGCTTTAATAGAGGAAAGAATTAAATGAAAATCTACTTATGTCCGTCGTGCAGATATCACATTTATGAAATTATGTTACGAAATGAGTTTGCAATTAAACTTCTTCGAGCAGTATTGAGTTTCGATATCGCGCTATTCAGAAAATTACAGAATCGTTGGAACGGTAGCAATGGAAATAAGTTTGTGTGCGGAATGAAAAATCGACTGTGTCACGCTGCTCCAGGGGCGGTAAAAAAAAAGTGGAATTCTCCGATTTTGCTGAATCACTGCCACAGAGGCAGGAATTTTAGACGCGATTATCGAGAATTACTTGAACTTGTATGAAATATCGACGATGATACCAAAGGTATGACGGAAATTGATCAATCTGATTCGTGCATCAAGTCTGACGGCAGTCGAGCAATTCATTCGTTAAACATATACATATACGTATACATATATCGGAAGGCAATGTCACGTTTCACCTACGGAAAAATTCCCATTAAAATATTCCTATCGTTATTATTTCACTTTGCGTAAAAGCATGGTTTAGATATTTATTTCCAGAAAAAGGTTTCAAGATCGAGAGTTGCATTGTATGAAGAATTTTAAAAGAGTTTGATGAAAATATAATAAAAGCAGACCTTCAAGAATTTAATAATCGTTCTCGATATCATGCGGCGATAACAGTGTTCAATGCTAGTATGCTCGTAATAAATAGTAAGACTATCCCTGAGAACTATGAGAAATAACGAACCAGTTTATCTCACTAAAGCTTTATTCATCCACCGAAAGGGTGGATTATCGACTATAATCTCTCGCGTTATTAGCCTTTAAATATGATTTAAAATATAACGTTTACGTAATGTAAAGATTTAATTAATCATTCATCCAGTTATTCTTTATATCGGTGTATTTCGGATGTAATACTGTCTGACTTGTAATAAATTAGTATATGGATTTTGGAAAATGTCATATAAACATAGATAAGCAATTTTATCAGTTGAATTTTCAACGTTTATAATATTTTTGTGGCAAAAGTATTTAATTTTAAAATTGTTTAGTCTCTCTTGCTTAACCTTCATTGTAGAGAATTGAGTTATTCAAGTATCTACAAAGTATAAAAAACTCAATAGAATTTTACATGCATAGTGTTGAGTAATCTCACGCGGTTTCATGTACAAAAGTTTTATAGTTTGATTATTAAAAACATAAATATTTTAAAAGGTATTAATTCATACATTTGTAATTTATTCTATTCAACCTTTTCCAAAATTTGTATTTAATTTATTTCTTATTTTTAACGAATCAAAATATTTTTCTTTGGAAACATGATTTACAACTAATATTGATTTGCATTTCGGGATACTAAATATTTTACTACACCGTTTATAAATCACCAATAAACAAGGCGAATAGCAAGGGAGTATAAAATTTAAACGGAACGGTGGACACTCTTCAGAATATGCATGTAGTACATACATACATACAGTGCTTTTGTAATGCGAATGAGAATTACGTTTTTACAACCACTAACGTATAAAAATCATATCGGACGCAAAACCCACCCAGACAAATACACACAAACATGTTTGAAATACATTTTATTTCAACTTTACTCGTGTAACATTGAACAATGAATATGTTCGGAGAACAATTACTAGTGAGAATCGTTTCTATTGGTACAATATCTCTTATATTGGCAGTTTCATCGAAACAACCTGACATACAGACATATAGATACATACATACTGGATCATAGATACGCGATACATAATTATGTACACACATAAATAGGTACGCATCTGTGGACCTATATAAATGCAATGAGTAGAGTCAATGTTCAGGCGCCAGAGTATTGTAGTTTTGAATTGAGTTACGTTGTACCGCGAATAATGATGCGAACGACTATGTTCTGGGATTGTACTGTTCCATTGAATAAGAATCAGTACATTCGATTATTTAATCTATACGAGTATACATATAGATGATAAATTTCGAAGACAGTCACGTGGCATTGGTACGCTACACAAATATTCGGCTGATTTCAAAATATTTAATACATGTCTTTTTCAGGTTAATATAAGTTTCGTACCCAGTAACCAGTCATAATTTAGAGGTATTTGAAATTATTTCTTTTTAAAATTCCTTGTTTTTATGCATTTAATTATTTTTTACCTCACGCTTGTATGGCAAATTTTTGTACAATAATACAAGTAGTTCTTCACGACACAGCAATGCGTGGTTACGATCATTGTTTCTTCCTCGAATTGTATAACTATGTATTACGATGCAAAATAATTCAAATGGGAAAACATTATCTTTCACGCTAAAAAAAAAAAAAACATTTTGACACCATGGAATTAATTATTATTTCTATTCACTAGTCTTGTAAATATAAGCAGTCATTCCCTCGTCACAAGTAATACCCTAGCAGATGAGAAAGAAACTACATAGTTAAAACGGAAATAAATGTTGGAAAACGAAACGGCCAATTTATTTCCATGTTTCTTTCTCGTTCTGTTTCGCTTTCTCTATAAAAAGTTATTAAATCATTATTAAATAAATATGTATTCTCCTCTTATGTTTATTCAAATTAACTGACTAGATTTTTACGTTGAATAGCATAGCTGTTGAAATACAACCTTGAGAGATGAAACTTTTATTGTCGGTAATGTACTTGCATCGCCTTATTCTAAACGGTTGCCCGATGTTTTCTTACATTTCACTCGTTGCATGGCTTGCGTCAGATTTAATTACGGAAATAATTCGTCTGTAAGGCGAGAAAATGTTAAATCTGCTTTTATAAAGAAAAATAACCGTGGTTCACCATGTTCGATTTTTACTGACACAGTTTTCGAAAATGTTATTCGTCTCGTTGCGTTCGCTTCGTTAATAAACTGCTTTTTGCCAACATCTCGATCGTCACATGCATTTTCTGTAATGGTGCGTCAAAGAACCGTGTGTCAGTGCACTTCCTTTCCCGTTTCTTATAATAAATCCCGCGTCAATTTCGACTCATTAACCTGGCGTTTATATCATTTAATGATGTCTGCTATCGTATTTTTATGTAATTCCAGTAACGTCGAACATTGGCAATTGAATGTCAGCAGCACTACGTTTAATACTTAACGTGAACGTTCGCAGTAAAATAGTTACATTTGACATTGAAATATGTATTAATCTCCATAGTATTTTTCTGCAAACTTGACAAGTTATCAACATTTACATCACATTGCACAATTTAACTAGGGAAAGTAATAAAATTGTGGAGCTCGAAAACTTTCAAACATTATATTTAATTCCAATAAACCAATAAACATAGATAATAATAGAGACAGTATGTATTATGTAGTCCTCTTGATACTACATAATGAATCATAAGCGTCAATCCAACAGAATAAAATAGTAGGAAAATTTAAATATAATCGGAGCACAAATTGAAGAATATGAAATTAACGTAATACGCAACAAGTATTACCCGTAATTGATGTTTTCCAATTCATTTTGTTTATGGTCCGTGCGATTGTATTTGGTTTACAAATTAGTTGGAGCCGTAATATATCATAGACAATGGAGACTGTGGTGAAAACACGTGTTAAAGAATAAACATTCCGATCTACTTCTATGTATCTATTAAAAATGTGAGGGAAACTAATTGTAAGATCAAAAGTAATTCAAACGGTGACAGTGAAGTAGACGGGATTCTGTAGAGATGGTACGTACTAGTATTGCAGCACTACGTAATTATTGGTAAGATAATTACCTGTTGTATTAATCGCGTGACAGTTACAGTTTCTGCGTGAAACAATTTATACGCATTGAAATAAAGCAACTGTGCGGATGTGTAAAACGACATTGAAACGTAACATCCATGTTATTCTTGTATGGCATTCTTTTATTTATAGAATAACTAAATGACGCTGCAACAAATCTGACGATAGGAATATAAATACGTATACATGTAGGTACTCAACAAGAATGAGATTCTATCTTAAACGAACACAGTAAGATGCGTTGTTGACGAAATCGCTAGGCAAATAGTACCGTTGGCAACAATGTTTGCGGAAACATGAAATTTCCAAGAACGGGTTTTTGGTGAAAATTTACGCGGAGTTCAATTCGTCACTATTGACAATAATAAGATTACGCAGTCACGCTGTTGGTATTATTGTCATATTAATGTGAACGATTGATGGAATATCGAACACATGTGGTCGTTTGCAGTATGTAGTGACATTTGCAGGACGAGCAAAGTTGAGGAAGGGGGGCGAACGAACAGACGCAGAAGCGGAAGGTAGGAAAAGGTGGAAAAAAAGGCAGGGCACGAAACGAGAAATGGGAAACGGGAAACGAAACTCCGACTGGTAGAAAAGCGTGGAGCGGCTCGAGAAGAAAACGCACGGCTGCGTTCGGCGGTGGGTACGTCAAGAAAGAGAGCTCGATTTGTGAATACACGCGTCCCGAGACGCGCAAACCTCTTGTGGCGGGGAATAGAAAGAGAGGGCAAGTCGAATTCTACGAAAGAACGAGACAACGTGACGCAGAGAGATGGAGGGAAAAGGAAAGAGCACGGTAAACGCGGCGGAGCGAGATACGTAGACCGGCAGAGGGGCAGAGAAAAAGAGAAAGAGAAAGAGAGAGAGAGAGAGAGAGAGAGAGAGAGAGAGAGAGAGAGAGAGAAGGGCAAAAGGAAGAAGAATAGAAGAAATGTGATAAAGAGAGAAGGGAGGGCAAGATGGATAGAGGGGGAAAGAAATAAAACGGAGGCAAGACGCGTAAACATCGTAATGTATTCCAGAGAAAGCGGTTTTCGGTGTTGCACATCGGACGTCACATATTGCAGATCGGACAGCGCACCACGAGATCGTTGCCGTCGTTCTTCTCTTCATCTACCTCGAGGTCGAGCCAGCTATCCGGAGTTCGTTCGTGGGCGGTAAAGATTGATACGCGCGCGGCCTCTCAGAGGAAAACGCGATAGACTGAGCACGAACAAGGGCCAAGGGACAAACCGCCGAAACGGGAAGAAAACAGAGACGCACGGAGAGAGGAAGAAAGACACAGACGGGATGGAGAGAGAGAGAGAGAGAGAGAGAGAGAGAGAGAGAGAGAGAGAGAAAGAGAGAGAGAAAAAAGAGAAAAGAGAGGGGGGGTTGGGGGTGCTGGCACGGCAGGTTAAGAGAGAGGTAGAATGTAGATTTTAAGAAAGGGATCGGTGCTCTGCAAAGAAAAGAGGAGGGAGGAGGACTTACTCGGTATATCCGACGGTGCTCGTATTTACTAGTGGCGTGATGACGGTGCGTCTCTCCAGCGAGACCGTAGTTCCATGCTCGAAAATGTCAACTCTGGATGGAGAAACAGCACAGGCTGAAACGCAGACACATCGTGGCTCTCTGTCCCGTCCTTACTTTCTCGCTCTCTCCTGGCGACGACAATGATTCGGCGTGAGCTCTCGACACTTGGACACGGCGCACACACGCACCACACACTCAAGGTAGAATACACACCGCTCGGAGCGGGATCCTTCGGAGGAAAGAAGACGAGCTGGCACGCGGGCGGCATGCGAGACGCTCCCACTGGAAATCACCGAGATTACGGAAACTACGAAAACGACGGAGGATCCGATGCCACACGATTAGGCCGAAACATTTCGCGGCTCGTTCCGTAAGCGTAAACGTAAACGTAAGCGTAAGCGTAAGCACATCTCGGTCGCCATCGAGTTCTCACACGAGTGCGCGGGACGCGCACTCTCGCGGTCCTCGCCTAAACTTGCCCCTTGAAAGCCCGGCCAATCAACGGTCCGCATGGCCTATGCCCTTGCCGCCGCCGCCGCCACCGCCACCAGTCCTGTATCTAGCCGTCTTTCCATCTTCCCTCCGTACTCCCCCCCCTCCGTCTTCCATCCTCCCATACTCCCATTCAATCCCCCTTTCTAATTCCCCTTCTATCGCGCTACTTCTTCGCGGAAATTATCAACTCGCCGAATTTCCACTCTTTTATCAGATTTCCATCGGACTATTCGGAAAAAATCCTTTGAATTCTTTCAGACCATTCTGTCACGATTACTTTTCGTTTCTCATGTCACGACTAATTAACGTTACTACCGAGAACCTCGCACACTTACGCGCGTGCATGCATAGCGGTCGCTGGCAGTCGCGTATCTAATTCTTCTGGCGCCTGCAACACTTCTATCGACTCGAAACTTGCTTTCAAAATATCAAATCGTTTTATCGTTACGTAACGTTTTCTCAAGTATTTCTGGAAACAAATTCTTCTAACGTACGTTTAATATTTTTTCAAAGAGGGGGCAGTTGTACATACATACACTTTCGTATAACCGTGGAAATCGACTATAATGATACAAAACTGAACTGCCGTAGTAATATTTGCAACAAATGCCACCTACATATATGCAAGAACACTGAAACTGTTTTACTTGATACTATTTTTTTGTTTGCTATGTACAATAATACTGGTTCAATCTTACTTTACATATGCAGAACAATTTTTGTTCGAAACATTTTCCAAATCGTAATAGCTACATAATTTGACCGAGAAATTTTTATCTACACATTTTTTTATATTCATACAAAGAGTCATTAAATGTGCGTCTCATATCGCACCGTACGCGTGTATTCTAAATAGCGGCTAAACCGTCGAAAGGACCGGGATGAAATTTACATAAAAAATGATGGCTTCAAGAGAGACAGTGTTACAGTTCATCACATTTTTTGCCTTCGCAAGGGCAACGATTATGAAGATAAAATTCCTTTTATCCGACTCTGTCAAAATTCAAATATTTATGTGATCATTTATTATCGATATATTGCGGGAGAGTGGAGTGGTCCTGTTTATCGTAAGAAACAAACGTGGATTGTGGCCTCCCATTTTTTTCCTTATCTTATTGTTGGTCGAGAAGTTCGGCGACTCGAAAGATGAAGAATTTTACAATCTATTCTAATTCCAATTCATTGTGTGCTCCGGTGAAGAATACAGGACTGACTTCTATTGGTACAATTTCGATTTTAAGGATTTAAATTACCACTGAAATAAATTAAGTTTTACATTATTTAATGCAAAGTGTATGATAATATTTTATATACCCGCAAACTCCCCGATTTTTCAGAATTTTCCAATATTTCATACGTAGTGCTTTTATTTTTTGCGGACAACAGTAATTAGAGAAATATTTCAGAGTTTGTAGAGATAACCCTGCGAATCATTGCATTCTGAACTTGAATACTTTTAATCCAAATAAAAATACATCAATGTTTGCTGCGCAAATTACGTTACTTGTAATATAATTATAATGAACGATTAAAGGAACGATATAAAGTATTAACAGACATTTCGTCGTATTCTTGATAGTCAAGTTTTGCACAGCTACTACGGAATCATTTTTTAATAGCATTCTGTGTCTTTTTTTTTTAAATAAAATTCGTTTACCTCGAAGAACGTTATATTCAAAACTCCTTTAAAGTGAACGGATAGTACAAAGTATGCTAATATATCAAATGATATTTTTAGGTGTATTAAAAAGAGCTGCTATTTTCGGGAACTGTATTTTTGGACACGTATTGGCCCATGTATTATCAATTATTTCTCATTTTGATAAGCTCTATGCACACTTTTTATCACAATGTTTGTGAATCAGTATATCAATTAATTTTTCATTCTAGTGGAACCCTATGATTTTCTGTACTTTAATATACATATGCAACTGAATTGACTAAATATATGTACATTTCGAGGCAGAACTAATGAACGATCCTGTTACTCTTATTTTTCTTTCAGAGTACATTGAGAAGGCACATTTCGTAACAGTATTATGTGAATACTTTCCTTGTACAAACTCTTCAAACCGTTTATCACTGCTTTCGTCGGTGACAGTTAGTTAACTCTTGTTACATGATATAATGGAGCAACGCAAAAATTTTTCCCAAAGATTGTACTGTTTTCAATTTTCCACATGATATGGCCGATATTTGAATGCAACGAGATGTTTTATTTCTGTTAAATTTCAGCCAATGCTATTGCTTAATTTTTTCATACTAGTTACATACCAATTTTTTGTATTTAAGTATATAACTATATTTTACAGATATTTAACAATGACTAGACAGTCTCGCTTATTTCATGGAAGCTTTGTAACCGCAACAGTTGTAAAGAGAGATTAAATTTTCACCATAGGAATAAATTTATTTCTTTTCGATTCATAGAGAGTTGCATGTTAACTATAAATGTTTACATATACTGTACATCGCGGCAGGTACTCCTGACATTAAATTTAAAGGATTTTGTAACCAATCAACTATTGCCGTATGAGCCTTTTTTCTGTCGCGTACTTACCTATTTTACAATTTTGTAGGAAGACGACAAAATACAAATGAAATTGAAATTGGCGTTAAAATATCATTATGGATTCATATATTTTTTGCTAAGAAGATTGAAAATTGTTAAATGTCGTATTCTTTATATTGCTGTTTTTACATTTCTTAAATGTGTAGTTATATTGCAGAAAACGAAAACTAGTACAATTTACTTTTTTAAATTTGTTTAACCAAAAAGCATATTAAACACATCTTAGTGGCGTAGCCAATTTAAAATTTACGATTTTTTTTTTTTTTTTAACAACTGAAAATGTTTATTTTAATCGAGAATCATACATGTATGTAGTTGTTTTCAAACAAATGTTTTTCAAATTTGGGCTCTGTGAACAATTATTTTTTTAAAAATTTATTTTAATGAAAAATAAATTCTTTTGTGCCCACCACTGGCAATGTGACCTCTTAAGAAATATTCAATAACCAATCAATACATTCTGTTACACTTTACACTAAACAAACACAACGACGTACGTTACAGTGACTGTATTATTTCTCAGAGAAAAAAGATGTTAGTACACGATGAAGGCGATACTGTAACTGAATAATTGTTAGCCATGGACACACTGTGTCAAAACTATAGGCCCATTTTTCACGACCGATTTCAGTACGTGGTTAAAGAAAATTAAAAAAAAATAAAACACTGATACTGCATGTCGTGTTTAAAAGTATCGCGTAATTGCGAGGATAGCGTGTCTCTAATAAAGTATGTGTCCACTTTGACTGTTTCACGCAGCGCTTTTTCGCGTAAAACCCTGATGTTCGGTCGCGAGTAGGCCTTGGGTGGAGTATGTTACAGCCAGAAAAAAGACTGATTAGCTGAGCTTATGGAAAGTACAGTAGAATCGCGTTAAACAGGAAATACATTACTACACTAATTTATGTCACTTCAAGCACGCCCGGTTTGGCATGTCTTCAGTGAGGCCTGAATTGAAGTTTTTCATTCAAATTTGGGCTTAGAATATATGTAAATAAAGGGTTATAAATAGCCGAAACGTGAGAAACACATTTTATGAAATTTGATCCATCAATAGAGCGGTATACAGGATTTAAAAGAAAATTGAGTAATTGCCTATCACCATATTTTCAATCCAAAAATGATGGAAAGAAAGAACTATTTTTAATCAATGATCACAATAATAACGAAATTATGGAATAATCAAGCGACGAATCTGTACATACATCTATTATTAACAAGACGGCGTCATTGGAACTTATTTGTTGATACTTCTGGTAGTGAATAAATGTTCGATAGTTAAATGTATATTTCTATTTTTATTAAGAGTTGAATAAAATGATTTTTCTTTGTAGCTTTAAGTGTGTATGTATTACTATTTTTTTTCAAAGCCACTACTTCGTCAGGTTAAAAAATCAGAAACTACAAAATATATGTGAAAATGTTAAAATTATCTTACGCGTTATACGGGACTGTTTATCGCGTTGTATGAGTACTAGTTACAATTTTTTCCTCGCGTTATGCGAATTCGCGTTTTACGACAGCCGTCATGTGTGCCTATAATTATGAAAGTGGTCTAAGTCAATATTTTAAACAAAAATGAAAGTCTTGATAATTTGTTAATAAATGTTTTAAAACCTTTAAAAAACGTAATATCCAAAATTTTTTAGAAACTGACTTTGACCACTTTCATAATTATGGGCACATATGGGAGTCCACTGTATATGTTTGGAAAATAGGGAACGATCACTCCATCGATTGGTTGAAAGGACAACAAGTACAACAAACGAGTGGAGTGACTGCCCCCCCCCCCCGCCCCTGCCATCCTACGGTCACCAGCTGATGGTCTGCCAAAACTGGCTGCCACAGCTGACTGTCGTCAAGCCATAATGCCTACAGATTTCCAAGATGTATGTACTGGGAAAATTGAAAATTCGTGCTAACGGCACCAGATTCTGAACATTTTTTAAAGTATAAACTACGTCTATTGGATTTATGAGCCTATGATGTGTCGCAATTCGGGATTTGATATTTGAAAAACTATAGGAATTTGTAATTAGTCGTGTAGCAGCTGAATTATTATGCAAACGGCGACTGAAAAATTAATAGAAAAACGGTACTTGCACGACCACCGAAAGTATAGATCCACCTTGGAAATTGTTGCTTGTTTCTTTAAACAAACCGCGAACTGTAGTAGAGCTGATATTAAAACAATCGTCGAATCATTGATAATACCCCTATGGCGCAGAGAAACATGGAGAGCACATTGTTAATTTAGTCAACTGACAGCTTCAATTGCAGTAAAGTTCGAGCTTTGTTTGAAAAATTAAACAACCATTTTCAAACTGAACTAATACTTTTGTCGCATTTCCAAATATGTACTTCTTTTGCGGATCTTCTCGCGCGCCATTCGTTTAAGAATCTAGTTACGACGAGATTAACTGCAGATTCGTTTAATTTTTGGCGTTCCGAATTCCGCAGTATCATTGATTACCTCAATTTCCTTTTACAACATATTCAAAGTTAAAATATTTATTTTGTCCACTGTACAAAGACTAAATTCAAATCTGGAAACTACACGCATCGTTTTCTTTTAACACTAAACGTACTAAGCGGGGTCAAATGACCTCTTTTCAAAATTTACTCATCAATGTCGTACATTTATTGTTATTTCTGTCGGTGATTTGACTTTCTGTAAATTCTTCTATCATCCGATTCTTCAATTTCCCGCTTTCCGTTTTTCTCGTAGCTTATTTTTTACCGACAAAAATTCTTGGTAAGATTAGGTATAGAAAAATGCCGGTACGTTTAGTGTTAAACTTTAAAATCTCTTTTGGAACATATCTCGCTAATATTGGTGTTAGTGGAAACTGTTTTTTTTCCCGCGGATCCTTTCAGTACTTTTTCGGAGTTAAACATTTACATTTCATTTCCACGAAGTTTCATAACAATTAACGGAAGTTATACTATAAAATGCAAAATATTTGTAAACCGTAACTATGGAAGTGTAATTCCAATGATATTTCGTTATTAGATAGATAACGAATATTCTTTTTTCTGGCTTTCGAAATGATCAGAGGTGTAGCTTAGGCTATTCCCTTTCAGTAGATAGCTCGAAAAAGAGTGTCACTCTTCTAAAAGGCAATATCTTTAGCTACCTTCCTGAATTTGTCCAGATTTTTAAACATTTACCTGCATTAACAAACTAGTTGAGATACGAAACGTACGAAACGTAGCAATGCTAGGAGTGCGACGCTGTATGTACGTCGCAGTGGAGGGGGAAATGGCTGACCGGCGAATGCTCGTCGGAACGCGTAAAACGGGTGCACGGTTAACTTTGTCGAATTTTGCAAGGTGACGTATAAAAGTGTCACCTTTTTTTAAACGGAATATTAAAGATAAAGGTTCAAAGAATGCGTATGAATTTTTCAAATTTTTAAAAACATACCTGCAAAAGTTATAGTCAATTGTTTAACAAAATTCGATATTAATAGTATTTTACATTGTTAATTATGCAAATTGTATTTTTTTTTATTTAAACTTGATTCTTTCCGATGAAAATTCTCAGAACGAAAATTGCTGTACGACTTACGGTTACAGAGATATGATTTTTTAAAGTTCGGCTGTTTTTACGAAAGTCCAAACTTTGAACGGCTGTAACTTTGACAATTTTCAAAATTTCGAAAAAACAAAAACAGTTCCGTCTATGGTACGCCAAGCACTATAACATATGTAAATTTGAACAAAATCGCAGATGCTGCTCCAGAACATGATCGATTTGACATGGAATGAGCCATGTACATATGTACGTGTTAGGGTACGGCCGGATCTCGTGCGAAAACCCAACCGCCGCGGTAAATAAAATCTCCTAATATGAAGACTATTTAGTGCGCAGACTTACGGCTAGAAGTTATATTTAGAGGACATTATAGCATTGCTATAAAAAAATCACCAAGAAATTGAAGCGTACACTATCGAAGATATTGAAGCCCAAATGTAGATCATTGATCAACGTTTTTGTTTGACTAGCGGCAGCTATCTGCGACGCGATATGGGCCAAGTCGCGCGCCAAATACCGAAACCGCGGTGCCGAAAAATTCATTGCTCGAAAACTATTCATCGTTGCAACATGCCACTAGAAGTTATGTTCAGAGGAAATTTCGATTATGATGAAACAAAATTTAAAAAAAAAATTAAAGACACACTTTGGACTGAATTTAAGTTTAAATAATTAAAAACATTTTTTCAACAATTTAAAAATAAGTTGCATTTAATTTATATATTTTTTTTCATAAACTTTAAGGCTTTCTGAATCAACTGGTATTTTTATGATTTCTGTATCTCCTGTGGTTTGAGAGTTGTAAATTTTCAAAAAAACCCATGCACAAAACTTTGACGGCCTGTAACTATAAAAATATTTAATGTTTTGAAAATTCCTTCAAATGGGTATTTTTTTTCGACGTTACCAATAACATATTAAAATTTTATCAAAATCCATGACAGGACGGAAAAGACCCTGATCACTTGACGTGGAACGCACCATAAACGAAATACACATGTAGAGTGGACGAAATTTGTATAGGGACGCTATAATTCTTTAATAAAAGGAACCGAGTATTTTATTAAGAGATTTAAAACTAGATTGAAAATATGAGAGAATAATAAGAGACAAGAATTTAATGCTATAAATAGAAAAAAGTATTTTTTTTAACTAAATATATTAAATAAATGTATTCACAAATAGCGAAATTTGTATAAGAACAGTCAGAACAATTTTATTCCATTCTCGCCTTACAGCTGTTTCGAGTTCTCTAATGTTGTTATATTGTTTATTATTCCCATATACAGCCCTGGATAACATTCCCCATAGATTCTCTATGGGCTATAAGTCCGGCGAACGTGCCGGCTACGTCATAAGCGGCAAATCTTTATGCCGGAACCATTCTTTCGTTTTCATCGCACTATTTACTGCCGGCCAAACGATATTTGAACCTCCACGGCGCGGCGGGGAAGTGCGGCGAGGAGGTTCAGTTTCCCATGGGCCAGATTTACAGCAGCGTTATCTTGCTGGAAAATGACGTCTTCATCATGATTCTCCTCAATAAATGATATTAAACTGTCTTCAAATAAATCTATATGTTTTTCTGCATTCATTCTAGTAGAAGTTTTGCATAATTCCTGCTCATTGCCACTGCTTTTTCTGTACGTCAATCGTGACAATAGTGCTTAAAATCAGCAGGTCGATCCAAATTTCTTCTCGTCATTCGAGGTTATATGATTTTCAGCGAAATCTAATCTTGCTCTTTTATGGTCTTTAGTAAGAGGTGGTTTTATTGATTTTTTTGTCCACTTCAGTCGCTTATCTTTTTGCAATATTTGTTTCACACGTCGTAATGTCACTGGAAATTTTCGAGCTTCTGTTACTTGTTTAGCACTTTTGTTTTCAGCTATTACTTCTCTAAGAATGCGTGAAAGATCACACCGCTGAAGTTTATTGTTGCCGCCTGCGTGGATGATACCATAATCTTGAGATAATCCGGAATTTGAATACGCTTGTATTTGTATTCGCTCTTCTGTACTTAGAATTTTTCCTCATGGCATTCTAATAGAAGATAAGCTATATTGAATTATTTATGAAATAGAGTATCCACAAAAAGCATCGAAAATGCAAAGCTGTGGGCCAAGTACAAGAGAATGTTACATTGGGATAGGTTGCTCATTAACATAAACTGCATTTTACACAGGATTTGAAATCAATCAAATGTGAGCAAGTACAAATTATTGTAGAGCAACGACACAATACTATCGCTAAGTAAATATATACAATTAACTAAATTTCCCAAAATATGGTGTCTTCTCATTTAATGACTAAATCTGTTTACTGCTCTATTAAGGGGTTACACCAGTGTAAAATTTTCAAAAAATCGATTTTTTTTTTATTAGCTTAAAAGGTACTTTGAACCTTCAAGAATATGAGGCAAAACGTTTTATACCTGAAAACAATTTTTTTGTATGAAATTTTGCGCTTTTCCCCAAGTGCCTCGAACGTTTTTTATGCGACGAACAGCGGTAAATGTAACTTTGAGTGAATTTCATCATAAATCGCCATTACCTGAAGAAGTGTACAAAGCTAACATACCAATTTATGATGAATTGAGTCGTAATGAGTTGTTAAATCGCGGCTTAGGAGGCTACACGCAGAATAGTAATGAAAGTTTCAATGCTACAGTTTGGAATTTAGCTCCTAAGTCTCGTTCAAATGGTACAAACGTCAATGATGGTCTAACTAGTATATTACGAGTTATGAAGGTTTTAGAGATGGATATCGGCTTTCAATCTTATGATTTTTGCCTTGAAAGTGATGCTAAGCGAGTGAAGCAGGCCGAGTTGTTGTTGGCCGATGAGGCAAAAGCAGCGCGATCCAACATCAAATGTTTAAGAAAAGAGGATCAGGAGAAATTTTTGGACCAGGAAGGGCAGCTTTATGGTCCTGGGATTGCAGAATAATGTTAAAAAATTTTTTTCAATCGATTTTCTAACTTTTTTACGTCTAAAACTCATTTTAAAACTTTAAATGCGTTTTTATATTTTTTTAGTTTTATATTTTCATATAAAATTTTATACACATCTTTGCAACAACATTTTGAAGGGAAACACGTACGGAATTTTCGATATGTTAATTAGAAAAATTTTTATAACCAAATAACTGCTGTTTTTTTTGGCGAAAAAGTGAGTTTTAACTTCAAACAACTGCCAAATATCGAAAAATTCGTATTTTTCAAAATCCGCACGTGTTTCTCTAGCTATACTCATGCAGATTAAGAAAAAAAATTTTTTTTGTAATAGTTTCAAAATTGCACGTGCTCTAGTGCGTGCCGTGGAACGCGTTTTTGTCAAGATGTCTCAGGAAAATTATTGTAGAGCCGCCATTTTGAATTACTTTTTGATGAAAAAAATTTTTTTTGTACTTAAATGTATGCTTAACAACATACTTTAAGAGTTTTTTGTTAGTGCCTTTCCATATTTCCAAAAAAAATTCATGAATATAGCGCTTTTTTTCGACTGTTACACTGGTGTAACCCCTTAAATGTACTTGGTGCCCCGCTTTTTACGAAGCTTGATGTCAAAAACGTAACGTACCAACATTTCTAATTTAATATGTTAACAATCTGGATGTATGTGAGAGGAAATTACATATACATATTGTAGTGTATTTCAACAATTGATGTTAAAATAAATTAAAAAGGAACGACGTGAGATATTTAAAGGACTTTCATTCTAAACAGTAAGAAGCCCACTTTATACTGTGTTTTAACAACTCTCACTTAATGCCGAACATCCCAAACTATTTAAACTCAGGGGGTTTAGAGTTGACACTGCGGGTAATTTTCACCATCGAACCTTCGTAAAAAGCGGGCCAGCAAGTACATTTAATCTCTCAATCAACAGATTTATTAATTAAAGGAAGAGAAATCATTTTTGGGGAAATTAGATAATTGAATATATTTACTTATTGTTAGCGATAGTATTGTGTCGATGCAGCACAATAATTTGTACTTGCTCACCATTTGTTTGAATTCAAACACTTTGTATAACGAAGTTTATGTTAACGAGAAAGCTATTTCAAAGTCACATCCTCTTGTACTTAGCCTATACCATTGCATTTTCGATTCTTTTTGCTGATTTCACTTCATTCGTAGAATACGTATTGTTAAGTATTGCTTTTATTAAAATACTTGTTTTTAAAGAAATAAGGGAATGCAGGTACCAAGGAATTAATAAGGGAATACAGGAATGAAGGAATAAAAGAATGTAGGAAAATTAAGGAATAAACGGATCTGATTAATATGGTGCTATGATGATGATATACGATGATGTGAAGGAATATAACACATTTTCCCTTAAACGTTATTTCCTTTTAAGAAATCTGGTACTAAGAATTATGTATTTATAAAATTTCAACAAGTTTTTTAAAGAAGTGATACAAAAAAATCGGAGACTCTTCCGGAGCCAGGAAAATTTAAATCTACATATAGTTGCGTTTCAGGTCATAGCTTCTTGGAGCATGTTAGAGATTGTTTAAAAACTTGCATATATTGTGGGTAATATTGAAGAAGAAAACGCATTTGAAGGAATTATCAAAATATTAAACATTTAATTATTGCAAAATAGTGAAGGATTTGTATACATTAGGTTTTTAAATTTTTAATTCAAACATTATAATAAACATAGAAGTGAACAAAAAACGGGTTAGTTAAACAAAAATTGTCTCATTAAAAATGTCTAAATTTAAAATAATTATTTGTAAGAATTGTGGAGAATATTTTTAGTTTTTGGTTTCGTGGTTTCTATATCCTTGAAAATGTAATTATGTATCGCGGTATGTCCTGATCTAATTTTACACTATACCTGCAGAAAAATATGTATACTAGTTTCATTGTTAAGATGTGTAGGTAATAACGTAACACTGTTGTAAACAGATACGGAACAATTTGGAGATTCGATATCCTAGATTGCAAAGTTTCAAAGCATGTAACAAAGATTTGTTAACACTACCTATAACTACACGTTTCGGCATAGACTCAATCACTCGCTGCACATCGGACAACCCGAGAAAGAAAAATTTGCTTAGTTTTTCTCGGAGAACCTGTTTACTGAACAATTTCATTATGCACTAAAAAAAAGTTTGTAAAAATTTGAAGAGACGCTTGACATGTATCGAAATCCTAAAATTTAAATGCCTTTTTACAACAATAAGAAACCATTATATTAACCGTTTGAGTGCTGAGGAATTTCCTTATATAAGTATATGCTAAAAGTGCGGAATGAAATGCGTAGTTATTTTTTTTTGGAAAACAATAAATATGGCTATAATTAACTCTAATTATTATGTACCAAGTAATTTTGACCGACAAACAATTTTTATTCTCACTTATTACAAGAATGTTTTGCTGCACAAATTTCATGAATTCCTTTTTTACATATAGCGCAATAACCGCAATAAACTGCAATTGATATGAATACAACTGCTCTCAATAGATGCGACAGTTATATGAGCCGCTCAGTGGACACATCGATTAACTCCACTTTTTGAAAAATCTGAAATTTAAGTGTCAAAGCACTTGGTATAGTCATAACTTTTTATATTTATAATAACTTTCCTGAATAATAAAGATTAGCACCATTAAACGGCAAAATTTGTTTGGCCATTGAATAATAAGTAATTTATTTCAGAAGCCATTTTGATTTACTCCATACTCTAATGTAAATCGTTTCAGTAACGCTGTATCTGGATGAAATATAAATATAATCAGTAAAAATGTAAGCCACGTGTTTGTTTGGCCAGAAACTGAAGGATCTCGTGGGTCTCAAGAAATTTCATCTTGCCTAATAAAGTACATAAAGACTTACGCTACAAACTTCGAAAAAATAATAACATATTCGGATTCGTGTACCGGTCAAAACAGAAATATTAAAACTGTCTTAAGTTTATTGAAACTTGTTCGAAGTACGGAAATCAGAGCTGAGTCATTTGAAATGAAATTTTTGGTAAGTGGACACAGCTATTTGCCCGATGACTCAGATTTTGCCATTATTGAGTCACGTGCGAAAAAAAATCAAAACATTTTTTCACCAGATGATTGATACAATATAATCAAAACATGTAAAAAGAAAGAGGCATTTTTATCTAATCCAAATGACCCACCAAGATTTTTTGTCAACAAAACCTTTAGAACAATCAATCATTAACAAAAAAGTAACAGTCACACGGCTTCCAGTAAATTGGCTTAAAATACGCTGGATAAAGTTAGAAAGGTCCAAACCCCATGTCATACAATTCAAATGTGACTATAATGAAGATACAGAATTTAAAGCCATTAATATAAGAAAATCTGTAGTAGGTAGACCGTAAAGTTGGAAAAATATAGATCAGCCTTTATTATATCCTAAAGGTAGAACTGTGACAAGGGAAAAACGAAGAGACATGATGGACCTGCTAAAATTCATTCCTCCTGTTAAGCATTAAACATGATTACTATAAAAACTTGACAACAAATCGAAATGACGAATCCTCACATACAGCTGATGAAGAAGACATTATTTATAATATTGCTGAATTATCCCAAAGAATAATGCTGCTAAAATAAGGCTGCTATGAATTAATCACAAAAAATATATTACAACAGAACTGTCAACATTCATTTTTATGGAAACGCTGTAATAAAAATATATAATAACTAACTTTTTCTGTAATAAAAAACTTAAAAATTTAAAGACTGAATTTAACTTTATTACTTTTTTCGGTTGCCAAATCGATTAATTCCACTAGTCACATAAAAACTGTAACATTACTGACGATTATTTTTTGGCTATTCTTTCTTATTAATCAAGAGACAAGGTCTTGTCTCGGGCCAAGTACAAGAGTCCCCGACTGGCAAGTGCATGAGCACTGAGGCTTCGGCCGACAGACCTGTATCTTATCCGGAAAGATTAGGCCGAAATTTTCGGAGCATTCAAACGGCATTAAAACAGCAAATTTCCCATAAAATATGATATGATTCGGAAAGGTGGCGTCAATACGAGTAATTTAAGACTAATTACAAAAATATTCGTCAAACCAGTTACGAGATATTGTGACTTAAAAATTTCGAGATTTCCGTAATTTCTGTCTCGTGCCCGGATTTTTTCGCCACGTTGTGAAGTTAGTCGTGAATCTGCGTATGTCTCGCAGCGTGAAGTTAGTCATAATTCATACATACGACGATTCTTTCCATACCGTCAACATAGATTTCCTACATGCGACGATAATTTTTCTGCCGGCAACATAGATTTTTATTATATGTTATTATCTGTTGGAGCTAATTTCAAGTTACAGGGAGAGTTTAATGAAGACTTTATGAAAAAAGTCATATCATCTAAACTACGATAAGATCGATCAGGAAGGTACCAACTTTAACGTTTCAGAGAGCGTTTCATTGCAATTGGACGTAAATGATAATTTTGAAATATTGACGTAGATCGAGTACAATATATTTTTTAGGGTTAAAATGGTTCATATAAGACTCAAAGATATTTCGATTTACTGGGTCTTTATGTCATTGATTGATAATCTTCTATCATTTCAGTTGAACTGCGTTTAAAAAGTGCTCGTTGTGGAATTTTTCGAAATTTCCTCTTTTATACTATTTGTAACATTAATTTAGTAAAGCGAAATATACACAAAATTTTATTTTACTTACAGAAACAAGCTAAAATTCGAAATAAAGATTATGAGAAATATCCGTGTTCGCAACAATACTGACATTGTAAGCATAATGTAATTTAACCGTTATCAAGAGACAAGGGTCACACACATTTATTAAAAAGATCGTCGAATTCCTCCGATCTATTTCGATTCCTCATTTCGTCATTTTTTCTATTACCCCTACTACATGAAAGAAAATCGAATGATTTTCGCAAAAATGAAGAAAATTACGTCGAAATTAAAAACTTTAGGAACCACAATTTAGTCTTAAAAGAGGAAAGTTTCCTAAATATATCTGTGTATACTTTTTCCGCAAAAAGCATAAAAATGCAAAGATATGAGCCAATTACCAGGTGATTTCACTTTCGAATCGGTTGCTCATTAATATAATGTCTTTAATAACGAATATCTTAATGGAAATAATACTGTAGTTTGCAAGTATACATAATTCTACGAATGAAGTGAAATATACAAAAAGGCATTAAAAATGCAAAGATAATTCTACGAATGAAGTGAAATCCACCTAAATGCATAAAAAATGCAAAGATATAGGCCAAGTACAAGAGGACGTGACTTTGGAATCGATTGCTCATTAACATAAATTTCATTACACGAAGTATTTGAAATGAAATAATTGTGAGCGAGTACTAATTATTGTACAGCATCAACACAATAGTGTCGCTAAATAAATTATGGTACAGCATCGAGACAATAGTGTCGCTAAATAAATATATTCGGTTACCTAAATTTTCCAAAAAATTATTTCTCCTCATTTAATTAAAAAATCTATTTACTGCTCGATTACTGTACTTGGTGGCCCGCTTTTTAAGAAGGTTCGATGGTGAAAAATACCTGTAGTATCAACTCCCCGAAGCTTAAATAGTTCGGGATGTTCAACATTAAAAGAGATTTGTTAAAACATAGTATAAAGTGGGCTTCTTACGTTACAGAATGAAAATCCTCTAAATATCTCATGTCGTTTCTTTTTAATTTATGTTATCATCAATCGTTCAAACACATCGCAATATGTATGTGTAATTTCCTTTCAGGCACATCAAGAGTGTTAACTTGTTAAATTTTTCCACTCAGATGCATCCGGGTTCTTAATTTGTTAATTTAGAAATTAGTACAAATATCTGTTACGTTACATTTTGGACATCAAGCTTCGTAAAAAGCGAGCCACCAAGTACAGTAATCGAGCAGTAAATAGATCTTTTAATTAAATGAGGAGAAATAATTTTTTGGAAAATTTAGGTAATTGAATATATTTATTTAGCAACACTATTGTGTCGACGCTGTACAATAATTTGTACTTGCTCACAATTATTTCATTTCAAATACTTCGTGTAATGAAATTTATGTTAATGAGCAATCGATTCCAAAGTCACGTCCTCTTGTACTTGGCCTATACCTTTGCATTTTTTATGTATTTTTGTGGATTTTATATACCGTTAGATGAAAGCTATATCTGTATTTATGCATTCCACATTATATATTTGAATTTATATTATAACAGGAATTTTAAAAAACAATATCAAGAGTTAAGGTCTTGACTCGGGCCAAGTACAAGAGTTCCCGACTGGTAGACCTGAACTACTCTTTTCCGGAAGAATTAGATCGAGGTTTTCGGGGTATTCAAACGGCATTAAATCCGCATATTTCCCCCAAACTATGGTGATATTCTTGTAGGGGACGTCCACCCGAGTAATTTAAGCCTAACTACGAGAAGATCCATCAAGCCAATTGCGAGATATTTTGATCTAAAAAGTCGACGTTTTTGTAAGAAACGTCGTCTTCTTCCTCTCCTCCTTCTCCATCTCCATCGTCATTTTCATCTCCAGCCTGTCACGCAGCCCGGTGTCAAACCCTAACATATGTTTCATACCATGCGAGATAATTTTTCTGCCGATAACGTAGATTTTTCTATGTAATCTGAGATATGCCGGAAAAAAATCAGGAGACAAGGTCTTGTCTCGGACCAAATACAAGAGTCGCTTATTGGTATTCAGAAAATCTTCAAGGGTTATCAATAATTTATAAATTTAACATAATGGTTTCTTAAATTGTAGAAGAAATGTATTTGATTTTTGAAACTTAGGCTTAACAATATATCGCGACAATACGCTTAAAACAGATTAAACGCCGACTTTTTTTCAAATGAATAAAAAATAAATTTGAAAATATTGAAAATAAATATTTAAATGCCCAATAAAATAATTAAAAATGTTTAGAATAAAATTAATTAGTGACCACGATTGGCGAAGACGCACCGAAATACTTGATCTCGGCTGTCGCTACGGCTGCGCTCGGAGTGCGAGCGTGACAGACAGAAGTAAAGAAAGAGAGGCCCTTATGCTAGAAAAATTCGAATCATGTTAAATTCCGCATTGCTTTCTGGTCAAACGCGCTCTCACACATGCTTGCGTGGCCACGTCGCGTCGCGTCGTTTGTTTGGGTAGTGCGAGCGCGACGAAGCGACGGAAAGATACAGACAAAGCGAAGTCTTTGTCAGTTGTTTATATCCGGAAACATAGTACGCCACATCGAGAAGGAATTATTACGAAAAAGAGGGAAAGCTAGACACCTTCGTGATGCACGCATTAGTACGCCATTTGGAAATTTTCAAAGTGTTATCAATAATTAATGTGTTTCATTTTTAGAACTTCGATACATATCAAAGTGTATCTTAAAATTTCTACAAGCTCTCCTTTAGTACATAATCAAATTGTTCTGTAAACAGGTCTTCCAAGAAAAAGTAGGCAAATTATTTTTATCGGGTTATCCGGCACTGTTAAATAATCTTTGTTACATGCTTCGTATCGACACTTTACCATTTCGGCTATTGAATCTCCGAATTGTTTTTTATCTATTTGTAACAGTGTTATGATATTACTTAAAAGCTATTTTTTGTTCAAACCCGTCGTTGAAATATACGTAAGATTAACGAACATGATGACGTTGTTATACGTAAATCGAAAAATGTTTACAAGGATATACATTTGACCAAATTAAAGTTCTAAAAGTAAAAAACATTTTTCAACAATTCACACTAACCATTATTTTAAATTTATCCCGTTCTCATAAAACCATTTTTGTCCACTTCTATGTTTATTATAATTTTCGAATTAAGAATTTAAAAACCAAACGTACGAATCCGTCACTGTCTTGCAATAGTTAAATGTTTATTATTTTGCTAATTCCTTAAAGTGTGTTTTCTTTTTCAATATTACTGACAATATATGTATGTAAGTCTTTCAACAATCTCTAACATGCTGCGAGAACCTTGTACACATGACCAGAAACGTACCTAGACTAAATGTTTACTGTCTCCCGAAGAGTCTCTGATTTTTTTATTCACGTCTTCAAAGAATTTAAAAAAATTTTAAAATACATAATTCTGGTTACTAAATTTTTTAAACATAAATAACATTTAATGGATTAATTTTTACATTTTGCCACATCATGATTGCAAAATTATTATAATAATGAGATCTGTATATTCCTTTATTTTTCTGCATTCCCTGATTTCTTTATTTCCTTATTTCTTTAATAACAAGTATTTCAATAAAAAACATACTGTACTTTACATAATTCTACGAATGGAGTGAAATCCACAAAAAGCATCGAAAATGCAAAGCTATGGGCCAAGTACAAGAGAATGTTACATTGGAATAGGTTGCTCATTAATATAAACTGCATTTTACACAGGATTTGAAATCAATCAAATGTGAGCAAGTACAAATTTTTGTAGAGCAACGACACAATACTATCGCTAAGTAAATATATTCAATTAACTAAATTTCTCAAAATATGGTGTCTTCTCATTTAATGAGTAAATCTATTTACTGCTCTATTAAATGTACTTGGTGGCCCGCTTTTTACGAAGGTTCGATGGTAAAAAATACCTATATATCAACGCCCCTAAGCTTAAATAGTTGAGAATGTCCGACATTAAAAGAGAGTTGCTAAGACACAGTATAAAGTATAAAGTGGGCTTCTTACTGTACAGAATGAAAGTCCTTTAAATATCTCACGTCGTTCCTTTTTAATTTATTTTAACATCAATTGTTGAAATACACTACAATATGTATATGTAATTTCCTCTCACACACATCCAGATTGTTAACATAATAAATTAGAAATGTTTGTTACGTTACGTTTTTGTCATCAAGCTTCGTAAAAAGCGGGCCACCAAGTACATTTAATAGAGCAGTAAATAGATTTACTCATTAAATGAGAAGACACCATATTTTGAGAAATTTAGTTAATTGAATATATTTACTTAGCGATAGTATTGTGTCGTTGCTCTACAAAAATTTGTACTTGCTCACATTTGATTGATTTCAAATCCTGTGTAAAATGCAGTTTATATTAATGAGCAACCTATTCCAATGTAACATTCTCTTGTACTTGGCCCATAGCTTTGCATTTTCGATGCTTTTTGTGGATACATTACTTCATCGCATTTCTCAACTTTTTGTTTTATGGAGTTAATCGATGTGTGCACTGAACGGCTTATATGTACTAACCAGGGGCAGCGTTTCCGCATTTTCGGTAGAAAACAAGAGAAGCGCTATCGCGCTCCTCCGCATTTTTGCCATACGACAAGTGAAGCGCGAGAGCGCTTCGCTGCACTCAAACGGTTAAATGTATAAATTATTGAAAACAGTTTGATATTTTCTGAGTTACGTAATAAAGCGTGCATTACGAAGGTGTCTTTCTTTCCCCCTCTTCCGTATATGTAATTTCTTCTCTCTGTGTAACCTACTATGTCTCGGGATATCAACAACACTGCATTAGACTGCATACTTTGTCTCTATCTTTCCGTCGCTCCGTCGCGCTCGCAGTAGCTAACGCACGAACGTGAGCCGAGCAAGCATGCGTGAGAGCACGTTTGACGACCGAGGAAGGTATCAGCGCGGAATTTATCATGGTCCGAATTTGTCCTCGCATAAGAGCCTTTCTTTTCTTCGCTCTGTCTGTCGCGCTCGCACGACGCACAGTGGGGTATTCGACCCGAAAAGCTGGAAAAAAGTCAATTTCAAAAGTTTACGTAATCCGCAAACTTTTTACTGTCTGGGGTTGTTAAATATGTCTAGAACAATGTACTAAATTGATTTTAATCATCCGTGCATTTGTAAATTAGTACTCTTAATCGAAAGTCGAAAGATTGTATGACATGTGTTGTCCGTTCAAGCATGGTGCATTTAGTAGTGGATTTTATATATTTCAAAGAAGTTAAGTAACTTTTTGCATTTTTTATACATTTTAAGAAAGCATGAGCTACTCTTCCCCATACAATATTTATAGTTTTATCACATTTATTTATTTAGTATTAATAATTCTAGATGATCAATAGTTCAGTCATTTTTCTCACCAGTATAAGATTTCATGAACGATTTTGTTATAGTATTCCGTTAAATTCCGTGCTCATTCTGGTCCCATTAGATTCGGTAAAGATCTGTGATTATAAGCCAATAAAATTTGGTTCCGATTCTGTCCGGTCTTAAGTTTTTCAGCCATTTTTGTATTAAGCATTTTTATGTATTTTCTGAGTTGAAATTAATGGTAATAAATTAAACATCTGCCTAAAATATATACTACGCACTAAAAAGTTCCGTAATCCACCTATTTTGAATAAAATAATATCATATTTCATGTCAATATAATTTACGTGCAAAACTAATCCTTTATAGCTTTTCGGTTCAACTATTCCACTATTGACGCGATTTTTCATGGGTTCTCGATAATCTGAGAAAAAATGTTTCGTACAAAAAAGAAACAGTATTCAGACGTCTACAAAATCCAATATATAAAAGTTTAAAAACAATTGTTTTTTTTATAAAAAAGGAATGTCACTTTGACTTTTTGAAAGCTAAAATGCATTTTTGATTTCTTAATATTATAGCTGACGTTAAGACGAATCCAACGTCGTATTATATTATGACCTTGAGACCGTTAATAACGCTAAAATAGTTTTTTCCAGCTTTTCGGGCCAAATACCCCACTGCGCGACGTTCGCCGAGAGTAAGTGTGTCAGTGCGTCTTTGCCGATCGCGGCGACTCTTTCATTTTACTGTAAATATGTTTCTAATCATGTTATCAGGCATTTAACGCTGACATCCAGACTTTGATCCAATAGGATTTGGATTTTAATTAACCCTTTTAGTGCCGGGCGAAAAACAGGTGCATATGCGAGAATAACCGGTCGAATTCCACAGTTTTACTAGGGTTTGGGAAAATGCTCATAAAAACCAAACGAGAAACAATATTTACATGATTCAAAAAGCAGTATACTAAGGATGAAATAGAGAACAAAACAATGACGCTAGTTTTTCTCTACTCATAAAATTATATAAATAACAAAGGTATAGATGTCAAATAAATAAAAGGAAAAGTTAAGTTCTCTCTGACAAAACGTATTTGCACATACAAAAAGTCATCTTTTCGTCATAATGTTATATGAACCAATTATTATGAAGTCTATACTTTGCATTTCCAATGTATTTTGTAACAAGATAAACAATATTACATAACTAAAATTAAAGATAACTCGGAGGTACATACATGGTAAGCGCCGGGCGGATCTCTTTCGAAATATGTAATTGTTATAGGTAATATAACATTGCTGAAACAAAATTATGTTGTCGTAATGAAATTAGATCATTTATAACGTATTACAAATTTATTTTGAGATAGAGTTCTCCCGCAATGCGAATAGTAAAGCGCTACAAGGCACTAAAAGGGTTAAATGAAAATGGAACAATAATTAGCCGTTCCTTATTCTTTCAGTTGGAATTATATCGCCATGATTCAATATTTAGCAAATTTTATTTTTTTCCCACTTATTTACCACAGTGACATCGTTAGTATTTGAAAAAAGGCGTCGGCCTTTAATCGGTTTTAAGCCTATTGTTGCAATTTATTGTTAAGCCTAAATTTTACAAATTAAATGCATTGTTTCAACAATTTAAGAAACCATTTTATTAAATTTATAAATTATTGACAGCTTATAGAGATTTTCTGAATGCCAGTCGCGGAGTTTTATACTCTTGACCAGAGACAAGAGCTTGCCTCTTGATTTTTTTCTGGCATGTCTCCAACAGATTACATATAAAAATCTATATTACCAGAAGAAGAATTATCGTCGCGTGGTGCGAAGATATATATGTTAGTTAGAGCCTGACACCGGTGTATGGGCACGAGGGGCTGCGTGACGGGAAAATTGTGCTGGGAAAGGAGGAGGCAGAGGGGAAGCAAAAAACCACTACATTTGATATCAAATATCTCGTAACTGGCTGAACCGGTGTTTTTGTAATTAATCTCAATCGACTCGTCTCGACGCCTCCTTTAAGAATATCACCATACTTTTTGGGTAATTTGTCGCTTTAATGCCATTTGAATACCCCGAAAACCCCGATCTAATTTTTCCTGTAAACAGTCAACGAGGTGTCTTCAGACTGTGAGCCTCTTGTACTTGACCCGAGACAAGACTTTGCCTCTTGATTTATAAATGTAATACAATAGTTTCTTAAATTATTTTGAAATTGTATTTAATTTTTAAAACTTTGCTACGTGTCAAAGCGTTTGTTCGAATTTCTAAATGATTTTTTTTAAGTAGGCCGCTTTTTAAAGTAAGTGAACCTTTTTTTTATTGGGTGTCCAATGTTTAGCGAGTGACTGAGCCTGTGGCGAAACATGTAATTATCGTTACTGGTAAAAAATCATTGTTATATTCTCTATATTGAAACTTCACTATCTCCGATATCGAATCTCCGAATTGCTCTTCATGTGTTTATAACAGTGGCATTAAATTTTTGTTAGCATATTAACAAGGAACAATTAAGGATGGTATACATACATATGTACGTATTTTCTGCGGGTATACTGTAAAATTCGATCAGGAGATGCCGCGGTATCAAAACGTTCATAGCTCGAAAGCTATTCTTTTCTATATGTATATTTATATGACATAGTGACTTTGTCGTACGTAAATAAAAAAAATATTGACAAGGATATACATTGGATCGTATTGAGGTTCTAAACATTCAAAGCATTTTTCAAAAATTCATAAAAACTATTATGTTAAATTCCTATATTTTTAATAAGACTTTTTTTATTGCACCGTTTTAGTCCACTTTTATGTTTATTTTAATTTTCGAATTATGAATTTAACAACCAAATGTACACAACATTTTCAATGTTTTTCATACACAAGGTTTGCATAATATTTTGATAATTCCTTCAAATGTATTTGCTGTTTCAACATTATCCAGAGTACATGTAAGTTTGTAAGCAATCGCTGACATACTACGAAAACTTTGATCGCTTGACTTGAAGCACACCTACAGTAAAACTTTACAGTTTCCGGAAGTATCGCTGATATTATTTATTCATTTCTTCAAAGAGTCTATTGAAATTTTCTGAATACATTTTTGTTTAACTTAGGAGAGTTCAGAGTTGCCACTACAGGTGCTTTTCGCAAGCATGTATTTACTAGAACACTAAACCGATTTATTATAACATTTACTCAAATGCGGAGGAATCATTGTTGGAAAAATTAAGTCAATTGAATATATTTATTTAACGATATTATTCTCTCGAAGCTGTACACTAATTTTGACTTGCTGACATTTGTTTGATTCAAAATTCTTCGTGTAATAAAGTTTATATTCATAAGCAGGCTATTCCAATGGAATTGTACTGGGCCCATAACTTGGCATTTTGTATGCTGTTTGAGGATTCTATTTTCTTAGAACGTGTTATTAGGTATTTGTATTAGAAACAATGGCAGAGATGCGAATAATAGGACTTGATGAAATGCGTATCAGATGTACTGATTGATTCTTTTTTGATATTGTAAATGCACAAACATGCATATATTAAATGTTTTAATTCCCGAATTTTTATTAGGCTTGCATGAAATTGTTAAAAACATGTACATTGAGCCTCGCAGATATGCTGGGTGTAACGAAATATCAGGGAAGAAGATTTATTGTATGATACAAAAGATTAAAAAAATAAAAACATAAAACCTACGTCCATAAATCACCGTCTATCAAGGTACACCTCTTTTTTGAAGAGTTTTTCAAAGACTTATATCTCCGAAATTGTAGGTTACAGTGAGTCGATTTTGGTTTTAATATCATCGGAAGAGATCAAAATTTATAGAAAGAAATATAACTAGCTATTGCTGTCGTTATGTAGTATTTATTTGTGTGTTATTTTAAACACCTTCGTAGCACGTTTTTAATTACTTGGGAAAAATTAAAGACATTCGTCTAGACCTCCCTTACGGAGATTGATGTACATATTTCTTTTCATAAAGTTTGATCTCACTCGTTGATATTAGAACTATAGCCGGTCCTCTACTACCTATTATTTCGAAGATATATGTTTCTGACAAATTTTCAGCAAGCGGCTGTATCTCGACTGGGGATGGCCTTCGGACCTAGGCTTATTGTTTCTTTTGCGTGTTGTACGTATATGCAGAGAAATTATTTAAAAAATAACATTTTTGTACATCTAATTTTCTCCACATCTGTGTCCGATCTCGTATTTAGAAATATGATCGTTTTGAATCTTTCCTAATGTCGTGCGAATTGACGTCGTTGACACGCAAAATGGCACAGTTTACACTTTGTGAGAAAACAGATCCAACTTTTGTTCAATATGTATAGAGAAACATAAGCATTTTATAAATTTATGAATGCAAAAAAACACCTTGTGACACATTTCAATCGTATCGACGATGCGTATGTTTCTTCTTCCATTTGTAATTGGTTTGTGTTTTAGTTAACCTCTTCACGCCCTTGGCCACATATATGTACATATGTGGACGTTTAGTAATTTCTTATAAAATAAAAATTCCATTACCAGTGCAGCGAAACCAAAAAAAATTTACTTCTCTTATCGAGGGATGCTATAGTGAATAATCTGCAGTGATAATTTTAGTCTATTTATTATTGATAGTAACTATAAAAAACTAAACGTCCACATCTGCCTAAGGGCGTGAAGAGGTTTATATTATATTTGGTGGATTGGTTATTGATAAATTTCCTTTGGGTGGGACGTTAACGCTTATGTTGTGTATTCAGTCGTAAAAGGTACAAAAAAAACAAATGTATCAGAAAAAGCGCCTGCAATAATAACAATGACGCATTAAAAATTTATGTATTAAAATGTAACGAGCTAGCATGTGTCATGATCTAGGTTAAGTCGAAACTAAAATTATAATACCTCTTCTTGATCCAGACAGTCAGCTTAATACAAACAAAATGTGTTAACATGGATAGTTTATATCTCGTCTTAAAATCTGTTTTCATTCGTATATTAGCAGTTTTCAAAACACGATACTATAATGTCATTTTTAGTCCGGCATATTTGCATGCTCATCGACTTTTTAGTCGTGACAAAACAAAAGACAGACAACAGTTAACCAAAATAAAACAAACGCAAGAATAAAATTAGGTGCGAAATTCGAATAATTAACCTCAACGGTTTATTTATTTATTCGTTGCATAAACAAAGCCTTCAGCCAAAACTTACATACTTTCGAGTGACATATCTTATAACACACACTTCGAGTGGACCGGGAGGTCTCTGACTGGAGACTTCATGGTGACCATTATTTTTGGGGCTATTTCTGAAATGTAATCCCTGTTTTTTAATCAGGTGTCTAGCCCACTTCGTGTCAAGTTCATTTAAAGTTTTCCTTTACAGGGCAGCCAAAAGACTTTCCTTACTATTTGTATTGAAGATATGCATCAAACCATTACTTAATTCTATAGCTGAATGACACTTCCTCCTCCTTGGAAATTGTAGCGATAATTTTTCAGCTCCTCGGCAGGTTTGCCTGATTTGAAATTTCACATTATCAATAAAGGTCGGTTTTTCGCGGTAAACTTTCTAGAAAATAAAGTTTACTGATGTGGGTAAATAATGATCGTTATGAATCGATTCGCTATTGCCTGAGAAGTTCGTACAAGTTTTTTCACTGTCAAGAAGACGGACACGGTTCCTGGACATCAATGTGGACCTGACGTTATTACAAAACTGAAACTCTAGCTACTATATAATAGAGATATCCACGGCCGTTATAGATCAATTGTATAACTATAATAATTACGACTTTTTTTAATTTTTCAAATCGAAATAAACAAAGCGTACCTAATTAAGTAGTCTTTTTATTTATTTATTTTTTTTCAATAATGTTCATACAATAATAATAACCGTCGATGCATTTATTTCCGCATCCCTTAAACGGAGAAACTCAAATGATTCGCCGTGATGCATATAACGTGTTCAGCCAGTCGATAATATATTATCGTAATAAGCTTGAAATTATTTGTGGTATACTTTAACGGTCGAAAAATAATTTAAACGAAAGACGTTTGAATGTCCCGTAGAGATTCTATATGTAATTCTATACAAACTTTCAATTGATTTCTACAACTTTCTGTTAATTAATTCGTTTCTTTGTTGACATAACGCAGCACGGTTTGAGAACCTCTGGTGTATAGGGATCAGGTTGTTGTGGACAAGTCTTTTCAAATAGTGCAACACCTTGCTCGTACTTGTCACAGATACTCGCTTCTTTGATCCCTCGTTTTCTTTGATCTCCCCACAGCTTCGGCTGTCGCCGACCCTTCGTGGCTGCTATACGAGTAACATGTCTCCCTCTATGCGAGTAGCACCATATAACAAAACAATTTCAAACTCCCCTCAACTCCCTTCATATTGGAACCTATTGTGTACGTACGTGTGTGTTAAGACTCTACATTTGGATTTGAACTACTACGATGTATGTGAGCTTTGCTCAATACGTTGGATTTATTGCGTGTTTCGTTCGGGAACTCAAGGCGATTCTTTGCATTTCCGGAAATTATTTAATTCTATTAACTCGTTACTTCCTCCGCGAGTCTTCTGCAAAAAACCGGTGTTTAGCCGTCCAATACTTATTAGCTGCTACTTTGTGGTAATATCGGTACTTTTACATTTACTACGAATGATACAAATAAACATTATTACAAATAAACTTTATTGGACCGAACTTTTTAATAAGAGTATTAAGATGAAATCACGCAGCGACAATTTACGAGGGTACGTAGCCTTTTTAAACAATGCAGGCGGATTTAAAGAGTATGTCGCTGCGGAACCTTTAGTAAAACAGAATGTATTCTTTTATGTGTTTCATCGCGTCATCACTTCCGACCAATTATGGAACACTTGGCTAGGCACATTATAAGGAAAATTATTTTTTATATTATGTAAACCTGACGACAGGGTTCCAGCTAGTAACAAAAAAATGCTATATTTTTGTAATCCGATAATTTCGTTTGCATGTATTTATTTTAAATCGTATCAACAGTTCACTATATCATTACCGACATTATAACTCTTTACACATTGTTAGATTATGTATTTATTTATAATATTTTGTTACACAATGGTTTAGATTAATTATAAATATAAGTGAAAAACGTGGATTGCAGCCACGTGTTACAACGCGGTGGTTTAGTTCAGATCTAGACGACATGCACATCGTGTCCGCACGCGCAACGAACAACAAACGAAGAAAGAACAAAGAAACGCTAGTACATACATCGATATCCGCAACATCGATCGCTACGCATAATCGCACATAGCGTCATAATACATAAATGAGCGCGGGCCTATTCGAATCCCTAACTATGGACGGACATTACCGTTCGAATGTGTTCGGAATTTAACACACATTGGTTATCAAGAGACAAGGTCTTGTGTCGGGCCAAGTACAAGAGAACCCGTCTGGCAAGACCTTGACTCTATTCCGGGAATATTAGATCGGGGTTTTCAGGGTATTTAAATGACATTCAATTTAATAACATCTCTTGATCGTAATCTAGCGTTCTTCTTACGAATTTTTCTCAAGTTTTTGTCTCAGTGTTTTTGTTGTATAGTAAAATCTGTTATAAATTACGTACATAATAGAGCTCGACAAAGAAGTTAATTTACAAATAGTCTGTTAGGGTTTCAACATAAGGCATTACGGCACTTCAAATATTCCCGGGGTTTTGATCTTTCGTTCTCTCTCACACCAATACTTGTTATTACGATGACATTGACCCACAACAACTAGGGCTGATCGCACGTAGAATAGCATATAACATGTAGTTGATACATAAATTTATTAGGAGGAATTTTTCATTTAACCACTCGTCCTGTAAGTAAATAAAAAATAACTATTTCAGTACATAGATAATCTGATGATTTGATGGTTTCTGATAATTGACATAGATAAACAAAATAGTTTTCATATTCAAATTTTGATTATAATTTTAGGTTATAATTTTATGAACATTATGGATTTTTGCATATGAAGATGAACCAAATCAGGTACCGAAACGTCATGCTGACTTACCGAAATTTGATTTATAGAGTTATTGACTGGATGAAGGGTAAATGAAATGTCAAAAGATTTTATTAAAAATTAATGTCATGTTTTGATGCCATGTTCTCATTTTCTTCATTTTGTTTTTTGAATGTCTGATTAAAATTCTTTATTTTATAGACCGTTTAATAAGCCAAGAAGAATAAATTTATGTTTAATAACAATATTCGAAGTATGACAATTATATGTTTCTCAATTATTTATTTAAAGTTACAATATTGTCTCGGTAAGTAAGGAATAAGAAACATCTAATTATAATTCCATTTCTATTTAATTAAAATTCAGCAACACTGTAGGTTCAAATATTGGACATAATTGTTAAATGCCCGATAAAATGATTAGAAAAATGTTTCGAATAAAATGAAAGAGTCGCCGCGGCCGGCAGACACACCGTCGCACTGGCTCTCGGCGATCATAGTACGAGCACTGCGAGTGCGACAGACAGAACGAAGAAAAGAAAGGCTCTTATGCAAGACAAATTCGGACGATGATGAATTCCGCATTGATACCTTCCTCGTCGTCAAACGTGCTATCACACATGCTTGCTCGGCCCACGTTCGTGTGTTTGGCTAGTGCGAACGCGACGGAGCGACGGAAAGATAGAGACAAAGTATGCAGTTGAATGCAGTGTTGTTGATATCCCGAGCCATAGTACGCCAGAAAGAGAACGAATTATACGAAAGAGAGAGAAAGAAAGACACCTTCGTGATGCACGTATTAGTACGTAATTCAGAAAATATCAAACTGTTATCAATAATTTATACATTTAATATAATGGTTGCTTAAATTGTTATAAAAAGGTATTTCGTTTCTAGAACTTCGATACATGTCAAAGCGTCTCTTAAAATTTCTATTATACAAACATTTTTTTTAGTACATAATCAAATTGTTCTGTAAACCGGTCTTCCATGATAAAGTCAGCAAATTTTTGAGTCTGTCCGAAACGTGTAGTTATCGGTACTGTTAACAAATTTTGGTTACATGTTTTGCATTGAAACTTTACTATCTTGGATATCGAATCTCTAAATTGTTCCGTATCTGTTTGTAACAGTGTTATGATATTATCTACACATCTTAACAATGAGATTAGTATATTTTTCTGCAGGTATACTGTAAAATTAGATCAGAAGATGCCACGGTAATAAAAAATTCATGATTTCAAAAAAAACTATTTTTTCTTCAAATAGATTGTTGAAGTATGGGTACGTTTAGAAGACACGATAACGTTGTTGTACGTAAATTGCAAAACATTTTCAAAGATATACATAGGACCATATTGAAGTTCTAAAAGTTCTAGAAATTAAAAGCATTCTTCAACAATTCATGCAATCAATTATTTAAAATTTAGACATTTTTAATAAGATGGTTTTTGTGTAATTAAACCGTTTTTGTACACTTCTATGTTTATTATAATTTTTTAATTAAGAATTTAAAAACCAAACGTATACAAATCCTGCACTATCTTGCAATAATTAAATGTTTAATATTTTGGTAATTTCTTCAAATGTATTTTCTTTTTCAATATTACCCACAATATATGCAAGTTTTTAAACAATGTCTAACATGCTGCTACATCTTTGTACAATTAATCTGAAACCCACCTATAGAGTGAAATTTTCCTGGCTTCGGAAGAGTTTCTGATTTTCTTGTATCACTTCTTAAAAAAATATTTAGAAATTTTATAAATACACAAGTCTTATTACTATATTTCTTAAAAGGAAATAACGTTTAAAGGAAAATTTGGTATATTCCTTCACATCATCGTATATCATCATCATATCATCATATTAATCAGATCCGTTTATTCCTTTATTTTCCTACATTCTTTTATTCCTTCATTCCTGTATTCCCTATTTATTCCTTGATACCTTCATTCCCTTATTCTTTCATTCCCTGATTTCTTTATTCCATTATTTCTTTAAAAACAAGTATTTTAATAAAACCAATACTATACTTAACAATATTTTACGAATGAAGTGAAATCAGTAAAAAGCATCGAAAATGCAAAGGTATAGGCCAAGTACAAGAAGATATGACTTTGGAATAGCTTTCTCGTTAAATTATAAACTTACATAAACTAAGTAAGTCCCCACCAGGCCATGCGCGCCGCTTATATGCACTGTACAGTAAATTCGCGATAGTTGTCCGTTGGTGAATAACGCGACAAACGCACGTCTTCAACCCACCACGGGGGGGGGGGGGTCCCCCCGGAACCAGTCAAGCGATTAATGTCACACAACAGCGGCATCATTTGACGAGCTGCGATATGCTCCCAAACAAACAACAGCTTCGCGAGATAAGCGTAATCCAGCAATAAAACTTTTGCACTTTCAATTATTATGTTGCGAAAATTTGATTAACATATCGACGAGATTGTTTCGATTACAACGATACCAAACACGATATAATTTCGATAATATTTACATACGTAACTAATAAGGGTTTCTATGGGTATGTATTACAAGCGTACCCGGATAGATGCGGCTCGTCCTTAACAGAATATTTTCCTTCTAACCGTTTACAAACCCCCTATTGAATAGTCTAACTATGGGAGAGTATTCAAGACTTGTTCTTGATAGGCGCACGCCGAACTCAGAACGAACTTGCATCTTGCACGCCAAAATAGCGGGTAAAACTTGCAAACCGCACTTTTCTCGGCGATTTCGAGTGGCGGTCTTAGAAAGGCCGACGCAAAAAAAACAAAGCGAGACTCTGAGATCGCAGATAAGGCTCGTGTATCGGTGTGTTACACACTAACGCATTGATGAAACTTTTTCATTTTTGGATTTTTTTTTCTGAAAATTTTACTAACATATTCGTGAGGCTCTCCTGATTAAAATGATACCAAACACAATAACATTTATTTAACATTACCCATTTATTAAAATAATCCTGATCAATTATAAATAATCCATACTATGCCGTATTTGGTATCACTTTCATCAGAAGAAGCTCACCAACCCGTTAAACAAATTGTCATACAAAAAATCCAAAAATGAAGAAGTTTTATCGTTGCATTAGTAATAGTGACTCACCGATACGCAGGGATTTAACTTTTATCATTTACCTCGAACTCAGTCCCCCCCTAATATTGCTCGCCGACCGTGTTTACATTCGCCGCTATCTTAGTATAACATACCGAACGCCACGCAAAAAATTAGTTTCCTTAAACCTGCAAGGTGTACGCCGCCGGACCCGAGTTTGGAACACTTTTCAAGAATCTACTGTATTGTACGCAGTACGCCACCAGTGGCGGACGAGGCCTAAACGGAAAGACCAGTGTCCACCGCATACGGCGGACGTGTCGCTCAACGTGCTAACAATTTTTACGCCGAAACCGTACAATAATGTTAATCTTTTTTTAGGCTGTCTTCGAAAAGCAAGTTTTGACGCCTTGTCCGAATTTTTCTCAAGTTGTTAATCAACTGCTATCATAGAAAAAAATCAAAGTTTCTTTTATAAACAAATAAAAAAGCTACCTAACGGTAATAATGGAAGCAGTTATATTTTTATTCATATACTTTGATCTTTTCCGGTTATATTGCAATTAAAATCGCTGCTCTCCGACTTAGCATTTCGGAGATATAATTTTTTAAAATTTTTTACAAATGGGGTTGTATCTCGATAGGGGGTGATTTTCGGACCTAACTTCCTTGGTCCTTTTTTTCACCTTTTGGTGCGTACTATCGGTTCTGAAAAAAGGTCCCCGATGATATGTTACACCCTGTATGTATAAATATGTTTTTGGTGAATTTAACTAAAATGAGGTATATTTACGAGCTGCAAACGGACTTACACCACTTTCAAAATTAGTCAATTGTAACAATCGTTTAATTTGAAGTTTGAAAAATCGAATATCATTTAAAATATATTTCATATTAATATTATAAAATTTTGTTTACAAATAATAACAAGATATAAAATAGAAGCAATATTTTTAATTAACGTGAATTATATTGTTAAAATTAACATAAGATATTGCTAACTTTTACTTATGCTCTTCATATGGCAGTGTTTTAAAATATTCGTGATACACAGGTGGTATTTATATAAGGCAGCGTTTTCCAAACTGGGAGGCGCGGCTCCCTAGAGAGGCGCGGACTAGTCTAAAGGGAGCCGCGAAAATTAGTCACAGTGAACAATAATAAAATATCGTTTTCCATTAGTTTGTATGAATAAATTTTATAAGAGTAAAAATGTTTGTGTTTTTATTTTATGAAATCTTCAGGGGGGGGGCGCCAAATGATTAAATATTTTTAAGGGAGGCGTAGTAACATCAAGTTTGGAAACCACTGATATAAGGTAATAAGTGCTCCATTTTTCGTATGCAATAGGCCTAGCATCGTGATACAAAGGCGTTAGAGCGTTTTTTCCAAATTTTGGCGGTCTTCCCGGACATGTAGGTAATAAATTTATGGTTTTAAATTCTTTCTCCTCCATCGATGTTTTATATAAAATGGTATAGGGTGCATTTTTGAGAAACCTCGTCCAACATATTTGCAACCAATTTACATTTTCTCCATCAGTGTTTGTTTATCTGTTTTTTGATTGCGCCTAGTAGATTTTCAGTTGAAACGAAATTTTCTCGAAACGAAACGTTCTACATTCTTTCATGACATCATAATAATCTTGTGGTGCATACAGCAATTCTTTTTTCTTAATGTCATTTCTATGATACCAAAGTCTGCATCATTTGGGAGGTATGAATGCCCAGAAAGTACAAATTTATGGCCAATTATTTTAACGTTATGTTCCAGCGACTGGACAACTCACACCCACAGCAATGCCATTTACGAATTTCGATTTAGCCCAGTACATGATGAGGCGTTACATTTTCCAAATGCATTAAACAGCAAGAAGCTACTTTTTGCGATCCCCTGGAAGCAGTAGTTTCATTCCACACATACATATCAATTTCATTGTCGTGGAAATTGTAAAGTCCATCGTTTAAAATATACATATTTTGCTTGTAATAAGTGATTGAGACAGATAATTTAGGATAGGATAAGGCTTTTTGTAAATCAAATGAAAAGGCAAAGTATCTATCGGGATTTTTTGATGCCAGATTTTTATCTTCTTGTAATGCGTTTCTGGCCAACTCAGCATCTTTTAAGTAAACATCATGTCTTTGTATAAGAGCCGCTCTTTCTTCGTCATCAGTTGTTTTAATTTTCATCCCCAAGGAATCGCATTTTGAACAGGTAGCTTTACGTGGCAAATGGAAATGTAACTTGAAGTCTCGTTTAAAGATTGTTCTGTATGTCCATTCATTAACTGAACTGAAGTTATTTTCCTTACAGTTTTCCAATTACAAATTATACATTCGTCTTATGTTTAATTCAGGTGTGAAAACATCCGTTCTGGATTTTGCGATCGAGTATAATGACTTTCAAATGCAAGAAAGCTTTTTATGTGTTCTATCACTGTATTTGTGAGTAGTGTACTAATTTTTCTGCAAGAGCCATCCATTTTTCCACGCATGTCTATGGGAATATTCTAATGCGGTTTTAGATCACGATCAATTCGTCCAATAGATATTTTGAAAGTATCAATGAAAAACTTGTTACACACTAAAATGTTTCCTCCAGAAGTGATCAGGAAAATTTATAAGTACATGCCCACAAAGTGCTCGAATAATTTCTTGGCGTTCTTCTGTTTACAGTTTCACGTTGAACACTACAATGGAGAAGAACGTTTTGTGCATTAAAATCACCTACATTCCAGAACTTATTCAAAATTGCTTTACGCTGTGATTCACCAACACGTTCTATACATTTTTCGAGCAGTTACAATTTTTGGATTCAAAGTTTTTAGCTGGAATAAATTTTTCTCTTTTTGTATAGTACCAGTTTTTGTAGTCTTGTCCGGCATTTCGCTTAATTTTGTTTATTCTTTGCATATATTTTCCTTTATTTTCTTCTGCAGACTCTAAGTTCTCAAAAATATAGTATCATCATCTGTCGAAGATTCTACCTCTGGTGCGTTCCACGTCAAGTGATCAGGGTTTTTTCCGTCATGTCACGGATTTTGATAAAATTTTAATATGTTATAGATAACGTCGAAAAAAATACCCATTTGAAGGAACTTTCAAAATATTAAATATTTTTTAAGTTACAGGCAGTCAAAGTTTTGTGCATGGGTTTTTTTGAAAATTTATAACTCTGAAACCACAATAGATACAGAAATGATAAAAATACCAGTTGATTCAGAAAGCCTCAGAGTTTTAGAAAAAAATATAAATTCGATGCAACTTGTTTTTAAATTTAAAAAAAAATGTTTTTAATTTTTTAAACTTAAATTCCATCCAAAGTGGATCATCAATTTTTTTTTAACATTTTTTTTCATCATTATCGAAGTGTCCTCTAAACATAACTTCCAGAAAAATCATGAAGCGATGAACAGTTCTCGAGCTATGAATTTTTCTGCACCGCGGTGTCGGTATTTGGCGCGCGACTTCGCCCATATCGCGTCACAGATGGCTGCCGCCAGTCAAACCAAAGCGTTGATCAATGATCTAGATTTGGGCTTCAATATCTTCGAAAGTGTACCCTTCAATTTTTTGGCGATTTTTTTATAGCAATGCTACAATATTTTTTAAATATAACTTCCAGCGGCATGTTGCAGCAAAGAATACTTTTGAAGTTAGGAATTTTTATTTACCGCGGCGTTCGATTTCTCGCCCGCGATCCCGGCCGAACCGTAACACGTATACCTGATGTTGTTCGGAAAAACCCTTGCTCGGTGCTCTCTCTGATTCTCATTTCACAGTATACCTGCAGAAACCGATACCTCAATAAACATTTGCCATGCATTGTGATAGTTATGCTTTATATGCGACTCATTTTCTGGAATTCTCTCAGTGTGTTTTCGGCTTTACGTGGGTAAAGTGAAGAAGTGTAGAAGTATACGTCTGTAATTTTTGAGTATTTTATATAGTTCCGCTGGTTCAATTAAACACAATATGCCATACCAATATTGTTGCAATTCTTTGAAGCTCTTAAAGCACAAGTAATGTGAAAAGAATAACTGCCGCGATTCCAATCTCTTGCGGGATTCAAATCCAGATTTAGAATTGGGGGTATTTATATGTAAACTTGGCGACACTAGGATAAGGTGGCGAAATGTAATAAATACAACTAATATTATTCGTGGAAAATCAGGTCCAAGTATTTGGAACAAGCATTAGAATCGAACTTTAAAAGTAATCAAACAGTCTTCACTTCTGGTATCATCAGTTTTCCTGAAGTAGATAGAACTTCCACTATACATGTAATAAATGTAGTCTTTCAAAAATTTGTAGAATCTCCTATACAAATTCCTAAATTATAAACACTATATCAAATTAAAGAAAAAATTCGAAAACTACAAACTGCCATAAAAGGAAAAATAATTGCAGTAGATTCAAGTAATAACGAAAATTCTGTCAATCCTCAGTTGAAAGAAGTGTCGAAAGTCAACAGATACAGCCAAAAAAGAAGAAGTGAAATATTATTGCATGGCAAATATTTATTGAGGTATGGGTGTTAAGGTTCGGCCGGAATCGCGGGCGAGAAATCGAACGCCGCGGTAAATAAAAATTCCTAACTTGAAAGGTATGCATTGCTGCAACATGCCGCTGGAAGTTATATTTAAAAAATATTGTAGCATTGCTATAAAAAAATCGCCAAAAAATTGAAGGGTACACTTTCGTAGATATTGAAGCCCAAATCTAGATCATTGATCAACGGTTTGGTTTGACTAGCGGCAGCCATCTGCGACGCGATATGGGCGAAGTCGTGCGCCAAATACCGACACTGCGGGGCAGAAAAATTCATAGCTCGAAAACTGTTCATCGCTTCATGAATTTTCTGGAAGTTCTGTTTAGAGAACACTTCGATAAAGATGAAAAAAAATGTTTAAAAAAAATTGATGATCCACTTTGGACGGAATTTAAGTTTAAAAAATTAAAAACATTTTTTTAACAATTTAAAAACAAGTTGCATCGAATCTATATTTTTTTTCTAAAACTCTGAGGCTTTCTGAATCAACTGGTATTTTTATCATTTCTGTATCTATTGTGGTTTCAGAGTTATAAATTTTCAAAAAAACCCATGCACAAAACTTTGACTGCCTGTAACTTAAAAAATATTTAATATTTTGAAAATTCCTTCAAATGGGTATTTTTTTTCGACGTTATTTATAACATATTAAAATTTTATCAAAATCCGTGACATGACGGAAAAAACCCTGATCACTTGACGTGGAACGCACCCTCTAGAATTCGTCTTCTCTTTTTACGTGTCATTAATTTGTTTTTCATACTAGAATTATCTTCATCTTCTGAGTCTAAGATTATTCTTTTGTTTATAATCACGGGTATTATTTCTGTATTTTATTTAAAATTAAATAAAATAAATATTTATAATTGTCACTAATTGATATCGTCATAAAATAATATTTAAAACAATTAATATATATCTGGCAAAAACGATCAATATAACCACAAAGGCGAAACTCTAAATAGTGATAAAGAAAATTCAAAATTACTTACGTAAACCATCCAAATAAGGTGAATTAACCTTAACTGTAATTAATTTCCGACGTTTCGGCCACATTTTTGGCCCTCTTCAGGGATAAACTACGGTATAATTAACATTTAACAAAAATTATTAATGGATTAAGTATTCTTTATCACTATTTAGAGTTCCGCCTTTGTGGTTATATTGATCGTTTTTGCCAGATAAATATTAATTGTTTTATATATTATCACGCGATCGTTAAATTATAGAAAATAAAATAATATTGTTATGAAATAATATTGATTTGCCATTTTTTCTTACCTATATCACTATCTATCTGATGTTAATATAAAATTATCCATTTTAAGATCAAATAAAAAAATAACCTAAAATAGTAACTTTCTACAACTGAAATAAAACAAATGTATAACATCATGCTATTTACCCTGCCACCTGCCTATGGAAATTGAATTTACACCACTTTCATAATCCATGGTTACGCAATCTCTCTTACCGACCAAGTTTAAATTGGTCAAAACATGGACGAAAATTCGGCGGGCAGTTGTGTTTAGAGGACATATCAATAATGTTGAAAAAAAATGTTTAAAACAAGTTTGAAGATACATATTGCACGAAATTTAAGTTTCAAAAATTAAAAATATTTTTTCAACAATTTAAAAACAAGTTGCATTAAATTAATGTTTTTTTTCTAAAACTTTGAGGCTTTCTGAATAATCTGGTATTTCGCTAATTTCTATATCTATTTTGGTTTCAGAGATAATAAATTTCCAAAAAAACCCATAGACAAAACTTTGACTGTCTGTAACTCAACAAATATTTATTGTCTTGAAAATTCCTTCAAATGGGTTATTTTCTCAACGTTACATACAACATATTAAAATTTTATCAAAATCCTTGACATGACTGTAAAAATCCTGATCACTTGATGTGGAACGCACCATAGGTAATAAGTGCATGTGAGAATATTAGCGCGTAGTCTAACAAGAGACGCGATCAAACCACGTTGTGCAACGTCGGCCATGGTGTTTTATCCAAACGAATGTTTCTCAATAATCATGGTGAAGTGATAGAGAATATGGAGGTAATGGGAATACCTGCGTTATGCATCCGTCCAAATGATTTTGAGATTTTCCATATTTTATATACAATCATTACCTTTATTTTTCGCAATCTAATGTAACTTAAGTTTTCAATTGACAATGTTTAATCCAGAATGTTGATATATTATTAAGACATTTTTTTGTATTAACTATGCTGTATTACAAGTTTTGTTTTATACTGTGTCTATGTTTCATTGCAATTCCAGTTTATTTACAAATTTTATTGTCAAGGAAGATGTTTAGTATATTATTACAAGAGTATGGGTATCTTAAATTCAAGGTTCTATGTAATCTCTTGTCCCGCAAAAAGGTATGGAATTTTATTAATACTCACAGAATATACGCATACCGTGTAGGTGCTATTAAATATGGATTTCAGTCAAAGGCCGGTAACGTTGAGCGTGACAAGAAAGTGATAACGGACCTCTAGGAACCCTTATCTTAACACAAACATTTTTCCAGCCACAGACGAGAGATAGGATAGACCTTGCACCTTACGGGGTTTCGCGTCACGAAACTGAATTTACCGACGCGCTAAAATTTCAGAGGATTTGCAGCGCCTCCTTGACGGAGGAGCAGAATTTTTTGAACTAAAAGAGTATTGTTGGTTCCGAAACGGGCACCGCACCCCACCCCCTTTAGTGAAGTTGTTACAAGCCCACATGTTGCTGATGTTGCCAAATGTGAAGGGTCTGCGTATTTGGCAACGTCGGACCAAATTCTAGATTCCGTCCTAGGGGTCGAAAATGAATTTCGAGTACCGTGCGATGGACGGGAGCCCATAAGCACTGTTACACATAACAAACCTGAATATACATATATAAAACGATCACATTCAAGTTCGCTGGTGAATCTAATTTGCACAACATCTGAAATAATGCAGAATAATTTGTCCAAAAATATATGTTTCCCTACGTAAAGCTGGATAAAACGAATCGAACACTTTGCGAATTATTTTAAAAATTGTCGAAAGTTATGAATTATTGACGAATAAGTTTGACTAACTTTTCAAATGATAAATAATAACATTATAGTAGGTTATCAATTGTAACATGTGAAAGAATTCTCGAAATGTTCAATATTTGTTTTTGGTACGGACAACCGAAGCTTAGAGCAAAATTTTGTGGTAGAGATAAATTTTTTGTTGCGAAAAAAATATGATTTTAACAACCGTGGCCCTAGACGTGGATGCCACTTTCATTCTTTGGCGACGAAATAGAGGAAATGTATATCGTACGTGTGGGTCTTTAAAGGGGTGTCCCAGGTATAACCGGGCACCGGCTGTTTTATAGTGGGTAATAAAGAGCTTCTATTTAATGAACAATGAGAATTGTTGCATCTATGAAATTATTACATTTCTGTACTTTTATTCACGAAAGTTTTATTAACATATTCGTGACGTTCTTCTGGTTAAAATCATACCAAACACTATAACATTTATATAACATTACCCGTCTTTTTACATACTTTTATGAATTATAAATAATGCAAATTTTGTTGCATTTGATATCATATTAATAAGATACAGCTCGCCAACATGTTAACACTTTCACAACCGCATGTTTGCGCAGTGAAACGTCGCCAGGGGCCGGCAATATTTTTGAAGAAATACTTTTGCTTGAAATAAACTTTACGTAAATTCATGAAATAACGACTGGCCTACCAATGACACCACATAAGTGTCACCGGCAAACAATGTCTGGCCTGCCGATGGCACCACGTTGGTGTCACCGGTTGTGAAAGTATTAATGGGAGGTTCTCATTACGACCGACCAAAAATTCAAAATTTTTTTTCATTTTTTGATAGTAAATTATGTTTAGAATATATTCCCAAAACCGTTTGGTCGTATATAATATTTTTTAAGTTATGGAATAAAAAGTAGAACTACTTTTTGACTGAAAATTTGAAATCGAGTGGTAGTTTGAGCGGAGGATATCTTATTCTTGGATCAATCTACACGAACAATATGAACTTGAGGAGGGGCTAATGTATGGCCTTGGAATCGCTGATTAGCCACAAGGGATAATATTTAGACGTTAATACAGATTCGTGGATCGAATCTTTAATCGTGTCTTCTGAAAAATCGTGTTTTTCAATCTGTTGCCCAAGATTACTCAAAAACTACCTGATAGATCGCCTTTCTGTTTGTTTTGTTTTGATGTAGATTTGATTTATTGGAGCCCCTACTAGAATCAAGAGGATATATGCATTATTTTTTTTGTTACAATACGTTAAAGAGCGAAAAAAAGGTGAAAAAACGAAAAAGAACATTCAAATGTCCGCCATTTTTTTAATTTTCGACTTTCATTGATGATTCTAGTAGGGGCTCCAACTACACTCATACATTTTATAAAAATTCTTGCATTAGTCATTTTTGATAACTTTTGCAGATGCTAGAGTGAGCAAAAACCGACTACCTTTTCTTGAGATCGTCATATTACAAGTCGTGTAAACAAACATGGTCACATTATTTAAAAAAAAAAAAAATTTTTTTTTGCACCTTTTGATTCATTAAACAAGTGACGATAAGTTAGAGTTCTTCATTTATTTCCTTCAGTGAGAAAAAATTCGAGAAAATGACCTTCTTTTGGGGCTCTCAGATGAGAACCTTCCCTTAACTGTTGACGTAGACTGTATTATGTTTCACATTATCGGAAACGATTTGAATTATTGATACCAAATAGAATGATAATGGTTTTCAGAAAGTACAATTGTTTATAAGAAATAAAGAAAAATAGTGGAAAATGTCAATATTCATAACTTTTGTATATATTCCGAAAAGCTGAATATTCTTCTCTATAAAAGAACTTACATTTGCTGTGACTCACAGTTGTGTACCTGTGAATTCACTGTCCTTCTTTCGCACTAAAAAAGTCAATTATTAATACACATAAACTATAACTTCTATATCGCATACTTACTAATAACCCACGGATATCCTAGATTGGAACCGAAAATGGTAACGTTGCGAGTGACACTAAAATGGTAAGAGGGCTCTAGAGCCTTCAAAATCAGTGACATCGAAAAGCATGGGGCTGCATGGTCTATCCAATACTTCGTCTGTGTTCCAGCATATCCTGTCTATCTACTTTTATGGGTGGTTTGTGCTATTAGTCCCAAGCTTGCCGTTGTCCCCTGTTTTTAGCGCTCTACAACCCTCTTACCATTTGAGTGTCACTCCCATCGTTACCATGTCGGGTTCGAATCTAAACTGACCACGGATTGATAGGAAGAATATGACCTAGACGTTATAGTTTGTGCGTGTTAATAATGTTGTCTTTGCCAAGAGAAAGAAGAATAGCGAATTGACAATTACGAAACTCAAAGTTGCATTAGAAGAATGTTCTTCTATACAGAAGAATATTCATGTTTTCAGAATATATGTGTGTATGTGTGTATGTTTATTACGCTGATCCCCTTGGGGTTACAGCCCTCCTTACACTTTCTTACACTTTCTCTCCTCTTATTCTAACTTAACCTAACTTCTTTCCCCGATTTATTCGATTGGTCCTTCCTCTTTCCACTCCTTCTTCACTCCCCTCTCCGCCGGCCCCTCCGCTCGTTCGTAACTTCGCCATCTCTCTCGTTCGTCCTTATCCCTTACTCTTTTCCTTCCTCTCGCACTATTCTCCTCCTCTCTCCCGCTCTTCCTTATCCCTTATTCATTTCCTTCCTCTCGCACTATTCGCCTCCTATATCTCTTCCTCTCCTCCTCCTCCCATCATCCTCGCTCCCCCTTCTTTTTACCCTCTTTCTTCTCTTCCACCGTTACTCCCCTTCCCCCTGCCTCTCCTGTCGTTCCAGCCACCCTCTCTCCCTTCCCTTTATGTCCCTTAATACTTCTCCATCTTCGTTCCATTTCCACCATTCTACCTCTATCCAAATTCTCCCATAACTTGTTCTGACTCTCTTCCCTTTTCTTCCCTCTTCTTCTGCTATCCTCCGTGTCCACCACTGCATCTTTCTTTCCCTCCAAGTCAGGTCATCCTCTACCCTCTCTCTTCTTCCTCTTAGAGCTTTCTTCCTCTCCATTATCTCTCTTTTCCCTGCCTCACTCTTCAGTTTTACTACCACCATCCTCTCCCCTTCTCCCCCTTTCCTTTGCGTATTTCCCTTATCCTTTCTATTTCCGCCTTTACTCCCATGCCCTCCTCTAACATTTCCCTCACCTCCTCCTTCATTCCCTCCTTCTTCCTCTGTAGTCCCTTAATCACGATGTTCCTTCTTCTCTCCTCCCTCTCCTTGCTCTCCCTCCACCGCTCTATTTCCCTTATTCTTCTTTCCCCTTCACTTATCTCGTTTTCCTGACCCCTTGCCACCTTTCCCTTTATTTCCTCCCCCCCACCCCTCCGCCTTCGCCGCTACTTTTCTTCCTTCCCTCTTTCTATCCTCTTCTTCCTCCCTGCCTCTTTTCACCTTTTCCTCCATCTGCTCTATCCGCCTCATCAACGCCTTCTTTCCTCTCTTCCACCTCTCCTCCCTCCTCAACATCTCTAGTTTCAACTCCTCCACTTCCAGGACAAAAAGTTGTCCTTTCCTCCACTCTCCTTATTAATTCTTCCTCCATCTTCTTGCCTTCATTCTGCATCTTCCTAATCTCCTCTTTTATCTCCTCTATCTCTCTCTCCACCGCACTCTTTTTATCTTCCCCTATTCCTCCCTCCCTCTGTACACCCCCTTTTTCCCATATTATCTCCTCTCACACCTTCTTCGGCGACCTCAGCGTTTTCCTACTTTTCCTAAAACCTTCCCTCCCTAGTTCTTCCCACTCTTCCACCTCTTTTTTCTTGTCTCTTTTTCTCTTTAAGACCCACTCATCTAGGTCTGTGGACGCCGCACTCCCTGTGCTGTCTATCCTTTCTCCTGCCTTGCTTGGCCTTCCTCTTCCCCTGTTCGTCTCCCCTTCGCTCCTGTTCCTTTCCTTTCTTCCCTCCTGCCCTTCCGTTTCCTTCTTCGCTCCTGCCTTCATTCCTTTATATCTCTCCCACTCTTTCCTTCCTTACCGACACCCTGACACTTTCCTCCTAGATGACACCTTTCTCCTTATCTCCTTCCTTCCTCCTAGGTGTCACTCTTACTCTTTCTCTCTTTCCTAACCTCTACCGCCTCCGGTTGTCCTCCTTCCCTGCTTCTCTCTCGCCTCTCTTCCCATCGCCCCTTCACTTCCAGCGACTCTTCAGCACCCTTTCTCTCACCTCCGCCCTTCTTCCTTTTCTTTCTCTTCTCCTTTCCCTTCTTATCTCTTGTTTCTCATCGCACCTCTTCCGCTTTCCACCTTTTCCTTACAGGCCCTCTACCGATCCTCTTTTCAGAATGTATGTATATTAGGGTGGTCGTTAAAAATTAAATCTTTTGCCACGCCCTATAAAAAGCTTCCTTTTGATGAAACAATACTGACAGTTTTTTTTAATTAAAAACAACACGTGCCTCAAGACGATTTAAGTTAATTTTTTGGTATAATCATGTTTTCGGGGAATTTTTATGAAAAATACGATTTTATTCAAAATATAAACAATTATAGAACCAAAATCAATAGAAAAACACATTAGTTAATTAAAATAACAATAAACAAAAGTTTAAATTCAAAATTTTTCCCAGTTGATTTTTATTTTAAAACTAAATTTGTACAAACGTAATTTTAATATCTAGATTTCTTCACTCCAAGGTTTGAGTAAACTTTCTTTCGTATTTTTAATGGCTTTACTTCTATAATCAATGATTGTAAAATTTCATCAAATTTAATCAATCATTGATTATAGAAGTAAAGAATATCTTTCAGTTTTTTATTTAAGACATTAAATCAACTGGGAAAAATTTTGAATTAAATTTTTTGTTTATTGTTATTTTAATTAACTAATGTTTTTTTATTGATTTGGGTTCTATAATTGTTTATATTTCGAATAAAATCGTATTTTTCATAAAAATTCCCGAAAAACATGATTATTCCAAAAAATTAACTTAGATCGTCTTGAGGCACGTGTTGTTTTTAATTTAAAAAAAATTCTCCCAGTGTTTTTTCATCAAAAGGAAGCTTTTTAGGGGGCGTCGCAAAAGATTTAATTTTTAACGACCACCCTAATGTATATAAAGGTTATAAATGCATATTGATGTTTTCAATTATCTTTCTTTATTTGTTACAAACAATTGCATTTCCTCAAAGTTTGTATTCGTTCTATTTAGTCTGGTATCGGTATATTTTCGAGAGAAGGAATAAAGTGCGAATGAAGATGCGACAATGTAACGAAAGAATAAATTCGTTGAATGCATGTGTACGAGGTCGGGAGACCCGTGACCGAAAATTAGCAAGTGGCAAAAATGTCTGTACACGTGAGTGAATATGCGAATGATCTACGAGTGTACGACACAGTGTACTTGAGAATGGATGAGATTGAAAGCGAGAGTGCGAGTGGACGGTGGTGCCAGCTATTACGTTGAGAGAATTACGATGAGGTTATACACGAAAGTGAATAATTACAATATTAATAAACACTTCATAAATGATTAGACAATAATATTTTGTCACAAATCAACAATAATCCCACATTGGTATCAATAATTGAAATCTTTTTCAATAATGTTGAACATAAGAAAGTTACTATAATTGAAAATTGACAAAAAAATAAAGTGTCGCAGCTAATGAGATATTTCTTTACCGTTCACAATAAAACTATTCTTAGATTTAGTGTGCCTCAATTTAGTATTCTAAACTTGTTTTGAAAATTAAATCAAAGAAGTACGCAAAATACACGAATTCAAGTAATTTAAACAGTTTCAGTTCACGCAATGCCCTATTTAAAAGTAATAAACCAACTCAAAAAGGTCTGCTGGTTTCCGATTTAAATGCTTTCTTTAGATGAAGTATAAAAATTCTCGTAACGCGCAAATGAGCCCTCAGTTGACGTTGAACGTATAATTTTGAGATGTTCCCTAGAGTTCTTTCCTTCCCCTTTTAAAGCAACTGGTGTCGTTTGTACCTGCAGTACAGGTAACACCGCCATTTAGGATAAACATACAGAACAGTGTTTGTTCGCCAAAGGCTGTAAAGTTCGTTTTCATTTCAGGGATCGTTGTCGTCATAGTCACATCACGGATTATAAAATTATAATTGGTTATGCCGCGAAAAAAATATTTGATAGATATTTCGAAATATACAGACGGTATTTCGCCCAATGATAATTTCGAGTAGTTTTTAAAAATGAGTTTGCGTATGGGTGGCTTTATGGGGGGTGAAAAAGAAATAGAGCCTGGTTGTATGTTCAAGCGATGGCACATCGAAGGTCAATATTTAGGATATTTGTTAACACTTTTTGATTGCAAAATGATTAAAGAAAGTCGTCATAGAAAGTTATGACCCCGGTCTACACATTTTCCAACACTTATTGTTAGTGAAACAATTACAGATCTGATTATTCCCCTGCATAATTTTGCAAAACTTAGCAATTTTTAAACTTAGGAAAGTAGGAATCAACACTTGTTATTCGGTAACCAATACCTGCCGAAACTTACAATATATTAGTCCTAAAGACCAGGTTTGCAAGGATAAAAAATCCAACGTCATCTATAACATTCCTTGCAATGATTGCAACTTATCCTACATAGGACAAACAAAACAATATTTCAGAAATCGCATCAATGAACATAAACTATCTATCAGAAATTTAAATATGGTCCCCACAGACCTAGTACACCATTATACAGAATTTGGGCATACATTTAATTTTAACGAAACTTCAATATTAGGCTCTGAACCTAATTTAAGAAAGAGGTTACTATATGAGACTTTTTCTATCATGACACATAATACTGTGTATAAAAGAACTGAGAATCAAGACGTACATGATTATGTGGTATTTGTATGAATGTATCAATAATATTATATGAAAGTTGGATTGCGTGATTACGGAGTGCGAGGAAAAAGTGTTTAGACGACTGTCATGAGCGAGCGTGGAATGTTTGTATCGAGTGACTGCGTAAGGTGCGAGAAAAGTGTGTTTATATCGTGTGACAGTTTTTCGGTTGGATGTATCGAGTGACTCTTTGTGCGTGGATCTTGGAAGAATGCATGGTGACCCGTGACCGAAAAGTCGGCACGTGGCAAGAGTGTGTGTATGCGTGTGAAAATGAATGAGGGATGAAAGTGTGTGAAAGAGAGTTTTCCTTAAACGAAGAGCGTGTCTGAGACGGCAGAACAAAATCGGGAGTCGAAGAGGAGAACGAAATCGGGAGTCGACGAGGAGAATTGGTTGCGAGGAGTTGCGAGTGTTATTTTATTGCGAGGAGTTTTTATTGCGAGGAGTTTTTATTGCGAGGAGATTGTGATCGGGAGTTAGATATTAATTATTTAGTAATAAACACTTTTTTACACTATCAACAAACAACATCTTGTTTCCACCACGAAATATCCCACAATTATTATGCAAGCGTCATTAAACTATTGAATTAATGAACGTATGTATATTAGTACTCTTGCACATTATGACACCTCTCTGCTCTAAATCACATTTTGTCGTACGTCTTGTAATAATTTGTAGACTTTTCTCGCGGCTTTTGCTGTTTTTCCCGAGCTCGGGACAGCTCGAGTGGTTCAAGTGTTCAGAGCTGGAATTTGGGAAAGCGCGTGACAAATTAGACCACCCTGACAAAGTCACGCGCTTTCAAGCGAGGACCAGTGCATATAAGGAGATGCACTGTGTATCTCAGGACAGTACTCTTTGACTTTTGTTTTCGAATAGATCTTTTCTACACTTTACTCGTCCGAGTCTTTTACTTCACTATCCTTGACTTTCCTGACATTACTTTTAATCATTTCCTTCTATTACCTTTTCCTTGATAATCTTTACTATCGCTTTCCTTACCCTTTCCTGTTTCTCCGATCTATGCCCTACAAATTTTTCAGAAGTGGGATCGGAACTTTTTGCGCAGTTTGTGAATCGCGACTGTGAATTTATACGCTAAGGACGTCAGTGATAAAATTTTTTTTTTGTGACGGGCGTATTTGTGTTGTTTGTGACGTTATTGGTTAAAGACGTTTAATTGTACGTGTTACAGACTCGGACATTTTTTTTCTCATCTTGTGTTTTGTTGATTTTGTGGTGGTTATTTATATTTAAGATGTCACAAAGACCAAAAAGATATTGGTACGAATTAACGATTGCTGAAATCAAAGGACTTTTACGTGAGAGGGATCTGCCACTTTCCGGCACGAAGAATGAATTAATTGCTCGTCTTTTACTAGCTGACAGTGATATTGAGAAGACATTGTTTGCTGAAGATACTCCTGAAATGGCTGGTGCCAATTATTCGGTTCCTGAAAGATTAGTCCATCCACCTGTGACACCGTTGGTCGAAGAGGTACCGTTGCACGCCCAGAGGGAAATAGAATCTCTTCGGAGGGAAACCGAACTTCTTCGTAGAGAATTAGAAGTTGGTCGGCGCGAGAGAGAATTGATGGCTACACCACGTAGCGAAAATATCAGTTCGTTCAGTATGCAGTCTTCTGTTAGTGTGCAGACTATTGTTAATTTGTTGAGCGAGTTTTCGGGAGAGGAAGACACGTTTGAGATTTGGAGGCAACAAGCCGAGCTGTTACGAGATACGTATCACTTAGATGACGGATCGATGAAGATCCTTATTAGCCAACGTTTACGTGGAAAGGCGTTAAAATGGTTCCATTCTAAACCAGACCATTTGTCGCTTTCGGTTTCTCAGCTATTTATGAAAATGAAAGTAATGTATGACCATCGCCCGAACAAGCTTCGTCTCCGAAGAGACTTTGAAAACCGTATTTGGCAGAAGAATGAGCCATTTTCTGATTACCACCACGATAAGGTGATTTTGGCGAATCGGGTTCCGATCGACGTTGACGAACTTGTGCCGTATTTAATTGATGGTATTCCTGATTTCCATCTGCGAGACCAAGCAAGGATGCATCGATTTCGGACGGAAGATGAATTGTTGGAAGCTTTCCGAGACATCATGCTTTATTCCGACGGTCGAACACTTCGAGATCGGAATGATTTTAAGAAGACGGTAGGCGAAAGGCCTCCTGTAAGAGGTTTGTTACCGCGCACTGCTAGTCCACGTTGTTCGAATTGCAATAGGCTAGGACACCTGGAGAGGACCTGTACGAGACCGAAGCGCGAATGGGGTTCGTGTTTTCGATGCGGTAGCCGAGAACACCAGATCCGCAATTGTCTTCAAAGCGCCACACCTGCATCTGTACCTGCACCAGAGCCTTCGATTCATACGGTTCAAGACCAGACCTCCGAAAACCCTTTTATGATACCCATAAATTTTTCCGCCGAAAATAACGAAGCTTCTGTCAATAATTATGCGATTATGGCTCTATTAGATACAGGTTCACCGATTAGCTTGATTAAAAAAAGTTTGTTACCACCGCGTTCGTATTCTGCTTTCCTTTTAAATAATATTTTGTATTGTGGCCTCAATTCTTCGCCGTTAGTTATTCAAGGAATATTTCAACGAGATGTAGAAGTCAATGGAATTGTTAAAAATGTTAAATTCTATGTTGTTCCGGATAGTACGATGTCATGTCTCGCGTTATTGGGTAGAGACTTTATTTCTTCGCCATCAATTAGAATATCCATGGGGCCTAATGTAGAAATTTCAAGACGCGAACCGGAAGTTCCGGTCGAAGATATTAATTCTGCAAATGAAATCGTGCAAGTCGAACATGTTCCACAGCCGTGTAATAGTATTCAAAAATTAAATATTGATTCTCAGGTTGATTCAAAGATTTCTAAACAATTTCATAATTTTAATAAGACCCAGTATGTCGACCGTTTTTCGGATGATAATCAAATTCTACCATGCGAGGATCGAACGTCCATTTTGATAAAGTCTAATGTTCCAATTAGTTTCCGTCCGCGTAAGTATAAAGAAAAGTTGTGTACAATACCTGAGGATTTGTCAAAGGAAGTAGTAATTAGACCGGACTCAGAAAATTTAAATACTGCTTTAAATTATCCTGTTCCTAAAAATATTAAACAGGTACGTCGCTTTGTTTGCCTTGTTAGCCGTTTTAGACGATTTATACGAAGTTTTTCTAATATTGTTAGACCATTATCCGATCTGTTAAGAAAAGATGCCAAATTCCAATTTGATCGAAGCGAAATGCACGCTTTTATATGTTTAAAGAAACGGTTAAAGTATATACAGAGGGGAGTTACGTAATTTTTCGTAAAGCCCTAAATTCGTTTTTAGTTAGTTAAAAAGATTTAAGTATTTGTTAAGAGTTTTGTTGTAATCTTAAGTTCCTATTTCGTTGTAGGTTCTGTAATTTTAAGACTTTGTATTTTATTTATGTTAGTTTAATTTGTATACTTGTGACCGAGGACGGTCATTAAGTCAGGATTGGCCGAACTGTAGACTTTTCTCGCGGCTTTTGCTGTTTTTCCCGAGCTCGGGACAGTTCGAGTGGTTCAAGTGTTCAGAGCTGGAATTTGGGAAAGCGCGTGACAAATTAGACCACCCTGACAAAGTCACGCGCTTTCAAGCGAAGACCAGTGCATGTAAGGAGATGCACTGTGTATCTCAGGACAGTACTCTTTGACTTTTGTTTTCGAATAGATCTTTTCTACACTTTACTCGTCCGAGTCTTTTACTTCACTATCCTTGACTTTCCTGACATTACTTTTAATCATTTCCTTCTATTACCTTTTCCTTGATAATCTTTACTATCGCTTTCCTTACCCTTTCCTGTTTCTCCGATCTATGCCCTACAAATTAAAAGTACCTCTTAAGAATATAAAGGCACACTTAGCCTGGTAATACCTATGCCGATTTCTTGTATAAATTATAATCACCTTTGTTCATTGGTTCGATGATATATGAAAATTCTGGTTCTTATTGTAATCCTTATTTCATGCGGTCCCATCAAACAATAACCTAAATAAGATTAAAAATTTTCGATACGATCATCTCTTAGTACATACTATGAAATTAGTTATGAATGGTTTGCTCTTCTATTGTTCTTTTCAGTAATATGAAGTACGGCATTAGAAATGATTTGAATTTTTGCGCCATCTCCTAGATAAACGATTGATCGAGTTATCGATCGGATCTAGAATTTAAGTTCTAACGTTTTTAAATACAATTACTGGTATTACCTCTATGTCACTTAGATTCTCATTACACGTTAAGATGTGTGATCCATAGGAAGTACAGTGCTATTTGTCTCCAATCTTTAAGGGGTTACACCAGTGTAAAATTTTCAAAAAATCGATTTTTTTTATTAGCGTAAAAGGTACGTTGAACCTTCAAGAATATGAGGCAAAACGTTTTATACCTGAAAACAATTTTTTTGTATGAAATTTTGCGCTTTTCCCCAAGCGCCTCGAACGTCTTTTATGCGACGAACAGCGGTAAATATAACTTTGAGTGAATTTCATCATAAATCGTCTTTATCTGAAGAAGTGTACAAAGCTAACATACCAATTTATGATGAGTTGAATCGTAATGAGTTGTTAAATCGCGGCTTAGGAGGCTACACGCAGAATAGTAATGAAAGTTTCAATGCTCAGTTTGGAATTTAGCTCCTAAGTCTCGTTCAAGTGGTAAAAACGTCAATGATGGTCTAACTAGTATATTACGAGTTATGAAGGTTTTAGAGATGGATATCGGCTTTCAATCTTATGATTTTTGCCTTGAAAGTGATGCTAAGCGAGTCAAGCAGGCCGAGTTGTTGTTGGCCGATGAGGCAAAAGCAGCGCGAACCAACATCAAATGTTTAAGAAAAGAGGATCAGGAGGAATTTTTGGACCAGGAATGGCAGCTTTATGGTCCTGGGATTGCAGTGTAATGTTAAAAAATTTTTTTCAGTCGATTTTTTAACTTTTTCACGTCTAAAATTCATTTTAAAACTTTAACCACTTGCGCTGGCAAAAAATTCACTGAAGCGTGTACCAGAACGGTCCAGTGTAACTCGCTAGGAGGCGTCACGCAGTGTTCGATGCCTCAGAGAAATGGGAAAAAGATTTATATTTTCTAATTTATTGTTGACCTAGAACTTTTTATATGCAGTATACTGATGATCTGCACTCTGACAACAATCCCACCTGACGTTCCACGCATGTCGTTTCTGTTTCTGTAACAATCGCATGAGGACGTGCATACCACGTCCTGGTCGATTCTGTGACAAAAGCATGAGGACGTGCGTGGCACATCTTTCCAGCGCAAGTGGTTAAATGCGTTTTTCTCGAAACACGATTTTTCAAATCGGCACGCAGTATAACTCCATCAATTTTGCATATTTTCATATAAAATTTTATACACATCTTTGCAACAACATTTTGAAGGGAAACACGTACGGAATTTTCGATATGTTAATTAGACAAATTTTTATAACCAAATAACTGCTGTTTTTTTTGGCGAAAAAGTGAGTTTTAACTTCAAACAACTGCCAAATATCCCAAAATTCGTATTTTTCAAAATCCGTACGTGTTTCTCTAGCTATACTCATGCAGATTAAGAAAAAAAATTTTTTTTTGTAATAGTTTCAAAATTATGAGTTAATGTTTTCCAAAAACGAGTAACAGTAACTATTACATTTAAATAAAGATAATTACGAAGTAAACAAGAATTGTTGTACTATAAATAGGGAAGGAGGGTTATAAATTATAAAATTTTTATTAATTGTTTAGTTCGTTGTGATGGAAGTTCCCACGAATATGTTTGGTGGCCTTGAAAGAGCCCGATACCAGCATGAAGCGGAAACTGGCGATGCAAAGGTATGAAATGAAATTCGAATCAGTAATCCGTCCAATAACCGTTTCTCTCGATAACTTTTGATTCTATCAAATTACGAAAGAACTGACCACTCCCGCGGAGTTCTTCCGAGGCACGCATAGCATGATCCAGAAGCGCACCCCTTGTCCTCACCTGATTTGCGTCCCGCCCGCACCTGCCCATCGCGGCCCACACATTCTCGATGGGGTTCAGATCGGGCCAGATTTGCGGGCCAGATTTGCAGGCCAGCTAGCGACGTTAACGTCGGGATGTGCTCTGAACCAAGCACGTGTCAATGCGGAGGTGTGAACAGCACTGTTGTCTCGGACTAAGCGGATCACCGGCATGACTTCCGTTGAATAAATGGCACGAACGGACGGCAATAAAACGTGTTCTAAAATGTCAATATATTCAGCGGAATCCATGCGCGGAGACGTCTCCACTAGTTGTCCAGCACCATGAATGCTGATCCGCCCCCACATTGCGCATGAGATGCGCCCGCTGTTCGCCCGAGGAACAACATACCGTGGGTCAGATCGGTTTGCCACGATAGGACGCCACACATGTTGCGGACTATGGTCGGAAGAACGAATACCTTTTCATCGGTATAAATTGTCAGCTCCCTTTCAGATTGCGGAACTACCAACTCGCGTTGCGCGAAATCTAGCCGAGCTTCACGGTGAGCTTGCGTCAGTGCAATTTTGTGTGCAGGTCGGCGACAGCGGACACCGACCTCCTGCAAACGATGTCGCACTGTTCGCTCACTCACCGGAAGAGCTAAAACAGTCGATAGCTTCGAAATATACTGAAACGGGTGCCTCTCAATTATGCAACGATTTCGGCATCCTGCCCTTCCGACGTTTTTCGCAACCGTCCACTATTCAACCGTTTATCTACTAGGCCTTCAGGGCACAGGCACTCGAATCTCTTTGTATACCATTGCACCGTCGAATACGAAATATTCAAAACATCGGATATCAGCTGTTTCGATTTTCCCGCTTGCCGCAGTCCGATGACTTGGCCTTTAACCCTTTCGCTACGGAGTCCTTTCGACAAAATGTGATCCCTGTGTACGGAGCGCATTACTGAGTAGTTGATACTGAAGTACAGAATACTACGAAGTAATTAATTGTTCTCTAAATTTTACAATAAAAAAACAAAATATCGTCTTGTCGATAGTGTTTTCTTCATGATAGTGAATTGTTTAAGCCTTAAACAATAACTTAAACTTTAAGGAATCGTATAAGGTGTATGTACGCTTTTCGTACCTGAGCGCACACTTTTCGAGGGCGTATACAGGGTGTCCCAGCTAACGTGCACGTCCCTGAACCGGGTGATAGCTGAAGTAATTCTAATATAGGGAACTGACATTCGTAATGTCGTATCTTAATTCGTGACCGAGTTATTAACGAAAAACGATAGCGAATCATAGGGCTCCGTTGGGCCCAGCGGGGCGACAGTTCCTACTAGTCCAGTACCCTACTGGTGCAGAGCTTCTACTGTCGCGCCGCCGGACCCAACGAAGCCCTCCGATTGGCTATCGTTTTTCGTTAATAACTCGGCCATAAATTAAGATACGGCATTACGAATGTCACTTCCCTATATTAGAATTACCTCAGCTATCACCTGGTTCAGGGACCGGCATGTTAGCTGGGACACCCTGTATACATATACGCCCGTCGTAGCGAAAGGGTTAATAATGGCAGAATTTTCCTTCCGTATGGTTGAAATAAAGTCTGCGCACGATTTAAATGAACCCGTCTAGCACTATTCTTCCGATCTTCACTCCACGCTGGTTTCTTTTCTACTGCAATCTTTCGAACAGATTTTCCGTAAACGCTTAAAATACACGACTACACTCTCATTAAATCTTCTACGTAGCGTCTGTTCATGTGCAAGGAGTAAAATATGGAAAGGGCCTTGACTTGGCGAACAAAAGGGACAGCAAAAGAAAGAAGTCACATCTGGTTATTTTCACGATCTGACTCTTCGAAATAGGCGAACATTCTGAACTTTCTCCGCCGTCAAAACAGAAAACTTGTTAACATAGAACGAAAAGAACAGAATAGAAAATATTTTATTAAAGACTGTACGAATCGCCGTGTGCTTATAAATTATAGGAACATAGTCTCCCTCTCTCTCCTAACTTTCATGCTCAAAGGTTTTTTATAACTTTGAAGAATACTCGAAAACAAAATGTTATACAATCAATTCGCAAGGTTCAGAGCGGCGGAGTAGTAAAAATGGAGAGTCTATAGCAGATCCGTGAGGTCCGACACCGCGTGAACGCAACTTCTACGGCCGCTCCCTACGGACCGGACACGTTTAAAAGGTATTGGGGTGTTTCACGTCAAACGATCAGGGGCTTTCCGTCATGTCACGGATTTTGATAAAATTTTAATATGTTGTAGGTGACGTCGAAAAAAAACATTTGAAGGATTTTTCAAAATAATAAATATTTTTTAAATTACAGACAGTCAAAGTTTTATATATGGGTTTCTTTGATAATTTATAACTCTCAAACTACAATAGATACAGAAATTAGAGAAATTCCAGTTTATTCAGAAAATCTCAAAGTTTTAGAAAAAAATTATGAATTTAATGCAGCTTGTTTCTAAATTGTTGTAAAAATGTGTTACGGTCCGGGCGGAATCGCGGGCCAAAAATCCAACGCGGCTGTAAATAAAAATTCGTAACTCGAAAACTATTCGTTGCGCTAATTTGCGGCTGAAAGATATGTGTAGAGGATATTATGACAATGTTACAAAAAAAATCACAAAAAAATTGAGAGGTACACTTTTGAAGATATTGAAGCTCAAATGTAGAATATTGATCAACGGTTTGTCTCAATAGCGGCAGCTATCTGCATCGCGGTATGGGCGAAGTCGCGCGCCAAATACGGGTACCCCGGTGCTTAATAATTTATAACTCGAAAACTATACTTTGGGCGAAGATGCGGCTGAAAGTTATATTTAGATGATACTTCAACAATGAAGAAAAAAATGTGTAAAAAGGTTTAAAGATACACATTGGACGAAATTTAAGTTTAAAAAATTAAAAACATCTTCACATCAATTTAAAAGCAAGCTCCATGAAATTTACAATTTTTTTCTAAACCTTTGAGGCTTTCTGAAGAGATTGGTATTTTGCTAATTTCTGTATCTATTGTGGTATGAGAGTTATAAATTTTCAAAGAAACCTATGCATAAATCTTTGACTGCCCGTAACTTAAAAAATTTTTATTGTTTTGAAAAATCCTTCAAATGGGTTTTTTTTCCGACGTTACCTACAACATATTAAAGTTTTATAAAAATCTGTGACATGGCGGGAAAACCCTGATCACTTGACGTGGAATGCATCTATTAGACGCGTCGATCCGATGTATCAAACATTTCGTGTTAGAATGATTTTCTGCGCATACATACACATTCCCGCTTATACGTACGTACATACACTTATGTAAATAACGGGACCATACCTTACAGTACAACCGTCGTACCAAGCAGGTCAATAATAGAAGAATTCCGGGATCGTTACAAAGTTAATTCATGAATGCATGGGCTTTTGATTTGTTATTTGCATATTGCATTTTCACAACAGAGGAATGTAGCGAATGTGTAAAAGTGAGATTTCATATTTTGAAGTATGAATTCTAATTTTGAAAAGAAATACTATTTAAATCATTGATGTACAGGGTGTAACATATCATCGGGGACCTTTTTCAGAATCGATAGTACGCACCAAAACGTGAAAAAAAGACCAATAAAGTTTGGTCCGAAAATTACCCCCTATCGAGATACAACCCCATTTGTAAAAAATTTTTAATGTATACGAATAGTTAGAAAATAGAAGAAAAACAAAAACTTAACAAACTATGTTAGACGGGAAGTCGGAATCAGGACCCTTATTACGAGACGAACGCTTTATCACTCCGTTAACTGCTGTTATGGTTCGATATATTCACTTAATCCCTTGCACTACCGGGAAGCTCTGGAAAAGCCGTGCCAAACTTGTCCGCCGGAACGGTGAGAAAAGGAGCCGAAGCGGCACAGATATCTGTATATAGTATCTACGTATGTTTATATTGTAGCCGTCATCTCTACCCCTATGATATTTTCCTTATGACACATGGACTGTATAGGAACAAAGGTCCCACTCGAGACATTTAAAATTGGCGCGAGAGTAATCAAATCATTAAATTAATTGTTTGAATTCTTGTTTGGTTCGAAATTTCGATCACGAGCCTGACTCGTGACATCCACGTTTGGCATGAAATTTGATCACGAACCTGACTCGTGATATTCAAGTTTGCTTTAAAATTTTCATCATGAGTCAGACTCGTGAAAATAGTGCAAGGGGTTAATGCTGATGCTGAGCGCATCAAATGAACCAGCTACTGTAACCACCACTACAAAACTTTGAGGTTCGATTTCCCAAAAATCAGGACGCATTGGCAAGAACGCTCAGACACGTGTATTTTGGCCACAGAATAACCAAAAGCTCATTCAAATCCTCGAGACCATTGCAACAGCCCCCCCCCCTCCCCCTTGTAAGTACAGCATTGATTTTCCTTAAACTGTATATTTATCTTGGAAAAACGGACCAATGCTGAAATATCGAAGTTTACGTTTATCGATTACAATTAATTGGAAGCATGCTTGAGGAATTATTGTGGTACTAGGTGTTAATTGTCAATAGCTTTATTAAAGTTATTAAATACTGAACGCCCGGAATTGATGCGTTCGTTTTATTCTCAAAGCTATTCTTATTCTTAGTTCCTCAATTAAATCTTTTCGCAAAGGAGGCGCTGCAAAACTACTGAAATTTCAAAGCGTCGGTAAGTCAGTTCCTGGGTACGGATTCCCATCATGGACGACGTGTAGGCACAGACGACGTATAGGAATCGACTGGACATGCAATGGGGTTTCGTGTGTCACGTATCTGAGGCCAAAATTGGTGGTTATTGTGGCACTCTCTGGGTCTAGACTCTAGACTCTAGAGTCTAGAGAGTAGTCAATCTAAGAACTCCAGTGAGAAATATTTTAAGTTAACACGTTAAGCGCCCAGCCTGTTTTGCTTGCCCTTCCGTTCGTCAAGTGGTCGGTGTAGCAGGAACCTAAACTCTGCGTCTGGTTTCTGGGGACTGGCCAGGCTTGAATGGAAAGTCTAAAGCCGATCCCTAGGGACCGCCGTGACATGTAACGTGTTACGTTGCCATAGTTAGAGCACAGACGAGATATTGGATAGACCATGCAGCCCCATGCTTTTCGATGCCACTGATTTTGGAGGCTCTAGAGCCCTCTTACTATTTTAGTGTCACTCGCAACGTTACCATTTTCGGTTCCAATCTAGGATATCCGTGGGTTATTAGTAAGTATGCGATATAGAAGTTATAGTTTATGTGTATTAATAATTGACTTTTGTACTGCGAAAGGATAGTGAATTGACAGGTACACAACTCTAAGTCACAGCAAAAGTAAGTTCTTTTATAGAGAAGAATATTCAGTTTCTCGGAATATACACAAAAGTTATGAATATTGACATTTTCCACTATTTTTCCTTATTTCTTATAAACAATTGTACTTTCTGAAAACCATTATCATTCTATTTGGTATCAATAATTCAAATCTTTTCCGATAATGTGAAACATAATTGTGGCGGCACACGTTTATTGTACGTGCCGTGCGCACCATACCATTAAGCATTCTTTGTCTCATCGTAGCACGACGAAATATCCGTTACGGGATAAAGAAAACCAGCGGATATTGACAGTATACAAAGTCCGTTGGAATGCAGCCCTCGTGTCGCCGAGCTAGGCGTTGTTTAGACTAACGCCGAATCCTTAGTCTCAAGTGCCTAGCTTCGAGAACAACGAGCTCGAGCGAGCGACGCGGACAAGAAAGCGTCTTCGAACCGTCAGTCTCATCCCTGACGCGATCACAGCAGCAACGAATAAAGAAAAGTATTTTTTACCGGCTACGTAGCCTACTTATCTCTTTAACGAACACCCGTATACCACAATAATACAGTCTACGTCAACAGTTAACATGTTGGTGAGCTGTTTCTTATTAATATGATATCAAATGCAACAAAATTGGCATTATTTACAATTCATAAAAGTATGTAAAAAGACGGGTAATGTTATATAAATGTTATAGTGTTTGGTATCATTTTAACCAGAAGAACGTCACGAATATGTTAATAAAACTTTCGTGAATAAAAGTACAGAAATGTAATAATTTCATAGATGCAACAATTCTCATTGTTCATTAAATAGAAGCTCTTTATTGCCCATTATAAAACAGCCGGTGCCCGGTTATACCTGGGACACCCCTTTAAAGACCTACACTTATGATATACTTTCCCTCTGTTTCGTCGCCAAAGAATGAAAGTGGCATCCACGTCTAGGGCCACGATTGTTAGAATCATATTTTTCTCACATCAAAAAATTGATCTCTATCACAACATTTTGCTCTAAGCTTCGGTTGTCCGTACCAAAACCAAATATTGAACATTTCGAGAATCCTTTCAACTGTTACAATTGATAACCTACTGTTACGTCCGCGCACCTACCTCACCTCGTTTTGCACATCTTTACCGGTAATTTCTACACCCGGTGTAGTACGCTAGACACTGGCGGGAAGTTTCAAATTCAAAGTGCTGTCTCGGGCACATCGTATCATTTATCTTTAAAACTATTCATTTCCTTTTTTTCATTTCTTATAGCGTTCTCGTCCGTTCAAATATGAGGTAACATAAGGCACGTCGCATTCACACGGGTGACCCGTCAAAATATTCCAAACACTATAAAAATTCTCCGTATCAAAGTTCTTCGTATTAGAGTTCTCCGTATATCGAATTATTTAAACATTGAGTTCACATCATATTCCGATTCCACGACATACAGACGACCGGAAACGGCGGTACCAAGAATCCGTGTGATTGCGAGCTAGCCGCGTAGGATTAGTCTAAATAGGTTAAGGAATAAACATATAGGCGACGAAGGGCCGCCGTGGAGTTCCGCGTATAGGTCACCGACGGCCGTGTCACCGCTCTCGGGTGACGCGATATCTCCATGGGACCGGCGTGCACTATATTGATAACAAATAACTATCCCTACTAACACCCTATATGGGTCATCGTAATGAACGTCGCGACCAATCAGGGGCCGCTCCCTAAAAATTATAAGAAGGGAACCAGCGGAGCCGCCAAGGCAGTTTTTTAGAGTTTTTTCACGAGTTCACAAGACAATCGGTCATAGTTCACAGTCCTTCACCCGGACTTTCTCACAAAGTTATTTAAGTTTACGGCCTAGTGCGCGATTAATTAAATTAAGTCGTGTAAAGTGTATCTAATAATTACATATCGAATAATATTCCAATTTTGCCCGAAAACGTGAGTGTTCACTGTCTCTTTCATTAACCTGTCCCGGACAAAGACGAGCAGTACCTGGATCTCCGAACTGGAGCGAGACGCTGTTTGGAGTTGCAGTAGCCGAAAGGTAAGTGCTATAATCTTTTGCCCGAGTGAACCTCGACACCTACGTGCGGTATTTCTCTCGGCGCCCGGTCTACACCGTCGGATGGTACCGTATTGGGACGTGTAATTCGTCCGCTGCGCGATCCGTCCGTTCGCGAACCCTTGGACGTAACACTACTATAATTTTATTATTTATCATTTGAAAAGTGAGTCAAACTTACTCGTCAATAATTCATAATTTTCTACAATTTTTTAAAATAATTCACAAAGTGTTCCATTCGATTTATCCCGTCTTACGTAGGGAAACATATATTTTTGGACGAATTATTCTGCATTATTTCAGGTGTTGTGCAAATCAGATTCACCAGCCAACTTGAATGTGATCGTTTTATATATGTATATTCAGGTTTGCTATGTGTAGCAGTGCTTATGAGATCCCGTCCATCGCACGATACTCGAAATTCATTTTCGACCGCGAGGACGGAATCTAGAATTTGGTCGATACTCTTTTAGTAAAGAAAATTCTGCTCCTTTGTCAAGGAGGCGCTGCAAATCCTCTGAAATTTTAACGCGTCGGTAATTCAGTTTTATGACATGAAAGGTGCAAGGTCTATCCTATCTCTCGTCTGTGGTAGGACCTACCATCGCGGATGGGCTCCGGTGCGTGAGAGAGAGTACGTCACACTCGTCTCTTCCTCGCACACACATCAGTAATATTTTCGGTAAATTCAATAATAAAATTTCAAGTAATTATTATGGGAACGCGCACCCGAACCACGACCCCTCGAACGTTACTTCAACAACTTCAGACTTGAGCCACGCCATAATCCCTGTAAACAATAAACTAAACTTAATAAACTCATGTCTGACAAAACATAACAAGAATAAATAAAGTAAATTTCGATTAAAATCAAAAACACCCGCGAAATTCAAATACATGCCTACACGGAATACGGATCAATTCAGCCGCACCGATGTCCAATCATAAATAGTAAATAACAATCCGTTCTCCACTCAAACCGGAACAACAAAAACAAAAAAAAAACAAACTTAAAATACAAGTCACATCTTATCAAACTACTCACAAACCATTACATATTACGTATAAAAACACCGTTCAATAACACCCGCGCCCTTATTAAACCTCGGATCCGTATGAATACCGCGACATCAAACCCACGAAACCGCCCCTAGTTCGACAATTCTAATAATGAAACAAACAATCAAGGAACATAAGAAATACCACGTATCATAAGCAAATATACCCCAACGCGAACACGAAAACGAATCTAACCTCTTACCCACACACCAACACAAAAGCAACACGTAAAACCAATCAAGCTAATTCACGACGATTAATTACTATAAATCGACCATACACAAATATTAACGATGCAACTCGCCCGAACAAACAGAAGGAAACAAAGATACAGTAAACAACAAAACGCGAAAATACACATGCTCATTATATACATATATATTTATAATCCTAATATTCCCGATAAGTAGAAATATAATAATAACAAGATAAATTTTCGTACACATACTCAAACCGCGTTACCTCGAACAATACCTCGGCGGCTCCAGGGTTCGCAGGACACCCCCCGACTATCATAATACCTGCAAATAATAAACGATTTAATATCATACCCATTACGCGTATATGGAAACAATATAGAACCAGAATCACCGGCCATCTACGATTACCTGATCTAAATACCTGCTCCCACCGTGCACGGATCAATTCAATCAAAACGGGAGTATTAACGCTATAATATGTAACAATCCTTACACTTGCTCAAACCGGAACACCTATAAAATATAGATTAAAGTCAATTCGCAAAATATAATAGCGTCAAAGCAATAAACAAAATATCAAATAATCAGAAACAGATATACATTACACACAAGGGCAACAATCAGCAAAACTCTCCCCCTTGATTAATCTCGTATCGATGCCAACACCGCGCCATCAAACATCTGGAACCGCTCCTCGTTTAAAAAAAATATAAATATATAAAAAAAAATATATATATAATGTTTGTAAGATGTGTGAGTCTCTCAATATACTATGTGTGAGTGACTCAATATATATATATATATATATATGTATATATATATATATATATATATATATATATATATATTAGGGTGGGTAAAAAAAATCGACTATTTTTCTTTTTTAAATTACACCGAAAAATTGGTTCGTAGACACCTCTAGAAAACTCTCAGCAAAGCTGAGGTCTTAATTTTAATGGGAAGGTCCCCGCATTATAGTTTTATATTTTTTACGCGTTTATTGACGACGAATATTTGATTTTAAGAGATATTCGTCGTCAAATATCTCTTAAACGCTTAATTTTATCAACTAAGCATACCAGAACTTTTTTGTAGAGCATTAAATTTCCTACAAAATGACGATTGCACGTTTCATAATTCATATTGGTTCGCGAGTTATTAAATTCATAAGCAAAAATCAAATTTGTCTAAAAATCATCAAACTTCAATCGTCAATATCATTTAACCGTTTGAGTGCCACGCGTTTTTGCTGTTTCCCCGTCCAAAAGTGCCAAGCGGCGCAATAGCGCTCGTCCGATTCCCTCTCCAAAAGTGCCAAGGAGCGCTATTGCGCTGTTTTCTGCTCTATACGGTAAACTGTAAATTTTTCAATTCGGTGTTGTTCTAACATCATTTGGAGCATAAGTACAGATATTAGCGTCTTTAAATAATATGACCTAAAGTTGTGCATCGACGGAAACCGAGCGCTGACACTGTTCGAGCGGCAGTGAAGAAGCGCAATATCGCTCCTTGGCACTCAAACGGTTAAATGGTGAGATTGACGGTAAAAATATAAGAGTCCTTTTTTGTAGAGCGTTCAATTTCCTACAGAATCATATATTCACTTTTGCAAATCGGTAAAGTTATGAGCAAGATATGAATTTTTTTCTAAAGGACTGCGTAAAAAATATAAAACTATAATGCGGAGGACCTTCCCAGTAAATTTAAGAGCTCAGCTTTGCTGAGAGTTTTATAGAGGTGTCTACAAGCCAACTTTTCTGTGTAACTTAAAAAAAAAAATTAGTCGATTTTTTTAACCCACCCCAATATACATATATAGTTATATATACATACATAGAAGTAACACATATCATGTAGAAAACACACACATAGAGAAAGAAACGTAATTCACAAAATTAAAAAGTAACATGAAAAAAAAAGGTCTAGGACTAACGATTAATAACGATAAACATACAAGATAAAACATTCATACATAAACCTATTTGGAAAACACACCTTCAACCATATGCATAAAGTATCAAACACTCATACACACAGAAAACACGAAACTCAAACAAAAATCTTATAAGTACAGTAGCAAAATCCCAAGGCAAAAAGTATCAAATCCCCTTACAAATCATAAATTCAATCAGACTATAATTTGAACAAGAAACCAAATAATTGACTTAATATTACTTTTCCTTACTCTATCTATCGACCTCCGTGCCTCCAGTTAAATAAATCACAAACATATATTTTATTACACAAATATCATACACTCACGTGACCCCACCGTACCCGTAATCCGCCATCAACTAACATTTGACGCAAAACATCAAACAAATACCATATCAGGTATTCGCAAAGAAATTTCCCCTTTAAACAATAATAATCAAAAAAAAAACTTCCTCAAACAGTAGACTCTTAATTATATACAAATTACACAGCTCAATAGGTACCGGACCTTAAACCCAAACAAATTCAACTCACAAGTCAATTAATTCACAGATAAAATTCCCTACATTGGAACATTATAGAGCAACGATTCTACAAATTAACATCAGAAAAACTCACAGCATTAGCCACCAGAAGCAAAGCTAAACTCTCGTATGAATCAATAAACAACAAATACCCATAAAAATTCTATAATACAAATAATTATCCAAAGAATCCCTTCAACGACATGTAATTCAAAACTTCAACCTACCAAAGCAAAGCCATACACAACGTACATTGCCATCTCTTGCATAAACCACATGTCCAATCATATAAGGACTTCCAGGGTCACACGTCTCTTCAAACATTGACTGCGAGCAAAATCACCAACGCCACAACCTTAGACACCTCCCTGTAAATTTATAACTATATCAGAAACGCGAATAAGTACCACAACAAGTCTATACACCTCAACGTAAGCTACCGAAACCACCTCGCGCCTGTTGTCAGCAACAGTGATCTCCATCTAAAAATAATTCATCATTATAAATATCCCAGTCAAATTACAAAACTCACTCTTTGCATCGCACACCTAGTATCCCACACCCTGGTTCTCCAAAGAATCAAACCACCGAGAAACTCCACAAACTGGTACATCAATTCACTCGTATGTACAAAAGCCAATGCAATATACCGTACGTCAACATCATCTACCCTCGAGCAACAACACCACCGGGTACGTGACCGTCGACACGGTTAACCTCATAACCACGACCCGTCGCCGTGCACACTCCCGTCGAACCGCCAGTCCTTGTTCCGAGACGAAGTCAAGAACGTAAATCAGCTGAAATAAACATACAATTAAGACAGGAAACACATACACACCACACTACTTAATTCTGTCACAATAAACAACATAACCGGCATGAATTCACTGCTCGCGACCGCCGAATGCGTGAAATAGTATCCCTTCCGAGCACAGCGAAAAACCTGTACTCGCACCGCAAAATCACCCACCTCACCCACAATCCAGGGAAATACCGCGGCCTAAACATCCACACATGTTAAATACCTCTCAACCACGTTATAACGTAGGTCCATGTCAGAAAATAGGTCAACACGCGACTCTCGCGAAAAAACGCCCGAACGAGCCAATCGCGAGGCAACCAACAGACACCCATAGAAACACGCCAACACGAGTGAAGAAACGAACGTAACAAAAAACGATCATAATTATTAGAATATACAGGGTGTAACATATCATCGGGGACCCTTTTTCAGGATCGATAGTACGCACCAAAATGTGAAAAAAGGACCAAGGAAGTTAGGTCCGAAAATCATCCCCTAACGAGTTACAACCCCATTTGTAAGAAATTTTTAAAAAATCATATCTCCGAAATGGTACATCGTAGAGGACCGATTTTTATTGCAATATAACCGGAAGAGACCAAAGTTTACGAAAAAAAATATCACTATCTACGCAAAGGAAGATTTAGTGAATGCCCTTAATGTTTCCCAAGTTGTTACAAACCTGCTACGATATAGGTAATCGACGTTGTTTGGATTAAACAAAAATAAATACTATTTAACAGCAACAACCACAGCAATTATATTTTTTTCTGTTATCTTTGACCTTCTCTGGTTATATTGCAATCAAAATCGCTCCTCTCCGACTTACCATTTCAGAGATATAATTTTTTTAAAATTTTTTACAAATGGGGTTGTATCTCGATAGGGTGTGATTTTCGGACCTAACTTCCTTGGTCCATTTTTCACCTTTTGGTGCGTACTATCGATCCTCAAAAAGGGTCCCCGATGATATGTTACACCCTGTATATCCGCAAAAAGCATCGAAAATGCAAAGGTATAGGCCAAGTACAAGAGGATGTGACTTTGGAATAGCTTTCTCGTTAACATAAACTTGATTATACAAAGTATTTGAAATCGAACAAATGCGAGCAAGTACAAATTATTGTACAGCATCGACACGATGCTATCGCTAAGTAAATATATTAAATTAACTAAATTTCCCAAAAAATGATGTCTCCTCATTTAATTAATAAATCTGTTTAGCGCTCGACTAAATGTACTTGGTGGCCCGCTTTTTACGAAGCTTGACGTCCAAAATGTAACGTAACAGATATTTGTACTCATTTCTAAATTAACAATTCGGATGCATCTGAGTGGAAAAATTTAACAAGTTAACAATCTGGATATGTCTGAAAGAAAATTACACATACATATTGCCATGTGTTTCAACGATTGATGATAACATAAATTAATAAGATACTTCATGAGGATTTTCATTCAGCACAATAAGAGCCCGCTGTATACTGTGTTTTAACAACTCTCTTTTAATGTCGAACATCCCGAACTATTTAAGGGGGGAGTTAGGGTTTGCATTATCGAAAAATCGATTTTTTTGTTTTTGCTTTTCCTTATAGTTAAATATTTCGAGAGTATTCCCCCAAAATTTGAAGATAATTGAACCAAAACTCTCGAAGTTATTGACCAGTTAGTCGTTATATTTTCGGTCGCGCGTTTGCCGCTCGGTGATTTTATAACAGTAGTGTGGGATAGGAAAATCTGAATTGCGCGATTAAAAAGTGTAAATTAAAAGTGCTTAGACTGAGTGTCGAGGTGACACAAAAATCCAGGGAGAAAACGAAGAAACACATTAACACGTTGCCTGCCACACGTGTTTACAACAAAATCCCCGTCAGGGGATTCAACAGTATTATTATCTCCTGTCAAATATTTGTCTAAATATGTTCGAAAATCCTTTGGAATGAGTCACGGAAGTAAGAGGGAAAGGGCCCAATGAGAATTCTTGCTGGCATTCGAATACGGGTGACGTGGCCTGATGTGAACTTTTGCTGTCACCCGAATACGGGTGACACGGCAGTCAACGTGTTAATCAGCGGCAAAGGGAAACGCACCGGAAAAGTGATCGATAATAATTTGAGTCGATACTACGTGATACTACGGAACACGTTTACGACTTTCACGTTTTCAAAGTCGGTGACCACTGCCATTTGAAAAATACTTCACCGATTCTTTTCAAACTTTGTACATACCTTCTATATATAAAATACCTCCCCCCAACGTTGAGCTTTTTTTTTTTAATTTTTTTATATTAACCCCTTAACCTACGATTTAAATTCGAAGATGTTGGCCCGAAATCGTAAACAAGCTCGCGCAGCGTTCGGGACATTCGCACGACTTGTGTAAAACACTGAGCGGGCCAAACGTAAACATGACGGGCATCGCCCGTGGTAGGGCGGTCACGGTTTGTAGATAGCACAGACAAGGCTAGTGATGTATTTCTATTATTTCTTCGTATCGTGATCAGTTTCTAGTTGTTCTTGGTCACATTCGCACGTCGAAATTTACGTTCATAAATGCTAGAGAAGCAACCCCACAAGATGTTCTCAGGAAAAAGATTTCGTGATGAAAGCAGTGAGAATTGTGCTAATAATTTTGCTAATGAAAGTGACAGTAGTGACGAAATATGTAATTTTCGAAGAAAGTTTAGGCGAATAATTATTGATGATACATCCGATGACGATCAACTACCAGAGTCTTGGCTTTGGAAAGAAATAAGTAATAGTCCAAAAATCTGGGACTATACGATGACTCCTGGCATAAGAGAGGCAGCCTTATGTCAATTAGGAGGAAGTAGAGGAGAATTAGATATATTTAATCTAATACTTGATCACATATTTTGGAACAATATTGTAACCCAAACTAACCAGTATGCAGATCAAATACGAGAAAATCCACATAGAACACGAGAAATCGACGACACTTGGTTTCTTGTAAACTCTACCGAAATTAAAAGATATTTCGCATTGACCATAATAATGTCACAGGTTAAAAAACCAAGAATCTAAATGAATTGGTCGAAGAGGGCTGTTATCGAAATGCCCATATTTAGAAAATCAATGCCTTTGAACAGATATCTGCAAATTACAAGATGTTTGCATTTCTCAAACAATAATGTGGTTGCCAATACAGATAAATTGGGCAAGATTAAATCTGTGATTAATTTTTTGAACCAAAAATTTAAAGAAGTGTATGTAATGAAAAAAGACATTTCTATTGATGAATCGCTTATGACATTCAGGGGGCGTTTATCTTATAAGCAATTCAACCCATCAAAAAGGGCAAGGTTTGGCGTTAAATTTTATAAATTATATAAGTCCAATTCAGGCTATTGTTATGAATTTAAAATATATAGCGGCCACAATAAAATAAACTGTGATGATAGCGCTTCGGAATGTGTTGTCAAAGAGCTTTCTGAGTCAGTGTTGCACACACAGGGGTCACACTTTATACATTGACAATTGGTATTCTTCTCCAAAATTATTTATGACGTTATCATATAAATATAAAACAAATGTAATTGGTACAGTACGTTCGAATAGGAAGAATATGCCAAAAGATTTGTGCAGTGTAAAATTAAGAAGGGGGGAATACGCCATAAGAAGCTGCAACCGAATACTCTCTATAAAATGGAAAGACAAGCAAAATGTTTATATGATGTCGACAAAACATGAAACAGCCGAAATGACTTCACAAGGATTCCATCGCACTCTAAAACCAAAGTGTATTACAGAGTACAACAAGGGAATGAATGGAGTTGATCTCCAAGATCAAATGTTAGCATGTTTTCCAGTAATGAGAAAATACATGAAAGCATATAAAAAAATTTTTTTTTATCTGTTTGATATTGGTCTTTTTAACTCTTACATTTTATGGAAACAACTGAGTGATGGGAAGAAACAATGTTATGTCGACTATAGGATCAAAATAGCCGAATCTCTACTGAAGAATATACCAAAACCGATTTATAAAGAACGAGGCGTATCATCTTCCGGAGATGCGCCAGACAGACTTTACGCGAGGGACTGGGCTAATTTTCCAAAGCACATTGATCCAACATCTACTAAATTAAGACCGTCAAAACGTTGTACAGTTTGTGACAAATATAAAAAACGTAAAGAAACAACGTGGGAGTGTAAGAAGTGTAAAGTTCCATTACATATACCAGAATGCTTTGAACTATATCATACCATTACAGATTACTAATTTTGTATTTAAGATTTTTGTATAAATAAACATTTTGTAATTCTTGCGTCCACCACAATTATTGCATCAGGCTGTAATTGCGTATCACATATTCCACGTAATATACACTTCTCGCCCGATCACCGTACGCGGGCTATGCCCGTAATATTTACGTTTGGCCCGACCATCTTACGCGGGCTATGCCCGTAATATTTACGTTTGGCCCGGTCATCGTACGCGGGCTATGCCCGTCATTGTAGGTTAAGGGGTTAAGGGGTTTTTCCAACTAAAAAATGACGGAAATTTTAGTGAAAAATCGCCATTTTTGCTTCAAACGACCACCAAAAGTTTTAAAACGAAAATAATAACAATTAGGGAACGTTGGGGGTAGGATTTAATGTTTTTCTGTCTAAATTTTCTTGTTATTTTGATTTTGGATAATTTTCTGTTGAGATACAGTGGTCACCGCAAAACGTGTTTTTCGAAACGCGCTCTCGGAAAAGCTCCGTCACCGGTGTATTTGTTGATATTTTGCAACCCAAAAATTACATAATGTTGTTGAAAGACTAATATATAATGTGCAAAAGGCCCTAATAAATTTGCTTTATTCATACGTCCGGAAAAAAATCGCAAATAAAGTGTTATTTTTTAGCCTGAAACCCTAACTCCCCCCTTAAGCTTATTTTTCACCATCGAACCTTCGTAAAAAGCGGGCCATCAAGTACATTTAGTCCAGCACTAAACAGATTTATTAATGAGGAGACATCATTTTTTGGGAAATTTAGTTAATTTAATATATTTACAGAGCGCTAGCATCGTGTCGATGCTGTACAATAATTTGTACTTGCTCGCATTTGTTCGATTTCAAATACTTTGTATAATCAAGTTTATGTTAACGAGAAAGCTATTCCAAAGTCACATCCTCTTGTACTTGGCTCATAGCTTTGCATTTTCGATGCTTTTTTGAGGATTTCACTTCATTCGTAGAATATTGTTAAGTCTAGTATTGCTTTTATTAAAATACTTGTTTTTAAAGAAGTAAGGGAATAAAGAAATCAGCGAATGCAGCTACCAAGGAATAAAAAAGGGAATACATGAATGAACGAATAAAAGAATGTAGGAAAATAAAGGAATAAACGGATCTGATTAATATGGTGATATGATGATTATATACGATGATGTGAAGGAATATACCAAATTTTCCTTTAAACGTTATTTCCTTTTAAGAAATATAGTAATAAGAATTATGTATTTATAAAATTTCAAAAAGTTTTTTAAAGAAGTGATACAAAGAAGTCAGAGTGTTAAAGCAATCAAGTACAAAGAAAGCAAAAATACCTGGTGGAAGGCAGATGGTCGCAGAAATTTTATCATGTACCGTTAGGGCTCTGGACAAGCACATTTCGTTGTCTATGCATTTCCACGAATGCATGATGCCATAAAAAATGTGTTTGCCAGAGACCCTAATGAAAACTAGTCGAACTGCCGATCGGCGCGAACAATACATCTGCCGACCATCAGGTCATGCAAAATCACTCCCTCTCTTGGTCTGTAGACGGGGTGGAGACATTCTTAATTAGCCAATGGTGGCGAATCTTCAAAGTCTCCTTCCCTGTCTACAGAAAATAGGATTTTCCGTAAAAACGACCAAGGGAGGGGAAAACTCCTCAGAGTCGGAGGAGTTTGAAAATCAAAACGCCAGACACAATCTAGAATTCATAGTGACGACAACTGAGACAAAGATCATTAGGCAGACTTCGTGCGCTGCAATAACACACATTTGTACTAGTTATAATAGAACCAATTCTTGTTAAGTTTACAAATACAGTTCTTTTTGTTAAAAAACGTGTATCAATCGTGTCCCTTTTCACGATAATTAAAAGGGTGGTCCTTCGAATACCACACGAGATAGACACGAAGAAACTGTGCAATCCACAAGTTGGCCGTTGAGAACTCACTCAAACGGTGCAACTCAACATTGGTCCTTCGAGCCGGATCATCAGTGACTAATTACAACTACATCGAAGTGAACAAGAAGATTGTTACTAGAAGGCAAACCGTGGACACGTGTCTCTGTCCATGACTTGCACATCACGATTTGAATTACAACCGTGACCGAAGTCAACTGGATCAAGGAGTACTGGGCATCAGCATCGTGACTGGACCAGAAACCACACATCGGACCAAGATTACTCCAGCGGGAAGCATCAAGGCCCATTAGAACGAGCTCCAAGGATTCTTGCCGACGGCACGGACCAGAACGAAAGGACAACAACGATGGAGTTCCTGTAATCATCGCAGGAAATACATCGAAGCTGCAGCCGGCGGATCCAGCCAGCATCACTGATCTCCTTCCCGTAAGTCCATTCAAACACATTCTCTCTCTGCGTTAATATATTGAGAAAAGATGGAAGCGTCATTAAAATCCTTAGTCGCGGAACGCGGTCAACTTAAAGCAGCCTTGACTCGCTTTAAAACCTTTTTTGAATCATCGGGACAACAAACTAGTGTTCGAGCACTACAAAAAAGATTAGACGAGAACGTGACGCTCATCAAACGTTTCGATGAAATTCAATCAAAAATAGAAATGATAGTCGTAGATACGGAAGCAGCGAATACACACGCAACATCGCGCGATACATTCGAAAATACTTATTTTAATCTAATAGCGGCAGTTGAGGAGTACATCGAGAGTTCTCAAACACGGTCTATCAGAAACAATTCCTCTCCCACGGCACACAATGTATCACCCAGTTTTTCCGATCATAGAGATTACCAGTTACCTAGCATAACGTTACCGGTGTTTGACGGGAATTACAACAATTGGGTTAAGTTTCGCGAAACATTTGAATCTCTGGTGGACGGTAACGACCGTCTTACAAACATACGGAAATTTCACTACCTTAGTTCCGCGCTGAAGGGAAGCGCGGCAAGGGTTATCCATTCTTTAGGAGTCTCGGACGCGAATTACAATATTGCGTGGCAAATGCTAAAAGAGAGATTCGAAGATCCGCGGATATTGATCGATCACCATGTGATGGCACTACTTGATTTACAACCCATCGCGAAGGAATCACACACTGCGATTCGAGAATTCCTAGATGATGCGAAAAATCACTTATTCGCGTTGGGAGCATTAGGTGAACCTGTAAAACAATGGGATACTCTCATCGTTCCTATTTTAACACGAAAACTAGACACCGCGACTAAGAGGGAATGGGAAAAGAGAGTAGCTTTACATACAGAAAAACAAAACCTAGATAGTTTGACCGGGTTTCTTGAAGCCCAAGCAAAATACCTCGAACGGTCGTCGTCAGGTAGGCAACCGACCGCGAGTAAGCCGGACCCTAAAATGGTTAATAGAACACCGCGTAATCCAGAACGTTTCACCTCTCATGTAGAGAGTACATCGGCACAATGCACATTGTGCAAAAAGGGTCATGCTCTATATTATTGCGAGCAATACAGAAATATGCCCATTCAAGAACGGCATACCACGGCAATGCGGCTGCGTTGTTGTTTGAATTGTTTACGACAGGATCATGGTGTTAAGGACTGCACTCGAGACGGTTGTAGAAAATGCGGTAAAAAACATCATACACTCCTTCATAAAGACGAGACTTTTATGAACCCGACCACACACACTTTCAATTCAAACGTAATAGACAGGGCCGATAACCAAACTGAGTCATTTATATCAAATCTAGCCAGTAGTACAGTTGAACACACCGTTCTTTCAACTGCACTAATTCTAGTGGAAGGGAAAAACGGAAAGAAATTTGAGTGTCGCGCGTTATTGGATGCCGGTTCACAAGTCCACCTTGTCACCGAAGAGTTTTGCAAACGCACGGGACTCGCATGCACGAACACTTCTGCAGCGATCAATGGTTTAGGTGGAAACAGAAACAACATCGCCAAGAGATCAGAAGTCAAGATATTTTCGCGATGCAATGCATTCCAACGCGTCATATCATTCTTCGCGATCCAAAAAATCACGGAGAGGGTACCAAACTGTCCTTTAGATAGAGTTGGGATACCTATTCCGTCACACATTACAATAGCAGACCCCTCGTTTGACAAACCCGGGAATATTGATATGTTAATTGGCGCCGGTTTATTTTGGAAGCTATTATGTATAGGTCAGCACAACTCAGGGTTAGGCAATCTAATGTGGCAGAAAACTCATTTCGGTTGGGTGTTAGGAGGCTCCCTTACCTGGCCACAGAAAGGTAAACATCAAAATACAATGTGCCATACGATCACAAATATAGAACTATCACAGCAAATTGCAAAATTTTGGGACATTGAAGAGACCACAATTCAGGATGATAACACAAAGCTAGACAATTCGGATAATTGTGAAAAACATTTTTTAGAGACCACAACACGGACTACAGACGGGAGATTCATAGTTAAGATTCCTTATAAAAATAGTACCGATACATTAGGCCATTCGCGAGATCAGGCTCTAAAACGTTTTTTATCAGTAGAGCGGAAACTATCACGAGATCCAATACTAAAAACAGAATACAATAAATTCATGCAAGAATACGAATCACTGGGTCATATGACAGAAATTCTAAACGAAGGTAACGAATCTTCCGCGTACTATCTTCCACACCATGCGGTCCGCAAAGAATCGAGTACCACCACAAAAATCCGCGTAGTGTTCGATGGATCCGCAAAAACGTCATCGGGCGTCTCACTAAACGATATTCAGCACGTGGGTCCAACTGTTCAACGAGACCTAATTAGCATTCTAATTAGCTTTAGGAAACACCAGTACGTCATTTCAGCCGACATTACAAAAATGTACCGACAGGTCCTTGTAAGCAAGGAAGATAGGAAGTTTCAAAGGATTTTATGGCGTAGCGATCCAAAGGCACCATTACGAACACTCGAGCTAAACACAGTTACGTATGGCACTGCGTCAGCCCCTTATCTTGCCACTCGCGTCTTACGACAAGTAGGCTTCGAATGTGCGCAGCAACACCCGAAAATCAGTCAAATTATAGCAAATGATTTTTACGTAGACGATTTGCTTACGGGCACAAATTCTATCAAAGACGCCATTTATATAAAACAAACAATTTCAAAAACACTGCTAGCGTCAGGATTCGAATTACGCAAATGGGCTACGAATGACTGTAGGATATTAGAACAAGCTCACGAAATAGAAGACAAAATAGAAATTAAAACCGACAAAGACCCAAAAACACTAGGACTATTATGGAACACGAAAAAGGACGAATTACATTTTTCAGTAAACCCCACAACTAGCTCGCGAATAACTAAACGGATAATTTTGTCACAGATAGCAAAAATTTTTGACCCGTTAGGAATTATAGGACCGGTCATAACGCAAGCAAAACTGATCATGCAACGTTTATGGCAATTAAAGATAGATTGGGATGAATCCGTATCGCAAGAATTACACTCACAATGGACACTATTTTGCAAGGAGTTCCAAAATCTCGCACGTATAACGATACCACGCCGTGTCATCTGTAACACTCCACAAAAAATAGAACTACACGGGTTTTCTGATGCCTCGGAAAAGGCATATGGTGCGTGCATCTACATGCGATCACAAAATGAATCGGGATCCTGGTCTGTCAGACTCATATGCTCGAAATCACGGGTTGCGCCTTTAAAGTCAGTAACGCTTCCCCGACTAGAATTATGCGGCGCACTCTTAGCAGCACAGATCGCGAAAAAGGTGAAGACTGCGTTAGATATAGATATAGACCAGGAATACTACTGGACGGACTCGACAATAACCTTAGCCTGGATCAAATCATCTCCAAACCGTTGGAAAACATTTGTCGCAAACCGAACAGCAGAAATTAGACGATTAACAACTGACACTCAGTGGAACCATGTTGCTTCACAGTACAATCCAGCCGATTTAATTTCACGCGGAACTACTCCGATCACACTACAAAATAGCAGTTTATGGTGGTATGGCCCTAGTTGGTTAACTGAAGATTCAGTGAGCTGGCCATCAATAGAAGCAGGTGAATTAGAAGTTCCTGAAGCACGTCAAAAGCAAGTCACATTAATCACGACCTCCATATCTGAATTTGACATTTTTTCACGATTCTCAGATTTTATGAAATTAACTAGAGTCACAGCTTACTGTCTTCGATTCATTGCAAATACACGTTCAGCGGCTAAACACAAACACAACAGCGTCATAAGACAACATTCTTTACCGCTAAAATTAGATTCCCGACTTACCACACTAGAATTAAAACACGCACGGGTCACTTTACTAAAACTCGCTCAACGAGACTTCGCGACTGACATAAAGACACTATCAAAAACCGGCAGAGTCAATAATTCGAGCTCTCTTATTTCATTAAAACCGTTCATTGACGACAAGGGTTTAATTAGGGTGGGGGGAAGACTTACCAATGCTCCCATCACGTATAATCAAAAACACCCGGTTGTAATTCCCGCGAAGCATCGATTAACAGAATTGATAGCAAGGTATGAGCATAAAAGATTACTTCATGCAGGTTGTCAAGTCACCATGGCATCGATTCGGGCGCGGTATTGGCCATTATCATGCAAGGGTACAGTAAAAAAAATAATTCGCACGTGCATCAATTGTTTTAGAGCAAAACCTACTACTGAAAAATATGTTATGGGCGCGTTACCTGCATCTCGAGTGACGCCAGCGCGCCCCTTTCATACCTGCTGGATAGATTACGCCGGTCCCTTATTCATAAAGGAAAAGGGCCGAAACCAAGCAACCATTAAAACCTATATTTGTATATTCGTCTGTTTTGTTACAAAGGCCGTTCACATTGAAGTGGCCACTGATTTATCCTCCGACGCATTCCTCAACTGCTTGCGTCGATTTATTGCTCGTAGGGGAAAATGTCGTTCCATCCATTCAGACAATGGTACGAACTTCATCGGCTCCCGAAACGAACTGAATGAATTAGAACTATTATTCAATAGTAAAAAGCACACAAATCGCGTTCAAAACTTTTTAAACCACGAAGAAATCGAATGGCATTTAATTCCACCATACTCTCCTCATTTCGGGGGATTATGGGAAAGTGCAGTCAAGTCTACAAAACACCATTTAAAGCGAGTCATGGGTGAATAAAGGTTAATGTATGAAGAACTCTACAATTTATTAACGCAGATAGAGTCTTGTTTGAACTCCCGTCCATAATGTCCGTTGTCCAATGATCCTACTGACCTTGACTCCCTTACACCTGGACATTTCCTGATCGGCGATGCGATGACATCACTGCCGCAAGAAGACTTGCGTGATGTTAAGGAAAATCGCTTAAATAGATTTCAATTAACGCAACAGCTTTTCCAGCATTTTTGGCAGCGCTGGCAAAAAGAATATTTGCACAATCTACAGCAGAGACACAAATGGAACTCGACACATCCAGTAAACCTAAAAATTGGAGCACTAGCCATTATTAAGGATGACAACCTTCCACCACTAAAATGGCGCCTAGGTAGAATTACAGATTTCCACACTGGGACTGATGGAGTCACTCGAGTAATCTCCATAAAAACAACAGATGGGATTATGAAACGTCCAGTCACAAAGATTTGTCCACTACCATTGGACGAAGAAGATATACCCTCAAGCACAAATAATACCAATTCATAGAATAAGTTTATCAATTGTATCACCTGTGTAAATAATTCCATATGTATAATTAATCTAGATCACATCAATAGTTAAGATGAGACTTATAATAGGAAACATTAATCACAAGGAATAGTCAATATTACCCTTATACAGTAGACTCATTTCACATCAGAAATAACACCAATTTTAAAATTACATAATAATTCATCGCTCATATTCATTGAACGCAGATGGTTCAAGGCGGGCGGCATGTTAAAGCAATCAAGTACAAAGAAAGCAAAAATACCTAGTGGAATGCAGATGGCCGCAGAAATTTTATCATGTACCGTTAGGGCTCTGGACAAGCACATTTCGTTGTCTATGCATTTCCACGAATGCATGATGCCATAAAAAATGTGTTTGCCAGAGACCCTAATGAAAACTAGTCGAACTGCCGATCGGCGCGAACAAGACATCTGCCGACCATCAGGTCATGCAAAATCACTCCCTCTCTTGGTCTGTAGACGGGGTGGAGACATTCTTAATTAGCCAATGGTGGCGAATCTTCAAAGTCTCCTTCCCTGTCTACAGAAAATAGGATTTTCCGTAAAAACGACCAAGGGAGGGGAAAACTCCTCAGAGTCGGAGGAGTTTGAAAATCAAAACGCCAGACACAATCTAGAATTCATAGTGACGACAACTGAGACAAAGATCATTAGGCAGACTTTGTGTGCTGCAATAACACACATTTGTACTAGTTATAATAGAACCAATTCTTGTTAAATTTACAAATACAGTTCTTTTTGTTAAAAAACGTGTATCAATCGTGTCCCTATTCACGATAATTAAAAGGGTGGTCATTCGAATACCACACGAGATAGGCACGAAGAAACTGTGCAATCCACAAGTTGGCTGTTGAGAACTCACTCAAACGGTGCAACTCAACACAGAGACTCTTCCGGAGCCAGGAACATTTAAATCTACATATAGTTGCGTTTCAGATCAATACAAGGTTCTCGCAGTATGTTAGACATTGTTTAAAAACTTGCATATATTGTGGGTAATATTGAAAAAGAAAATACATTTGAAGGAATTATCAAAATATTAAACATTTAATTATTGCAAGATAGTGCAGGATTTGTATAGGTTTGGTTTTTAAATTCTTAATTGGAAAATTATAATAAACATAGAAGTGTACAAAAACGGGTTAATTACACAAGACCATCTTATTAAAAATGTCTAAATTTCAAATAATTGTTTGTATGAATTGTTGAAGAACGCTTTTGATTTCTAGCACTTTTACAACTTCAATATGGTCCTATGTATATCCTGGAAAATGTTTTTCAATTTACGTACAATAACGGCATCGTGTCTTCTAAGCGTACATATGTATAAGGCGGTGCACAGGACCAAATCAGAGCATTCATATTAGCATTTTAGCCGATCTTAATTTCGTCAAGTACAGAGCCTTATTTCGCATTCGCATACGCATTCGCATTCATTAATCGTTCTTAATCTTGCTCATCCTAAGTCCAATCCGGTCAGGGAACAGACTTCCCTTGGTCGTCAAATTCTAGCCTTAATTCAGACTCCCCGGAGTACTAGTACAGATAAGTTCATTACTCGTTTCTCTTTAGTTTTAAATTACATATACAGGGTGTAACATATCATCGGGGACCCTTTTTCAGGATCGATAGTACGCACCAAAAGGTGAAAAACGGACCAAGGAAGTTAGGTCCGAAAATCACCCCCTATCGAGATACAACCCCATTTGTAAAAAATTAAAAAAAAATTATATCTCCGAAATGGTAAGTCGGAGAGCAGCGGTTTTAATTGCAAAATAAGCGGAAAAGATCAAAGTTTACTAAAAAAAAATGTAACTGCTTCGATTATTACCGTTACGTAGCATTTTTATTTGTTTATAAAAAAAAACTTTGAATTTTTCTATGATAGCGGTTGATTAACAACTTGAGAAAAATAAGGATAATGCGTCAAGGCTCCCTTTTCGAAGACAGCCTAAAAAAAGTTTAACATTATTGCACGGTTTCGGCGTAAAAAATTGGTAAACACCGTTACATTGCCGTGCTACCGACGAACCTAATGCTACTGACGACAGCTGATTCCACATCTAAAAATGCATAGCATGGACGGCGATGATTCGTCCAAGGATCCAGTGCATCGGCGCTATGTTCTCGTCCTTGAGGGTGACGAGGCGGCCGATTCTGATATCGTCGACCTTACCAGTGTGCCATTTTTTCCTGACGGTCTGCTCGTGGAGGTATTCGTTCAGCCAACGTTTCCAGAAATGTTGACGCATCTGTTGCACTTGTTGCCAGGATGATAGGCGTTCTGATGGTACCTGTTCGAAGTTGTAGTCTGGCATACTTGTTATTGAGTCACCGATTAGGAAATGACCTAAGGTCAAGGCGGTTAGGTCGTTTGGATCTGAGGATATTGGTGTTATGGGCCGGGAGTTCAAGATCGCTTCTACTTGATTTACGTAAGTTAGTAACGCTTCATACGAGAGAAGGGTATCTCCGACGACGCGTGTGATGTAGTTTTTTAATGATTTTACTGCGGCTTCCCAGCGACCGCCGAAATGTGGTGATCGAGGTGGTATCATGTGCCAGGTAATATTGTCATTTGCGAGGTTTTGCTGTATTTGACTTTGAACGGTTTGAGAGGTTATGAATTCATATATTTCCTTGATTTCTCGCTTCGCTCCCACGAAATTGGTCGCGTTGTCTGAGTATAGGTCTGCGCTTTTTCCGCGGCGCGAGAAGAATCGTTTTAACGCGGCTAGGAACGCTTCCGTTGTGAGATCGTTCACTATTTCCATGTGCACTGCCTTTGTTGAGAAGCACACAAAGACAGCCACATAGACCTTTACCTTTCCCCGGTTGCGGTGTATTTTTTCCTTAATATTAAATGGACCGCAGTAATCTAAGCCGGTCCGGAAAAATGGGCGTTGATACATTACTCGACCCTTTGGCAAATCGCCCATAATGTATGATGGGGTGTTCGGTTTTACTCGATAGCATCTGATGCAACCATGTATGATATGTTTTATCCGATTTTTACCGTTTGGAATCCAATATGTTTTTCTGATGGCATTTAATGTTGTTTGGATTGCCGCGTGTAACTGTTTTATATGTTCATCCCGAATAATGAGTTCTGTAACGTGATGTCGTGTTGGCAATAGGATGGGATATCTTTGAGAATACGGGAGGTTAGCGTGAGAAAGTCTACCCCGGACGCGGAGAATTCCGTCTTCGTCTACGAATGGGTTTAAAGGCGTCAAATTACCACTCAAGGTTCCCTTGTGTTTTAACGTATGTATCTCTGACGAGAATTCTTCGTTTTGGACGATTTTGATGATTCGCGATGTTGCTTCTTGGAGCTCATCGGTCGTTAGACCTTGTGTGCGTTTCGCGTGTTGTTGCGTGTTGCGGTAGAAGCGCAGGCAATATGCAATCACCCGTTTGAGTTTGTTTAGTGGGGAGAATCGTCTTATGATATCTCCATTTCAACTGTTCACGGGCAAATCGACTATTGGTTTTGTTACCGAAATCTCTACACGCGGAATCTCTAATTTTGGCCAAGTGTTTTCCGGGTCCCACAACCAAACAGGACCCTTGAACCAAAGTTGATTTTCAACTCATTCGTTTGGGCTTATGCCTTTGGAAATGATGTCGGCAGGATTCTGATCTGACCCTACGTGTTGCCAATTATCGGGCGATGTGGTTCGTTGAATTTCCGCGACGCGATTCGCAACGAATGTTTTCAGCGTGTGCGGTGGTGTAGTTATCCAGCATAGGGCAATTGTTGAATCCGACCAAAGAATGGTTTTACTAATGGTTGTCCTGTGTAACGCCTTTACACAGTTCTTGTACAAATTGTCTAATAATACCGCCGCACAGAGCTCTAGGCGCGGCAAAGAGATAGATTTTAATGGTGCTACTCGCGACTTCGCGCACACTAATTCCGTATATACCTGTCCATACTGATCTTCGGTTCGTGTGTAAATACACGCACCGTATGCCTTTTCGCTGGCGTCGCAGAAACCGTGAAGTTGGATATTCCTACAATTATTTGTCGTAATTGTATGCGGAATATTTAGACGCTGTAGTTCTGGTAATTGCTTCCTATAGTCTAACCAGGATGTATGAATCTCGATCGGTAACGACTCGTCCCAATCTAATTTATGTTGCCACAGTTGTTGCATCAACACTTTCGCGCGGATTATTACCAGGCCTACCAGTCCAAGAGGACCGAATAACTGTGCTATTTCGGATAACACGGTGCGTTTGGTGATTGCTGAACTGTTAGCTATTGCATTAACTGCGTATGTGATGCGATCGCATTTTGGATTCCATTGTGAACCCAATGTTGTTATAGAATCTTCTGACTCTAATTTGAGATGTGTTACGTCCGACGTATCTTTTAAATCCGCGATGATTGTTTGCTCGTTCGATGCCCATTGTCTAAGGTTGAAACCTCCCCGGCGACAGATTTGAATTAATTCATCGCGAATCGCGATGGTTTCATTGATGGAATTTGCGCCGGTTAACAGATTGTCTACGTAAAAATCTTCGCGCAATACGGTAGATGCCTTAGGAAACCGTTTGGCTTCATCGAGGGCCAGTTGATGTAGAGTTCGAATTGCGAGAAATGGCGCGGCGGAGGTGCCGTATGTGACGGTGTTCAGTTGATAAGTTTTGATGGATTCTTGAATATTTTCGCGCCATAAAATCTTTTGAAATTTGCGGTCTGAATTATCAATGTTTATCAGTCGGTACATCTTCTCTATATCTGCTGTTAATACGTACGCGTGTGATCTAAAACGGATGATTAGAGAGAAAAGATCCTCTTGGATAGTTGGACCGGTCCTTAGCTTATCGTTTAGCGATAGACCAGTAGCTGATTTCGCGGATGCATCGAAAACTACCCGCAGTTTTGTTGTTTGGCTAGATTGTTTGGTTACCGCATGATGCGGTAGATAATAGCCATCAGATACTGTAGGAAATTTCAGTTCGGTCATATGTCCAAGTTGTTCATATTCCCTTAGGAAGTCCACGTATTGAGCCCTTTGCTCCGGTTTCCGCGAAAGTGACCTTTTTAATGCCCTTAATCGCTTGCTCGCAGTGGTATATGATTCGCCTATGACGTGACGATCGTCCCTAAACGGTAGTTTGATGCTGTATCGTCCGGTGGATGCATCCCTGACCGTGTTTGCTTGATAATGACGCTCGCAGGCAGCTTCGTCCTGCGACAATAGTGGTTCGATCAGACCTTCTTCTACTTCCCAGAATTTAGAGATTTGCGCGTTCAACTTATCGACGGTGAAGTTGCATACCGTATTTCGGGTCGGTTGGTTGATAGGTACGCTACCTGAAATTACCAATCCTAAACGCGTCTTTTGCAATGTTGCCGAACACTGTGGTAATGCGATTTGCCCGATGCATAAAAGTTTAAAGAAGATTTCGGATCCGAGAATACCGTCGATTTCTGATGGCTTGTGAAACGCGGGATCTGCTAGATGGATGCCCGGCGGAATCTTTAATTGTGTTTTGCTGAGGGGTTGCGATGGTAGCGCTTCTGTTATTTTTGGTAATAGTAGGCACGATAGTTCAATACAAAAATCATTCAATCGCGACTCGACGCGTGCTCGGACCGATTGATTGATATGCGATATCGTTTGATTGATTCCGCAAACTGGTATCTAGACGGCCGTTCTGGGTAATGATAATTTCGCAGCTATGCGTTCGCTTAAAAAGTGCGACGGCGCTCCGGAGTCTAACAGCATCCGACACGCGTGAGGTGCGCTGTTAGCGTCCCGAATATGTACTATCGCTGTGGATAATACTACCTGCGATGGTATCGTCGCGCTAAGCGTGGTCGAGGTTTGCGATGTAGATGCCCTTGCCTTTACATGCTCTTAGTGCAAACAAGTATGGTGCTTGCCATGGCATTTTTTACACCCCCCGAAGTGCACTGGGCAAGTGTGTGATTCGAACGCAAGCAGTTGAAACATAGTCCGGCGTTCTTTATTATAGTGTTCCTTAGACTTACGTCTACGCTTGTGAGTCGTGTACAATTTTGTGTATAGTGTGCGCCTTTGCATAAGTGACAAAACGAGGAGGATTGCGATGTGTAAGCGGCTGTGGTAGAGTTTGTGTTGTTGGATTGTTGCGACTGTGTTCGCGGCTGATATCTCTGAGACGTGAGCGGTACCGATTTGTCGCGTTTTTCAACTTGCGTTTTCTCTAGGACCTTCCTGCGCTGATGCAGAAATTCTAATAGGTCTTCCATCGATGGGGACGGATTCCCTTGTGTTCGTTCACGCCATTTGATAATGGTTTGATCTGGGAGTTTTGATAGTACAGTGAATATCGGAAATGTCTCTAAAAATGGTCTGTTAAGCGCCTGTAACACGCGATAATGTTTTGTGACGTTGTCCGTTAGTTCGCCTAACGTATCTGCGGATTCCTTTAAACAAGTCGATAGTTCGGAAAATGACCTTATTCTATTGTTAATAACGGCGGTCGGATCGTCGTACGATTTTTCCAAAATCTCCCAAGCTACCCGATAATTCGCGGAGGTTGTTTCTAGAGACTCTATCTTATCAGTTGCTCTGTCCGTTAAACAAGATCGTAAGTACATCAATTTTTGTGCATCTCTAAAGTTTGGGTTATCGTGTATCACCGAACAAAGCGCATCACAAAATCCCGGCCAGGCCTCATATGAGCCACTAAATTTCGGGAGTTGCACGGGTGGTAATTTGACGTGACTGTCGTTACTGTTTATGCTGGACTGACCATGTGATCCGGACTGCATGGTTTCGAATTGGATCGGTTGCGAAATTGATTGTAAAAGTACTGGCGTTTGTACGTTATCGCGATCGTTGGAAAATGGCGCGTTTCCTACTTGATTGCCGGTGTTTGATTGTTGTATTTTTGAACTTAGTGTATGAGCCTTTGCGACAATGGCCCAATAATCGTTTTCAAAAGCCACTCTCTCTTCAGCGCGCTGCTCGAATTGTTCGTCCGACGCGATCCGTTCTAATTCGTCTTGTAAATGTTCATACATGTATGTTTCAAAATCTTTTGTTATCTTAGTGATTCGCATTTGTACCTGAACATGATCCGTAGCTTCTAATCTTTCGAATTCATTAATGAATTTAGTAAACGTGGTCAGTTTTGACCATATGATGCCGCGTTTTCTAACTAAATCAGATTCTGAAAATACGCTTAGATTCGCGGCTCTCGTTTTTACGTTCGCGGATGAAGCTGGATTAGCCATTGTTTAGTATAAGATTGATAGAAGCGATAGGAATGAAGGAATTAGCCTCGGCTCGATATGGAACAGTGACTCAATGTTAATTTTCCAAGACTTACGTTCGATTGCTTCAATGATGACGCTTCGTGGTTGTTACGCTGCTGCGGGTTTGAGAGTTCTTGTGCGGACTTCTCACGTTTGCTGTCGTACTGATGTTGATAGTAGTACTCCGATGAATCCCGCAGTACACTGATGCTGATGTGAAGATCGGTCCAAATCCTGCACGTTGAATCCGGACGTTGCTTCTGATGCTGATTGAAGATTTGTCGTCTGCTTCTGGTGAGACGAAAATCTTCCGCTGATTGATGTGGATCACTGGATATGATCCGGCTCAAAGGACCAAAATGTTGCGATTCGTGTGTCGAGCAGCGTTGGGTTATACGTTGCCCAAAACTGATTGCACACTCTTCAATTAAAATTAATTAAGTGAAGCCAAATTTTGTGTTGCACCACGGAGATGGAGGAAGTACGAAATGATGTGATTGATGAACGACACTTGATTTAAAGATATATTAAATTATACTCTATTTCACTGTACAACTTATACTTATGAGTAGTTTAACGTTCGTTACAAGTGGTCCATGTGACTGTTCAATATGATCTGTATTGCCGTCTGTCTCGTGTTAGTCTGTTCTAACTGATTTTTAACGATGTTCTGTTCTGTCTTTCGAGAGAAGTAATCCCTCTCCTGGTGAAGAAGAAATTAGAATTACTAACGGGGGTGGAGTCCGCTGATTGGTTAAGAAATTATGTCTCCACCCTGATAGTAACCAGGAGAGGGAGGTCTGTCTTGGGCGTTAGAGTTGACCGTGAGGACGTCGCGACGGCAGGTTGGGAAATTCGGGTGACTCACCAGGGCAGGTAATTCCAGGAACTGGCCGTGCGGAGGATTTTTGGAAATCGGCCGCGACGAGTCCTGCCTGCCACATGGTCGAGTCAGCCTTGCTGTTTTTATTGCGACTTACTGCAAGGCACGTATTTTATTCACGATATTGTGCGTCAGTACAATAAATTTATGCCCTGCAGCGTTAGTTATGGCCTGTAGATTTTACATGTTTTACCTAATGGTAATCCCGAACCGATGGAGTATCGCAAGGCCTCAACACTATAGTTAAATCGAAGATTGTTCTTTTTCTCCCAGTCGAGCGTTTCGTTTCGGTGTATATTGGCACGGCAAGCAATTAGTAATAAGTGATCTAGTTAGCTCGACTGAAGGATAATAAGTGAGTCTAGGCTCGTTTTGCGCCGCCTTTTATACTATTTGTTGTCGCACGCATTAGCCAATCGTATACCGCGACTCTATCCGAGGCAACAAACTCTATAGTTTTTTCTATTTCGCCTAAACCTGCCGACTCATCGTCACCATCAGTGGTGCGCAAATCTGGCAGTGGTGGTCATCTGGGGGCTACCGTCTCAAGGTTTACTTCGAATAATTCTAATGCTGACGATGATTCTAATATTTTTATTAGTAGTTTATAGAGACAGGAAGACAAACTGAAAAAAAGAGAAAACAATAAAAATTATACAGGGGGTAACGAAACATCAGAAACTTTTTTATATACAACTTCTATCGCGTCCACATGCAGCAAGCATATTAGAACGCTTAAAAGTCAGCTGCAAACATGTAATAAAATTAACTATAGACGAACTCAGGGTACATCCGATAATTCGACCATGCGGACGTAACGGTTCAGTTCATTTTGCATGTTCTACAGTCAAAACAGCATATGTACATCATTCATCAGTGCTGTTCGTGGAAAGCTAATAGTTCAAAGGAGTTTATTTCTTTATTACCAGTATGCATAAAGTAAATTCAATTGTCATACCAATACCTTGCAATCTCTTATCTTTCCAAAAACTGGATTCGTAAACGGTAATATTTAAACTTTTTTTTTAAATAAATAATTGCAGAAAAATGGGGTAATATATAGATAAATAATTTATATGAAAAATCCGTAGGAAATAACCAATGCATTTCGCTATTTAATGGAGATATCTATCGATGTCCAAGATTCGGCGCTTTCGTTCCACTGTGCGGCGGATGCATGGTTCGCAACACTTTGTTGCTGCGTTCCCGAATGTTCTATGGTATCAGCATTCCGCGTGGCTTCCCAAATCACTGCTAGGTTTTCGACCTGGGGAATGATTTCTCTGCCACGACCGCGAGCGTTGTCGTCGCCGTTGGTTGTTTCCGCGGGACAACTCGTCGACGCGTAACGTGAGGCGCTCGAGGCATTGCAGTATGCCCTGCATTTCTGGCGTTGCACTCACTTGCGCGATCTGTTGTCATGCTTGTTTGATTTCATGCACCCTGTCGGCTAACTCGGGCAGCTCTGTCAAAGGGCGCGTATGCGAATCTGCAAGAACGCGTTGCGTCGCGGGCGGTAGACGGTCCAGCCAGAGCGATTTTATGAACTCCTCGGTTACAGCCGCGCCGGCGAGGCCTTGGAGATGCCGCAGAAATTGTGATGGTGCCCGTTCGCCCAAATGCTGTCCCTCTAACATTTTCCGCGCCTTCTGGCTGCTCGAGTCGGAAAGGCGTCGTATGAGCGTCTCTTTGACCAACTCGATCTTCCTTTCGTTGGCCGGTTCGTCGAGCACGTCTTCGATTTCGTCCGCGTACTCTTGATCTAATACTGCGATTAAATGCTGGAATTTTGTAGTTTCCGTCGTTATTCCGTTCGTTTTAAATACGGCTTCTAACCGTCGGAACCAACTCTGCGGTTTCTTCGGCCAAAATGCCGGGATCTTCGAAGAAACCCGGTTCCCTTCCGTCACTTTCTCGACGATTCCGCCTCTCGCGCTCTCCTCGCTGGCCATTGTCCTTACGTCTCACTTTCGCGACGCATTAGTCTTTATACAGGGTGTCCCAGTTTCCAGGACGTTTATGGCACCTTTGGATAGCTCAGGTAATTCTAAGATAGGGAGTATTATTCTCAGCGTCCCATCACACTCCGTGGCCGAGTTATTAACGAAAAACGGCAGCCAATCAGAGGGCTCCGTTGGGCGCGGCAGCGCGATAGTTCTTACTGGTACAAGTTAATGTCTTGTAGTAACGGGAGTGTTTATGCGGCCACGTCAACGGAGCCCTTGAAAGGGATTGTAACGGTACGTCCCTGTAGCGTTGACCACCACAAGACCGTACCTTACTTTATGAATAGGTTCGGGGCAGGCCGATAAAGAAATGTGAAAGCTTTTAACATTAATCTTGATTTATTCAAGTTTCTTATTAGCTACTGTACAGCTTCTTACTTTCCTACGCTATCATACACACCTCATACACGCGTTTTCTTAATTCTATTCCTCTTAAATTAAATTCCCTGCTCTAATGTTGGTATTTACAGAAGTCCCTGCGCTATTTCCTATATTACTGCGCGCACATACACACCTGCACACGTACGCAATCAGCTGTTCGGCGCTGTTTTCGCTCGATCTCTCTCTCTCTCACACACGTCGTTCGTCGCCTCACTCGCACTCGACTTATTCTATTTTCGGCTTTAAATGCCCAGAATTTCCTTTCGCACTCTTCTCAAACATTCAGAGAGGGGGATATGGATGATGGAACGATGGATGAGATCGGGGTCTGACCGCAATGGACAGCCGCTACTACTTAGTTACACAGGTGAAGATTTTGCTACTTTGGTAAGGTAGGAAACCCCTTTGGAGATAGGTCCGGTCGCAATGTCCGGGTGTTACTCCCTCCAGGGTGGATTGTCCTTCTCGAGATAGGTCCGGTCGCAATGACCGGGTGTTACTTCCGAAGGAACGAAGGATGGACACTCGAGATAGGTCACAGCGCAATGCCGTGGTGTTACTTCCGTGTCCTTTAGGAAGTTGGAATTTGGAAAATATGGGATATTCTCTCTCTCTATCTTTCACTCTCTCTCATTCGCACACTCCTCCTATCTATTTTATTATAATAGCAATATTCATTTATTTAATCGTCTAGTCGAAGGTTGTTCGTATAATAAGATGCTAGCTCAATAATGCTCGCTGCGTTCCGTTCAATAGGTAAATCTGTTCAGTACGACTGAAGAACAATAAGTGCTATTAGGCTCGTTTTGTTCCGCCTTATATACTGTTTGTTGTCGCACGCGCCGCCTAATCATAGGCCTATACTCTATAACGAGGTAACGAACTCTTCGCGTTTTTTTGTAATTGCCTAAATCTGCCGATTCATCGGCGCTATCAGAGGTTCGCAGCTCGGGCAGTGGTAGTCAACTGGGGGCTACCGTCTCAGGATACAGACCGAGCACTAACACACTTCCACGAGAAATGTATCGATGAGTCTATGTCACTGGATCATTGTACTTGCCGGCCTCACCGAAAAAAGGTCTAATTTATGACTTTACCTCTTGCGCACATCCTACGGACTAGCATCGCTCGCACTCCACCGGTTTACCCTGCAAACTTTACAGAACACTGCACAATAAATTCACATTGAAAAGAATGACCGTTGCCTGATAATTTTCACCTTAGATTTGATTAAATTATTATAAAGAATGTATGCTTTCGCACACTTGTTCCATTTGTCCAGCGAAAGAGATAGATTCTTCACCCACGAGAAAGTTTGATTATTAATCGATTAACAATACATCCGAAATTACGCGAACTTCACTCCGGGGTGACTTTTTCGTCTTTGCACTTCCAACGTTTTTGATGTTCTACACAAATACTCTCCTTCGCTACATCTATTCTTCGGAAAACGTATTTGTGTGGAATATGCATGCTGTTATTTACCACGCCACGACATATCTGCAACTTCCAACCTTATCAAAAATTGCGTATTACAGACATCAATAGTTTACATTGTAAACTATTTTGTAAACTTTACAAAATCCTACACTAAGCGTATTGCTGTCAGCACAGCATGTTCCCTGCCATAAAAAGGGCCTGGTATATCTCAAATGCAGACGTACCAGTGAAAACGTCGTAAAGGCTCGGAGCGAGGATTGCCGATATTCTCATTTTCTTACATAGCGGATTGACAGGGAAAATCTGCACGCCAGATGTAACGTTGGTGAAAATTTTTTGAACTCCCACTCACTCAGTACCTCCCACTACCCTTGGTGCATCAAAGGGCTAGGTGGAGGGAAAAAGAAAAAAAGGAAGTTCTGCTGGACGAAGGTGACTCCAGGAGAAGCAGAATAGTTTTTCCTGTTGTCGTGTGCGCAAGTGAAGAAGCGAAAATGTACCCACTTCATGTATATTATAATATGCTTGCGATATTTTTCCGCTGCTGCAGCAATGCCGCGGTGGCAGCGCGGGAATACGCGGAAGTGTATGGTCCTCCGCATCCTGGACCAAAGGCATTCCGCGGCCTCGCTCACAGGCTCTACACGACGGGGAGTGTTCCCCCCCCCCCCCTGCGACGAATGAGAGAGGGCGGAGGGTGCGCTCCACGGACACGGAGGAAGCCATAATTGAAGAGTTTGAAGATGAACGGACTTCAAGCGTCCGCGAGGTTTCGAGACGATTAAGGTAAGCCCTTTGATAACACTGTACAATTAACGGAAAAAATGGTTTCACTGCGGGGTACGGGGTGCGCGCGGATAAACGAGAGGTACCATAGTTAAACTAATACCGATAATATTGGTACGTCAAGGGCTATAACGTCAGTGATTTTGAAAAAGTTCCGACATGTTGCTCCAAAAAGTGATCGTTTGCAAATAAAACAGTTTAATAATAAATAATTAATTTACTAAATAATTAATTTTTAATTAATAATTAAATTCATAAATAACTAATTTTTTGCACCACGCACTTGCAATAATGAGAGGATTTCCACTAATATCGCGATAAGTTTTCCATTTATTTCAAAACTTAATTTTGCTGGATTGTTATTATCGGTATTAGTTTATCTATGGTAGCTCTTGTTTAAAAATCAACAGAACAGTTTTTTTTTAATTTATTATAAAAATTATTAAATTGATATTATTTATGATTTGTAGGGTCCCCCGTTCAACGGTACACCGCGTTGTGGCAGATCATGGTATGCACCCTTACCATTATGTAAGGGTGCATCACCTGATGCCCCAAGATTTCGAGAAACGGGTGGTTTACTGTTCGTGGCTCTTGGGGGAAGTCCAGCGGAATCCTTCGTTTTATAAATACGTGCTGTGGACTGATGAAGCTACCTTCACACGGGAAGGTTGCTTCAACACCCACAACGCGCATTTATGGAGCGAAGAGAATCCGCTGGCGCTTCGTCCACGCGCAGCACAAGTCCGCTGGTCAATCAACGTCTGGGCCGGCATTTGCGGTACTCATATCATTGGGCCGTACATCCTACCGGATAGGTTGGACGGTCCAGGATATGAGGCGTTTTTAAAACATGTTCTTCCGGAATTGTTGGAGGATGTTCCTCTGCAAATTCGGAAGAACATGTTTTACCAACATGATGGTGCTCCGGCCCATTACGCCGCAAATGTCCGGGCACACCTGGATGAAGCCTTCCAGGACAGGTGGATTGGTCGCGGCGGTCCTGTTGCGTGGCCCCCAAGATCCCCGGATTTAAATCCACTAGATTTTTATTTATGGGGATATTTAAAGGTAATTATTTAACATATAAAGTGCAATATTTACATATTTCTACTATTCTCTAATATTACAAATATTTTGCAATTTTTCGTTTTAGGCGCATGTTTATACCGCGGAGCCATTGACGTGCAAGGAGGATGCGGTGGCACGCATACATGCAGCCGTTACAAATATTTCGACGCAAACGATGGCGAATGTGGGAGACGCCCTCGTTAAAAGGGCGAACTCGTGCGTTTCGCGTCGGGGTAGCCACGTCGAACCATACATCGCTTAGCGGGCGTATTATTTGATCGGCCTTTTTAACGGCCCAGCCTTTGGTGGTGAGGGGAGGTGGTTTTAGTGGGTAAAAATCCCACACTACCCGGCAACACCATCACGCCGGGTGTCTTTCGAAGATTTCCACCTCCTCTGGAACAAAAAAAAAAAAAAAAAAAAAAAGCCACGCTGCTGCCACAGCGAAGAAATCGATTCGATCGATTTTTGCAATAACTTTGACAAGCCTAAAAAAAAACTATCGGGCAACGGTCAAATGACCTGGGAAATTCCATGCTGAACCGCTGCATGTGTTGTCGAGAAGACCAGATCTCGACACTTGAATTCTTAACAGCGTTTTCATTGTTACGTTTCGGGTTTCAGCAGCCTCTTACAGGAATGTGTTGGAGCGATACCATGACATTTTTATAACAGAAAACGTACGGTCATGACAGCAATATGTTTTCTGCAGGATACTATTAACTATCAATATTATTAACTTACCGAATACGTTTTTTTCAGGGTCACGCGTACCCTCAACGTGGAGACGTCGAACAGATAGATTAAATTATCGGCTCTTTTCAGAACTACTCGTACTTTCAACGTAGATTGACATTGTGGCGGCTTTCTCCTGTGGACATCTGTGTACTGTTACTATTCTTTCGGTAACAGACGTCTCTCCTTCGCTACATCTATTCTTCGGAAAACGTATTTGTGTGGAAAATGGAAAGGGTTGGAAGTGCAACGACGAAAAAGTCACCACGAAATGGAGTCCGCGTAATTTCGGATGTATTGTTAATCGATTAATAATCAAACTTTCTCGTGGGTGAAGAATCTATCCCTTTCGCTGGATATTCGTTTCAATGTGTATTTGTTGTGCAGTGTTGTGTAAAGTTCGCCGGGTAAACAGGCGGGGTGCGAGCGGTGCTGTTCCGTAGCCTGCGCGCAAGAGGTAGGGTCATAAATTAGACCTTTTTTCGGTGACGCCGGCGAGTGCAGTGACTCAGTGACATAAACTCGTCGATACATTTTTCGTGCTAGTGTGTTAGTGCTCGCTCTGTATCCCTGTCAAGAGGCCCGTTGACGCGGCGGCGTAAACACTCCCGCCACTACAAGACATTAACTTGTAACAGTAGGAACTGTCGCGCTACCGCGCCCAACGGAGCCCTCTGATTGGCTGTCGTTTTTCGTTAATAACTCGGCTACGGATTGTGATGGGACGCTGAAACTAATGATCCGTATCTTAGAATTACCTGAGCTATCCAAAGGTGTGACGAACGTCCTGGGAACTGGGACACCCTGTATATATATAAAAAAAAAAAAAAAAAGAAGGGGGGGCCCGAACAACCCAACCTGGTATAAATAAATATCCACCTCCCATTACATAACTTCAAATAATTTTACAATAAACCAACTCCAGTAATTAATAACAATAACATATAAGCCAATGACTCCTATTATATAAATACCATGTCATCCACCTAATCCAATCCTGCATTCATTCATTCATTTCAAGAAGTCGGTAAACAACCAACGCTGCAACACCCACAACCAAGTTCCCGAAAACCACAACATGGATCTAAGGATTCTTCAGATTAACCTTCACCGAAGTCCTACCGCCACGGCTATAGCCACAGAATTCGCCAGAAAGGAGAACATTGATGTAATCCTCGTCCAAGAACCATGGGTGTCCCATGATAAAATAGCAGGATTAGGGACAGCCGGCACAGTCATCAGTGCCACCTCACAAAGTAGGAAAAGAGCATGCATAGTAGCATGTAAAAAGAACACCTTAACACTACTACCTAATCTCTCAAATAGTGACCTAGTGGTAGCCAGCCTGGAGATAAACACACCAGGGCAAAACAACCCAACAAATAAAACACCTATAATAATAGCATCAGCCTACTGCGATGGCAAAATTAAACCTAGGTACTTCCCAGAGAACCACCTAATCACACTAGTAGACTGGTGTGATGATAAAAAATATGAATTAATCATCGGAATGGATGCAAACGCAAGAAATACCGCTTGGAACAGCACAGACACAAACCTTAGAGGCAGAAACTTAAAAGATTTTATAGATGTAACAAACATCGAAATATTAAACAAAGGCCACCAACCAACCTTTGTAACCGCACACAGAAGTGAAGTGCTTGACCTCACGCTAGGCACAACTGAAATAGCGAAAAGAACAAAAAATTGGAGAATATCAACGGCTAACTCCATGTCAGATCATAAGTACATACGATTTGATATAAAAGAAGCTGACGCAAAAGCTCATACTCAAATACACAATATAAGAGACACTGATTGGTCGAGGTACACAGAAATCCTCGAAAACGAGTTAAAAAAATTCCCTAATAAATACGGGAACGAAATAGAAATTAATGCAGCAATAGACTGCATAAATCATGCGATTAAAGCAGCACTAGAACAGAGCTGCGAAACCAAGGATCCTGCCAGACGTAGGAAGGCACCTTGGTGGAACAAAACAATAGGAAAACATCTAAAAATCAATGAGAAATTACGAAGAAAAGCCAAACACACTGGCAGAAGCAACGACATTAACAAATTCAAATCAGACAGACATGCATTAAGAAAGAAAATACTCAATGCAAAAAGAGAATCATGGAAGAAATTCTGTAAAGACATTTCAACCATCCCGGAATCCGTGAGAGTGAATAAAATCCTAGCGAAAAACCAGCAGGAAATCCTCGGGGCCTTGCGAAACAACCAAGGTGAATATACCACAAATAACAAACAAATCTTAGACATGCTGACAGAGGAGCATTTCCCAGGCTTCTACAGAAGCACAGGAAATGCCCCTTCCAACAGTATGCAAAACAAAACCAGAGACAACATTGAAGCACCTGCCTCGGGCACAAAATGGTATGCTGACTGGAAAATAGCAGCAGAGGTGATCACCACCGAAAGAATAACATGGGCAATCAAATCATTCAGCCCGCACAAGGCAGCTGGCCCAGACGATATTCCGCCGATACTCCTACAAAAAGGAATCGAGAGCTTAAAAGGTCCTTTAACGAAGGTCCTACGAGCCTGCTTGGCTCTGAACATCTTCCCATCCAAATGGATGGAAACAAAAGTTATTTTCCTTCCCAAACCAGGGAAGGGAAACTATGAAACACCAAAGTCCTTCAGACCATATAAAGGCGTCAAGGGGCAATACGACTATTAGAGGCACAGCTCCGAAAGGATGTCCCCAAGGGGGAATTCTATCACCATTATTATGGTGTATTGCTGTAGACTCCCTAATAGTAACCTTGGAAGACTGCGAGGTACAGATCCAAGTCTATGCTGACGATATCTCCATACTAGCGTGTGGAGCCTCCCTACACGAGGAGAAAATCAAAATGCAAACAGTCATTGACAAAGTACAAGAATGGTGTGACAACACTGGTCTATCGGTTAACCCAGACAAAACCGAAGTGATGATGTTCACGAGAAAACGAAAGCCAGAAATAGTACATAAATTAAAAATGTACAACAAAGAAATCGATTACAAACAAGTAATCAGATACCTGGGACTACAATTCACCCCGGAACTGAGATGGAATAAACATGTAGTAAATCAAACTGCCAAAGCAGGCAACTACTTAGCTGCACTATGTAGAGTAGTGGGTCCAACATGGGGACTAGAACCCAGAATCATAAAATGGATGTATGACGCAATCGTACAACCACGTATCCTTTTTGGAACTGTCATATGGTGGCAAACAGCCAACCTATCCAAAATAAAATCAAAACTAAGCTCCATCCAAAATAGAGCCCTAAGAAAAATATTAGGAGCTATACGCACAATACCTACCAAAGGTATGGAGGTCCTTCTTAACGAAGCACCCCTGCACATTAAAGCTACAGAAGTAGCAATCAGAACAGCCCACAGAATCAACACCTGGGGTCTATGGGTTGAATCAAAGAACTTAAAATCTCATGCAAACGTACTACAATTTGCAGGACCAATCATGGAGGGCACACAATATATACCCTCTGATAGCATGACGGCCAGACATGAATTTGGCAAAAAATTCAACCGTCTACATGCCACTAGAGAGGACTGGGCAAATAATAAACTGCCCTTGAGAGACTTCGACCAGGTATGGTATACTGATGGATCAGTTACAGGTACAGGAGTGAGCGCCTCATGGACCACAGAAGACGGTAATAATTCAGATTACGTCACCCTATGGGGAGGTTCTACCATATTTCAGGCGGAAATAACAGCCATCACTGGTTGCGTGGAGGACCTTACAAACAGGAACACCAGCCAGAAGAAAATCCTAATTTGCTCTGACAGCCAATCCGTCCTAACAGCAATAGAAGGACCGGTCTTCACTTCTAAACTGGCACATAAGTGCCATAATAAAATTAACAAACTTGCTTCCAGAGGCAACAAGATCACCCTGACATGGGTACCGGGACATAGAGGCATCAAAGGGAACGAACTGGCAGACACGCTGGCCAAACAAGGTGCCAGCAACACATATATTGGCCCACAAGCGACCACGGGTCTAGCACTAGCAACCTTCAAAAGGTTACTTAGAAAAAGGAGTGCAACAATACTTGAAGAAGCTTGGGCAGACGAACCCGAATGTAAACAAGCTAAAATTATGCTGGGTATGAAAATCAATACCACCAGAACAAACAGTTTAATAAAATATGAAAAAGACCAAGTAAAAAAACTGGCCACTATGCTAACAGGTCATGGTCAACTGGGAAATATGCTCTTCCACATGGGGCAAGTAAGTTCTCCGTTCTGCACACACTGCAAACAGGAAAACATTAAAGAAACTGCCACACATATAATAGGAAATTGCGAAGCATTCCTAACAACCAGGAATCAAACCCTGGGTAGTCACATCATACCAGAAGATGAACTATATAATCTAGACATAAGTTCAATATGGAACTTCCTCCGGGAAACAAAACCTTTCCGAGAACTACAATAAATAGACAGATGAGCAACAGCAATCAAACACATCACAAAGATGTAAACATAAACCGTCTACGACAAGACGTTAATTCACCCATCAAAAGCCTGATATAAAACAAAATCACAAATGAGCAAGTCTAACAAATAATTCTCTCATTTGACGTTGTAAATAACCACATAACCTCCTTCAACACGGCATGACAATCGACCGTTAATACAATTAACAATAAACCATAAACAAGCCTGGGATATATGTACACCTAAAACATAACCCAATGGACCAAAAATGACACAAATCATTTAAAAACTAAACTACTTAACCTTATAGTCAGACCTAATCAAACAACATAACCTCACTAAAAACAGAGGATGACACAACATGTGTCCAAGATCAAAACACAATAAGTATAAAATGTCAATCTCAGTGTCAACCTACCCTCTATTCCCAGAGAATAATACCGCCAGGTACGGAAAGGAGTAAGCGGAACATAAACACTATGTCTCACTCCGAATCGATCATCAGTAAAGACCTCTTGATCCGTCTAAATCTGTCTAGAACCAGTAAGAAAAACATCACTGCAAACCAGTGGATATCACGTACAAAGACACGTCTATAATTACACCACTCCTCTCAATTTAAAGAGTAAAACCACGACCGACAATTACGCTGGATGCCGATACTCCAACCGGCCCCGGGATTTGTCACCTCTTTGGGATGTTTACTCCTGTTTGTTATCGGTCCTTGCAATTCTGACAGCACCATTCAATCCTCGGCCATATGCAGAGTGGGGGTGACAGGTTCAGCATCGTATATAAGGGGGGGGGGGGCCGAAATCAATTTGTAAACCGCGCTAGAAGCCTGAACAGATAAACTAGAATCACATAGGTCGAGTCTCGCTTAACTAGGCATCAGGGAAGGAGGGGTAGGAGGGGCATGGCAGTTCGGAGAGTTATTGCAGAGTCTTGTCCATGTCCGCAGGTGAAACAAAGTGGTTCGAATCCGCGCTATGTACCACTTGGAATAACCGAAAGTTTTAGAGCAAAACTTAAGGTGAGCAAAGCCTCTAGTGTGTATGTACTTACACAAGGCCTCGGTGGGGGGAACCGTTCCCTCACCCCGCCTACAAATCAACCTACTACTACCCCCTGAGATGGTCCAGGTATGTTTTCGCCCAGTTTACACACGTGCGCCCCACTGTCGTTCGGGAGCCGTGATTTAAGTGCAAGCGCGACGGAACGAACAGGGAAAATAGGGGAACCGATCGGTGTCACTACCGGTATACCGAGATATACTGTTTGGGAAAGAATGAAATTAGGGAGTATTCTCAGATATATTGCAAACTCATTCGAATCATTAAGATTCTTTGCTGTATCATCACTGAATATGAAAAAGGATTTGGGGATTTATTTGGGACGTTTATTTGTTTGGGAGGTCTAGTGCAATAGTAAATTTTGCAGACCGTGATTCTAGTGCAAAAGTAAATTTTGCAGACCTGGGAGTCTAGTGCAAAAGTAAATTTTGCAGACCTGGGAGTCTAGTGCAAAAGTAAATTTTGCAGACCTGGGAGTCTAGTGCAAAAGTAAATTTTGCAGACCGTGAGTCTAGTGCAAAAGTAAATTTTGCAGACCGTGAGTCTAGTGCAAAAGTAAATTTTGCAGACCTGGGAGTCTAGTGCAAAAGTAAATTTTGCAGACCTGGTATGTTACGAGAATTTAATTTATATAATTTATTTTATATACTTTATTTTATATAAATTAATAGAGATATTTTTCTCTGTTGTAACAATATCCTTTTGGTTGCTAGCATTGACGTTTGATTATTACAAAGGTCATTATGTAGCTCCCACCTGCCTGTTATTCTCCGAATGTAGGCAATATAATGACCCGTTTCCTTAGGGTTATCGCTGCCGGCATATTCTATTGCCGCAAGCAGTTTATATTGTTCATTAAGAAATGTGATTCCAGTAGGAATCTCACTAATAGTAAATGTACCTGACCAGTCCAGGTACCCTTGCATTTTTGCAAATCTTTGTATTTGAAGACACTCAATGTCTACAAATAAATGGTGCCCGCTCGTGAATGTAGATACTACATTTTCACTCGGGCAAAATCTGCAGCGTTTTGCTAATCTCGCAACTTGATTAGCAACAGCTGTTTCCAGAATACGCATGCCACTGGTGTAGAATGGTGTTGTATCAATTTCTAACACAGTCGATGCATGATTCGTACGTCGGTGGCAATCCGAACATTGCAGCTAAATTTCAAAACTGTACTCTCTTGGTAACAGGTGTTTCCCAACCAAGGTACTAATATTACATGCAGCATTAATTGAGCCACTGGCGGGCGTTATTATTTTGCTCATGATTAGAGCTCTTTCATTGTAAATTTTATTAGTGGCGCCAGCAATTGAAAGTGTTATAATGAAATCGAATATGTCGTTGGAAGTTTCGTTAATATATGTATGATAATTCGACCAGTCATGATACACGACTAGTAATGACTGTGCAAATGAGTCAAATGGGCATGTATTTTATACCATGGTCTTTTTCCCATTAATTGTTTGCGGCTGTAAAAAGTTGCCGTTTCGCAATAAGGGGATGTTAAGACAAAATTTAGGCTTTTTGTGAATGTTTTCGACATCCGCACAAGCTCGTAAATATTTACCACGTTTTTTTGGTAGTACAGTTTGCCCTTTCCAACATTCGATTTCATTTAAAAACTCTGCATCGCCTACTAATTCTACCGGCGTTTCATTTCGCGGGTTTTCTTTCTCGCTGTCCGAAGCGAGAATAGATTCTGCTGGTGCAGTCTTTGGCCGAACGAATTTATTTTCACAGTCGGCAGGTACGAAATTTTTATTTTCTATTTTCGTACATGCCGCTGTCCATGAAGAGGCAGCATTTAATATTTTCATAGTTCCTTGTAAAGATCGAATATGTTGAACTAAGAATTTATCGATTCGTATACATTTCGAATTTTTAAGAATTAAATTTTTTAATTCCCGAAAATATTCTTCACTCCGTGCTGACGACGCAATCTCAGAACAGTTTTCTGACATTAGTGCCGTCCACAGTAGAAAATGTTTAGCTATTTTTAATAAACTTGTAGCAAATTCCGGGCAATGGTATGGATTTATTCTATCTCCGATACCAGAATTTAATTGACTCTCGGCTACGATCGAATGTAAAAAAGTTTTAATTCTGCTGTCGCCCTCTTCATCGAAGTTCGTAAGCACATTACTCTCGTCATCATTCAAATCCGTAAAATCGTACACGATGTTATCGGATTTGATTAATGTTATGAGATTTTTCTGTGCCGTATAACAATTGTTTTGTTCCACCGTGCCAGTTTCGGCTATAGTTTCGGATTCCGAAAATGCCACGGTTAGAACGTTGCACAAAGTAATTTTAAAACGTTCGATGGTCTTACATTTGGTTAACACGTTAAGCGCCACATCGGTCCCTAGGGACCTACGCTAGACTTTCCGTTCGGCCCGCATAGGTCCGCACGGACCGACGCATCGTGGCGAGGCCCGTTTGACGGGTAACTGCGGGCCGAACGGAAAGGCACGTAAAATCGGCGTGGCGCTTAACGTGTTAAAATACCAACGCATCGAACAAAAAAGTCTTTAACGCGCATATGTACAAGGACCGGCCCGGATTCTGACCGATTAACCCAGAGCATATAGGGAAGGCAGCGGAGGAGAAGGTCCTCCTACTCTACGCGCGTCTCGCTGCCAGTTTCGGGCTGCGCGACAATGATGCGCGGCAAATCATTCTAACACCGATCGGTCGATAGAGCGGATCGAAGCGCCCGACACTTTTAATACGGTACGGCCATTCACGCTCCTCTTTTTTGGAAAACATTAGCTCTGAATTCTCTTTTATTAACTTCATTTATTATTTATTTCTTACACTTTAAATTCTTTGGGAACAATTATATCTCTATTTCGTCTTTGTGTTAAATTTATTTCTTAATTGTTGTCATGTGAATGCGTAGGTATCTTTTTCTGCAGGTATACTGTGAAATGAGAATCGGAGTGAGCATTGAACAAGGGTTTTTTCTCAATAACGGCAGGTATACGTGTTACGGCGCGGCCGGAATCGCGGGCGAAAACCCGAACGCCGTAGTAAATAAAAATTTCTAACTTGAAAACTATTCATTGGGCGAAGTTGCGGCTAGAAGTTATTTTTAGAGAACATTTCGACAATGATGAAAGAAAATGTTAAAAAAAGTTTAAGATGCACTTTGAACGAAATTTAAGTTCAAACAATTAAAAACATTTGTTTAACTATTTAAAAACAAGTTGCATTTAAATTATAATTTTTTTCTAAAACTTTGAAGCTTCTTGAATCAATTGGTATTTTTGTAATTTCTGTATCAATTATGGTTTGAGAGTTACAAATTATGAAAAAAACCCATGCATAAAACTTTGACTGCCTGTAGCTTAAAAAATATTTGATGTTTTGAAACTTCCTTCAAATGGATTTCTAATTTCGACGTTACATACGACATATTATAATTTTATCAAAATCCGTACCATGGCGGAAAACACCCGAATCCTTAGACTCGGGCCGCACCAAATTAAAAGTGTCGGGCGCTTCGATCCGCTCTATCGACCGATCGGTGTTAGAATGATTTGCCGCGCATCAATGTCGCGCAGCCCGAAACTGGCAGCGAGACGCGCGTAGAGTAGGAGGACCTTCTCCTCCGCTGCCTTAGCCCTATATGCTCTGTGTTAATCGGTCAGAATCCGGGCCGGTCCTTGTACGTGCTTAAAACATTTCCACCGGCACACTAACTTTATTAAGTGTGCGATGTCTATGCGCACTATACATTTTAATTTACCCGGTTTCTCCGATTCTAAGCTAATCAGGCAGTCCTCGATATATCTATCTAAATTAGAATCGTTAAATGCGAGACTAACGGCATTTAGTAGCGCTAAAGAGTAATCTGTGACTACTTCCGTCGGACGAGGCACGTCGCAACGTAGCCACTCTCGCATCCAATATGTTAAAATATTGGTATCGTGTTTCTCCGATACCATTTGAAATATAGGTAAGATATTACCGAAAAACGGAACAACTGCCTGATACACGAATATCGGATTGCTCGATCCATCTGGTCTTATGATTTTTTTTACAATAGATCCAGTTGCATCGATGCTTAAACTGCCAATTTTACTGTACTCGCTTTTCGCGTATGTTTTGTAGAGTAAAATTTGCTCAGGACTAAAATATATAACAAAGAATTTGTCGGTTCCAATCTCCCGTATATATCCTGCAAATTCTGCTTTGTATTTCAATTTTAATACAGACAAAATGGGATCGGACTCTTTCTCAAGTCCCAAGCACCGATCATTTTCTAATTGCTTGGCTTTTCGCAGAACATCTTCAGAATATAATTGGGCTGGTTCCGGATCACCAAATTCCATTACTTCGTTAGCCTTCTGTCGTCGCCATGCATACGTTGTAACGGTACGTCCCTTGGCTGACCGACCCGCAGCGTTTTTAAAGGAACGAGCCTTTACTTTTTAAGAGTTCGGAGCAGGTGGTTTTAAGAATCGGGAAAGATTTTGCACGCACACACTCTCGGTTTATTTCGAGTCGTCTTAAAGTCTATATACAGGGTGTCCCAGTTCCCAGGACGTTCGTTACACCTTTGGATAGCTCAGGTAATTCTAAGATACGGATCATTAGTTTCAGCGTCCCATCACAATCCGTGGCCGAGTTATTAACGAAAAACGACAGCCAATCAGAAGGCTCCGTTTGGCGCGGCAGCGCGACAGTTTCTACTGGTACAAGTTAATGTCTTGTAGTAGCGGGAGTGTTTATGCGGCCGCGTCAACGGAGCCCTTGAAAGGGATACAGACCGAGCACTAACACACTTCCACGAAAAATGTATCGATGAGTCTGTCACTGGGTCACCGAAAAAAGGTCTAATTTATGACATTACCTCTTGCGCGTACCCTATGGAATTTCACCGCTGGCACACCATCGGTTTACGCCGCAAACTTTACAGAACACCGCACAATAAATTCACATTAAAAAAAAAGACCGTTGCCTGATAATTTTCACCTTAGATTTGATTAGATTATTATAAAGAATGTATGCACTCGTACACTTGTTCCATTTGTTCAGCGAAAGGAATAGATTCTTCATCACCGAGAAAGTTTGATTATTAATCGATTACCAATACATCCGAAATTACGCGAACTTCACTCCTGGGTGACTTTTTCGTCTTTGCACTTCCAACGTTTTTTATTTTCTACACAAATACGTTTCCTTCGTAATGATAGATTTCTTCTTAGTGACTCGTAGAACTGTTCAGTTCGGCAGAAAAAATGATTCTGTATTTCTCGGGGTCGTCTTCGTGTATCGGAACGTCCCGTTCCCCTCTTTGCTTTCATTTCGCCCTTTGGCGTACTAAGGATAGTGGGAGGTACGGACGGAATGGATGTTTCAAAAATTTCCACAATCGCTACATTTGGCGTCCAGGTTTTCCATGTCGAATCGCTGCATGTGTTGTCGAGAAGACCAGAGTTCGTCACTTGAATTCTCAACAGCGCTTTCATTGTTACGTTTCGGGTTTCAGCAGCCTCTTACAGGAATGTGTTGGAGCGATACCAGACCGTTTCCTCGACATTTTTATAACAGGAAACGTACGGTCGCGGCAGCAATACGCTTTCTACGGGATATTATTAACTATCGATATTATTAACTTACCGAATACGCTTTTTTTAGGTCCACGCGTACATTCAACGTGGGGACATCAAACAGATCGATTAAATTATCGGCTCCTTTCAGAACTACTCATACTTTCAACGTAGATTGACATTGTGGTCTTTTTCTGTGGACATCTGTTTACTGTTACTATTCTTTCGGTAACAGACGTCTCTCCTTCGCTTCATCTATTCTTCGGAAAACGTATTTGTGTGGAAAATGGAAAAGGTTGGAAGTGCAAAGACGAAAAAGTCACCACGAAATGGAGTCCGCGTAATTTCGGATGTATTGTTAATCGATTAATAATCAAACTTTCTCGTGGGTGAAGAATCTATCTCTTTCGCTGGACAAATGGAACAAGTGTGCGAAAGCATACATTCTTTATAATAATTTAATCAAATCTAAGGTGAAAATTATCAGGCAACGGTCATTCTTTTCAATGTGAATTTATTGTGCAGTGTTCTGTAAAGTTTGCAGGGTAAACCGGTGGAGTGCGAGCGATGCTAGTCCGTAGGATGTGCGCAAGAGGTAAAGTCATAAATTAGACCTTTTTTCGGTGACGCCGGCAAGTAAAGTGACCCAGTGACATAGACTCATCGATACATTTTTCGTGCTAGTGTGTTAGTACTCGGTCTGTATCCCTTTCAAGAGGCCCGTTGACGCGGCGGCATAAACACTCCCGCAACTGCAAGACATTAACTTGTAACAGTAGGAACTGTCGCGCTGCCGCGCCCAACGGAGCCCTCTGATTGGCTGTCGTTTTTCGTTAATAACTCGGCCACGGATTGTGATGGGACGCTGAAACTAATGATCCGTATCTTAGAATTACCTGAGCTATCCAAAGGTGTAACGAACGTCCTGGGAACTGGGACACCCTGTATACACGTCCTTATCCTACCTAGGCTATCACACATCCGTCCGTTCTTGTCACTCTTACACTCTACCCGCCGTCGGTAATCCGTCAGGCTCGATGCTCACACACTCACACGCCTTTATCCACACTTATTGCTCACGCCTATTGCACACACTTACAGCTAGGATCCTACATTACCCGTGTCTATGAACAGATGTTATAATTTCACACCTTCTTATAATAATTCCGATTGTTATCAAATTGGCTTAACCTCTTGTCAATTGTTCTGGCTTTGTGTGGAGAGGATTCTGCGAAATGCAGAATAGATGGGAGGCGAGATCGGGGTCTGGCTCAAGTCGTCCCGCCGCTACTCCTTTTTCTAGGAAGGTATGGTTTTCGGATACAAGGAGCTCTCGAAATCAATAGTCAACACCTAAATGACGTGGGGTTACGCCTGTCGAGAGGAAGGTATTCTCCTTGAGATAGGCTCAGCCTAAATGACTGAGGGGTACTCCTCGGAGTGTCGGTGGGAATACACTTGAGATAGGCACGGCCTAAATGACCGTGGGGTACTCCTCGTGTTTTCAAGGTATAGGTAAGATTTTCGGTAAGGTTTTGGTACACCAGCATTCACTCTCTCCCTCTCAATCCTCCACTCCTCCTGTGCTATCTTATATGCTATTATATACAGCTATTTACACGTGCTTCAATAAAGTCATCGATTCTACACATCGGCATATGTCGAATAATATTCGTGTAACTTGAGATGCTCTCGACGTAAAATAGGAAATATTATACATCAGCAAGCGATCACAAGTATTGCATTCTGTGCATCAGAGAATTCATGCATAAGTGCTATTTAGTCTTTGATAATACAAGAGCGATTTGTTCGGAAATTTTACACGAAGTGACACTTGATACGTAAGTGACCAGACAATCCGCAAATTCTATTCATAAGTGATCTGCGCTCCGTTGCGCCGCTTCTTAAATACCCGATCGTTCGATCGCTTGATCCAATCATTCAGTTCTCATTTCGAATCCGACGAATCCCGTCTTTTGGAGTTTTTCATTCGTATCGTTATTACGTAACGCATCGGATGATTCACGCATACATAGCTCAATCACTCACCCATACTCGCTCTAATAGAGGTATGCAATCTCGGCAGGGGTTGTCAGCGTGGGGCTACCGTCTCAACGTAGACATTGCATTTATTTCTTTCACGACATTTCGTCGCTCCGGACCACGTAAATGTCTTTTCTTTACGTGTGCAATGCCTCGTGTGTCTTTCGTGGATACGTGGATTTGCAAACCGTCGTCATTTGCTGCGGTCATTGAATGTAAATGTATATTTGTAAAACACTCGACGCAGTGACCAACCATTTTTAAATATATTTCCCCCGGACTATCATTAATTTTGGCGTTTTTAAAACTGAAACAACACGGCAACTTCAGATTTTTCCATAACTCTACGTTAATAACATCCGCCCAACCAGATTTCAAAACTTTATAGGTTCTATTATCTGCATACTGTACGATGCAGGGTTCAATTTTACTCCACGTATCTCGAGGCATATCAAAAGTAGTCCGTACAGAAGGCATACGATTGACAGGGGAACTTGTCGACCAATTCGACTCGCTGCTAACATTAGCTTCCGAAATTAATGATTCATTATTAATTTCTGAAATTAATGTTTCATCATTACTTCCAGAAATCAATGTTTTATCATTAATTTCGTCATCGGAACGCGATCCGAGTTTGCGTAAAATGCCATTTCTATTTTGCGATATGTATAGATATAAATATTTTTTACTAAGCTCGCAATTCAGAGCTTTTCTCGCGTTTTCCCAAACAATATCATTTAACGGACGAATATTATTCGTGTCGTCAAAAAAATTATAATCTTTGACGGCTGCATAAATTTCGTCTACTGACTTTATCGGCGCACGCGGCATTCTATTGCCGTAAAATATTCAAACTACGATTTGTAGGAATATATATACCCGCGATATCTATAATATTTAAATTGGACCACCGCAAAATAGATACTGCTGCTTTATTTTAAAAAGGTATCTTCTTTACCTGTACCTGCGACGCAGCGATAGCGGGGGGCGAGGCCGGGAAGCACAAGTGCGACGACGTCCAACGTGTCCAGGCACAATAATAACACACGTTGCACTATATACGTGTACAAATCACTGTACACGTATAATATATGGATAGTATACGTAAAGTATACTATCAAAATTACAGTAACTATAATTACTACTACTTACTACTACTAAAAAACACAGAGCCGCGAATAAAATATAAAAACTTTTGAACAGCTGCTCCTCGTATGAGATGTGCTCTCGATACAATCGAAAGCACGAATGATCTCAAGCTCACGCAACGATTCCGAAGAAAGCAAAGAAAACAGTCTTTGTTTCGAAAGGAAAACGTTGAAGTGTTTCTCGTCGTGTGACGTCACTTCTCAAGTATGTACAAGGCAGGCCATTTTTTATGACAATGTATTAGAATGTCGAATGGCTGCAATAATTTTCCACCGGTGTGGAAAGAGAAAATGTCGAGAACAAATTTTAGAAATTTTATACGATTAGCAAACTGATTTACCTGCACCTGCTTCGAATGAATTGGAAAATATGGCTAAAATTTCGATTCGTTTCGAAAATCGTTCGCAGTAACGCAGTCGCAAAAGTAAGTATTGCTAAATCTTGATATCGACTGTTAATGCGTTAAACCACTGTAGTGGAGCACATTATTAAATGTTTACGGGAATATGCGCGAGATGTTGCAAGCGTTATAAGCGACATAATTAGGCGGTAATAATTAATAATTACGTGAAAACCAGAAAGGCTGTGAGTTCAATTTAATTCGTAAATCATAGGGGAATGTTTGCTAAAGGTATTAGCGTGAAGTTTTCTTTAATTGTCTGAGGCATGTAAATGTATTTGTCGGCAACGTGCGCACGGTATTTTGCCGCCGAGCAGCCATAGTTCGCGCGCCTCGACTCGCCAGTGCCGTAGCTACGCGTTACCGACTCCGACAGTACCCTATGCAATAGACACCTACTTTCCATGTGTTTAATGATTAATTTTTTTCATTCATTCGACAAGGACTCGTTAGATGCCGATTCCGGAATTACAACGAATCGTTACAATCTGATTTTATCTTTTTAGATATTTATAGTTAAATACTTTTAACAGACGGTTCCTGAGGGTACTTCCAGATTCTTTGCAAAAATATTTATTGGATCCATGGTAGTGAAATTCCTTTATTTTTCAAGAATGTACAAAAACAATTGATCGTGAAACACGTGGAAAGTAGGTGCCTCTCGCATAGGGTACTGTCGGTGTCGGTAACGCGTAGCTACGGCACTGACGAGTCCAGATAGGCGTACAACATGGCCGCTCGGCGGCAAAGTACCGTGTTGCCGACAAATACATTTACATCCGTTCAAAATCAAGCAATCAAAGAAAAGTACACACTAGTATATTCGGGAGACTTTCCACTACGACTTAATACTAAATTGAACGTCCTGGCGTTAATAAATGCAACGCGATAATTCGTTTTCGTGAAAATCGCCCGTTTTCTTTTACAAAACTCGTGTATTCAAACACAGAGTTCAACTTGAATCAAAAACTTGAATCAACAGGCAGATGATGCAGTTTTGAAAATAGGCTTCAATTCGTCTTGTGACATATTTTACGGTAACAAAGCTTGGAGAATTTTTGTCAGAAGGGTCTGTTTTCCACGTTGTCATTACGGTCGCGGCGCCACGTGCGCGCCAATGCACGAGTGAAACGATACAATAGAGCAGGGCCGGCGCGACATTTTGCGGGCCCAGAATACACATTCAAATCTTTTGCGCAACTTGCATGACGAGGAATTATTTATTATGAGCACAAAGGGAGGTTACATATATTTTGCAACGTGAATGTTAGATGATGTTTCTCGCTTTTTTGCCGCAAAATATTTAGCTACCTCATCAAAATTGATTGAGTTTGCTGCTTCCTTTTCTATTGACAGAATGGCAAGAAATCGGTCTTGGCTTATTGATGATCGAAAATAATCTGTTATTAGTTTGGAACGTGCGATACTACGTTCAGTTGAAGCCACTGTTACTGGCGTAGTTAACGTTATTTGTAGGATCTTGCAAATTGGATGAGCTTTGCCAGATCGCGGGGCCGGGTCCCGGCGAACGCGCAGAACCCGCGTCGCGTCGGCCCTGCGACAGAGTCGTAGGGACCACCATGCTTTGTTCATTCCAAACTGTTAACAGATTCGAAACGTCTTAAGACATTCCAGTACTGCGGAGTCATATGACTGCTTTCCAAACTTCCTATCTGCGAACCATGTTCGACGTGATTTCAAGCAGAAGAATAATTAAATTTTACGAACAGTCTCATGGGACCAAATTCGTCGTCCATCACTAACTTTTCCACGTGCAGATATCAACACGTTGGCGAGGTTCTTCTGATTAAAATGATACCAAACGTGTCACAATTAGAATCATTTAAAATTTATTAGAATTATGTAAAAACCGGGTAATGTTATAGTGTTTGGTATCATTTTAACCAGAAGGACGTCACGAATATGTTAATAAAACTTTCGTGAATAAAAATACAGATACGATACTCGAATTTCATTTACGATCCCGAGGGCAGAGTCTACAATTCGAACCAATGTTGCCAAGTACGAAAACCCCTTAGACTTGGCAACGTCGTCAACGTGTGGGCTTTTAAACCAACTTCAAGAATGGCGGAGGCGTGTATTGCCATCTTCTGAATTTTCGATACACTCTTAGTCCCAATAATTTTCATTTTTCTTCAAGGAGGCGCTGTAAATCCCCGGAAATTTCAACGCGTCGGTAATTCAGTGTCGTGACACGGACCCCCAAATGGTGCAAGGGCTATCCTATCTCTCGTCTCTGCGAAAACTATCAGGCAAGTGCCGGTGGCTCCGCGGTGGTGCCATACGCAAATCATTGGGCCAGTTCCGGTGGCTCCACGTAGGTGCCATGCGAAACTATCGGGAAAGTGCGGGTGGCTCCACGTTGGTGTCATGCGGAAATTATCGCGTAAGCGACGATGACTCTATTATGGTATTAAAAACTGTAGAACGAAAGTTAGATTAGACGTGCGGACGGCTGTGTTGATAATTCTGTAGACTGTGACATCGGAAGCCGATTAACAGGCTAGCGGTCGATAAGCATTACGACGGCAGATTTTGACGTAACACATTTTTAACGAAATATATTAAAGTATTCAAAACACTGAATTCCATTACGTTAAAGCAATATTATTTACTTATTAATATTCTGCTTCAAATTGTTAGGGCACATTCACGTACGTCCGTTTCACGTAAGATTTATTTCAATTTTGATCGATAAAATTTCCCGAGCTCCTACAGACGCCTCTCGTGGTAGTGATCCAAAATAGGTTAATCGTAATAGGTAATCTACATTACCACTGCAGGCCTACATTACCATAAGCAGCAGGCGAAATTTGATCCGGACGCGCCCATTGGCGCCGACACTACCAGCCTAGAAAAGTAAGTCCAGCGCTCATTGGCGCCAGCACTACCAGAGTTGCAAAATCCGGCGCCCATTGGCGCCTACAGTAAATAAAGGGTCAATGAAACATATCATCTTAGAAATGCATGCATATTTTTGGTAATATTATATCACAATTTAAGCTACGACTATTTACGTGGAAAAATTAACGATTGCATCGTCACGTAATAACAGAAATACATAAGAAGTAAGTGTAACATTCGTTATAGACGTTTCTTAATTCTGCGTACTTTTGTGGAAAATTATTTCCGACGCAGAAAACACGACCATACAGCCCACTTTACATCCGCACACCATCTTATCGCAGTCTCATGGACGAGGACATTGTATATATTGGACATTCGATACTTCACAAAGAAGGACCGTTGACTCTGACGTCATCTTCGAACGTCTGACGAGCCAATAGGAACAAAGGAAGAATTCAGTCTTCCGTCCAACTCGCCTGCGAACGCTTCTATTCAATTCGTACATAAAAGTTTCGTGATATTATTAGCTATTTCTCGCGATGTCGCGTAGGCGCGCCCTTTCTGGATTACAGTGTACACACAGTGTTTGTGAGACGTGCATACAGTGTTTGTGAAGTGTACGTGCAGTGTCCATAATTAATGCATACGCGAACAACCCCTTCCACCGCCGCTGAACGTTGGGTCCGCACGGTCTGGAAGACACAGGATATACAGGATTTACAACCGCGCGATGGAGGATGATGGTAAAAGCTGGTTAATGGGGAGGGTACAAATTTTATTAGAATAGAATTACGCGTTTTTAAGCCCCTTCTTCGCCCCCCACCCCTAGCTGCGGTCGTCTGAAAATACCGACATTACCGACCCAGATAGGGCCCGCCATGTTTTTTCGCGTTCTCTCTCGCGCACACGCACTATTTTTCATCCTCGTCTATGACGCGATAAAGAAGCAAGCGATCCGGGAGGGGATAATTTTCAGCAAATCATGCGTAATAATTATTGTCGGGTACTTTACATTTGAGACCACAAATAAAATGTGTATAATGGAATTCTACTAGTTGTATCTGCAGTTCGTATAATTTAAACAATTTCAAAAATTTCGGAATTACCATTTATCGATTTGCAAAATTATCTACTTCCCATCGCATTGAGGTACAAACGATAATATTGAAGGTACAAACGATAGGGAACTATCCTTAAGAGAACCGCGTTGGAAAATTGAAAAAATATTAATAAACAAAAAAGTTATTAACTGTTAAATGTCCGGAAACACCGATTTCGCTCTAACTTCTACTTTATTTCGCTCTAACTCCTATTTCTTTAGGGTACAAACGAAAATATTGAAGGTACAAACGATAGGGAACTATTCTTGAAAGATCCGCGTTGGAATATTGAAAAAATATTAATAAACAAAAAAGTTATTAACTGCTAAATGTCCGGAAACATCGATTTCGCTCTAACTCCTATTCCTTTAGGGTACAAACGAAATTATTGAAGGTACAAGCGATAGGGAACTATTCTTAAGCGATCCGCTTTGGAAAATTGAAAAAATATTAATAAACAAAAAAGTTATTAACTGTTAAATGTCCGGAAACATCGATTTCGCTCTAACTCCTATTCCTTTAAGGTACAAACGATAATTTCGATGGTACAATCAAGTACAAACGATGCTGGATCAATCCCCGTTTACAGATTTGAAATATCTTGAAAAATAGAAAAGTTACCCATTGACGAATTTTGAAAATTCCGTATTCCCACCCCCTTTCAGGTACAAACGAAATGAAAAGTGGTACTATCAAGTACAAACGATGCTGAATCAATCCCCGTTTACAGAATTCAGATATGTTGAAAAATAGGAAAGTTACCCCTTGACGAATTTTGAAAATTCCGTCCTTCCACCCCCTTTTAGATAAAAAAAAAAATGAAAAGTGGTACAAACGGGTACAAACGACAAGGAATCAAACCCCGTTTACAGAATTCAATTATCTCAAAGTGGGGTGCTGGCCATTTTTTGACCCCATTTTTTTTCGGAAACCGTAAGGGTACAAACGAAAAAAAGGTGGTGCAAACGGGTAAAAACGATGCTAAAACAGACCCCGTCGAGAAAATAAACAAAGTTTTAAGTCGGGTGCCAAGTTCACATAGGTCGACAGTACCCTATGCGAGAGGCACCTACTTTCCACGTGTTTCACGATCAATTGTTTTTATACATTCTTGAAAAATAAAGGAATCTCACTACCATGGATCCAATAAATATTTTTGCAAAGAATCTGGAAGTACCCTCAGGAACCGTCTGTTAAAAGTATTTAACTATAAATATAAAGGGAAGCAGCAAACTCAGTCAATTTTGATGACGTAATTAAATATTTTGCGGCGAAAAAAGCGAGAAACAACATCTAACATTCACGTTGCAAAAAATATGTAACCTCCCTTTGTGCTCATAATAAATAATTCCTCGTCATGAAAGTTGCGCAAACGATTTGAATGTGTATTCTGGGCCCGCAAAATGTCGCGCCGGCCATGCTCTATTGTATCGTTTCACTCGTGCATTGGCGAGCACGTGGCGTCGCAACCGTAATGACAACGTGGAAAACAGACCCTTCTGACAAAAATTCTCCTAGCTTTGTTACCGTAAAATATGTCACAAGACGAATTGAAGCCTATTTTCAAAACTGCATCATCTGCCTGTTGATTCAAGTTTTTGATTCAAGTTGAACTCTGTGTTTGAATACACGAGTTTTGTAAAAGAAAACGGGCGATTTTCACGAAAACGAATTATCGCGTTGCATTTATTAACGCCAGGACGTTCAATTTAGTATTAAGTCGTAGTGGAAAGTCTCCCGAATATACTAGTGTGTACTTTTCTTTGATTGCTTGATTTTGAACGGATGTAAATGTATTTGTCGGCAACACGGTACTTTGCCGCCGAGCGGCCATGTTGTACGCCTATCTGGACTCGTCAGTGCCGTAGCTACGCGTTACCGACACCGACAGTACCCTATGCGAGAGGCACCTACTTTCCACGTGTTTCACGATCAATTGTTTTTATACATTCTTGAAAAATGAAGGAATCTCACTACCATGGATCCAATAAATATTTTTGCAAAGAATCTGGAAGTACCCTCAGAAACCGTCTGTTAAAAGTATTTAACTATAAATATCTAAAAAGATAAAATCAGATTGTAACGATTCCTTGTAATTCCGGAATCGGCATCTAACGAGTCCTTGTCGAATGAATGAAAAAAATTAATCATTAAACGCATGGAAAGTAGGTGCCCATTGCATAGGGTTATAGTTTAATGTCTGAGTCGCCACCACGAGAGTGACGACCCCCGCGACCTCGCCTCTTAAGGCATTCGCCACCATTGCATAGGGTACCGTCGGAGTCGGTAACGCGTAGCTACGGCACTGGCGAGTCGAGGCGCGCGAACTATGGCTGCTCGGCGGCAAAATACCGTGCGCACGTTGCCGACAAATACATTTACATCCCTTCAAAATCAGACAATTAAAGAAAACTTCACGCTAATACCTTCGGCAAACATTCCCCTATGATTTACGAATTAAATTGAACTCACAGCCTTTCTGGTTTTCACGTAATTATTAATTATTACCGCCTAATTATGTCGCTTGCAACGCTTGCAACATCTCGCGCATATTCCCGTAAACGTTTAATAATGTGCTCCACTACAGTGGTTTAACGCATTAACAATCGATATCAAGATTTAGCAATACTTACTTTTGCGACTGCGTTACTGCGAACGATTTTCGAAACGAATCGGAATTTTAGCCATATTTTCCAATTCATTCGAAGCGGGTGCAGGTAAATCAGTTGGCTAATCGTATAAAATTTCTAAAATTTGTTCTCGACATTTTCTTTTTCCACACCGGTGGAAAATTATTGCAGCCTTATATTCATTGCACATACGCCTTTAGCAGTGAAAGGGATAAAGAAAAACACACATTCATACATTCGGGTAACATTCTCTGCAAAATTTTTATTCAATTGTTTAACTAATTATATATTAAGAGTAGTCCACATCTTTTATACTGTAAATTATATTTTTTATTGAAAAATTGGATCATTCGGGATGAATATTTACACAAAAACCTGCTTTGCGATTTAACATTAGATTTACGGTCCGAGCCAATTTGACTCATTCAAAATTTGATTACTATATAGGTACTGATGTATAATACTTTTATATTATTTTTAAATACATTCGTTAGTTTTTAGTTAAGTAATGAAATATATGTAAAGTAAATTTCTGTACCTCGTTGTCCCCTTCATTCCGCATTATCGAATGTGGTATACCTATTTTTACAGTTGTGAGCCAATTTTACTAATAGAATGATTTAACAGTTATTCGTATAACGCATGAAATTTATAAACTGTATCAGGCCTGGACAACAATCAACTCGCACGAAATTCTTTTCTTTTTTCATTTTTCATTTCTAACATACCTATAATATTTGAGCGAATTGGTAGTAACTAAGCTTGCTGAGCGATATTTAGGTTGTGACCGAAATATTACAAACATTTTACTTGCAAAGAAAACTACTTTGGTTCGCATTATATGTGAAAACCGAAAAGAATTACCTAAAATTGCGAATACTAAAGACGATAAAATGGCACAGTTTTCTACGCAACTTGATAAATCTGAGAATAGTACTGTTACGTCAAGACTAAGTGTCACTCCTCGAGCTTACGGTAACGGTGCGGCTACGATTTGTTTCACAATAGTCTGACTTTTGCCTCCTTTAGAGTCATCGGTTGAACCAATTTACTCGGGACGAGGCAGAGTCGTATATTAGTAGTACAGGTAATGATGGGTGATTAAGTTTTTAGACCTTGTATTTAAAGTTCTTGGATTTTTATTCTATTGTTAAATTTATCTTTTAGTACATGCCCCGGTATATAACATGGGGCTGTTTCACCATTATTACTAAATAGTACCCAATCGTTTGGGTTAATTTGTTCTACCAAATTTTGTATTTCAGTGGTAACCAGTTGATTAGTTAATTCGATTGACCAATACCTTGGTGGTTCATCCTCATCAGGTATCTCTACTATTTCCTGGGAGGGAGGGGGAATTGTTTCTATAAGAGGTGGTTCTCTACCACCGGTTTTATTTTATTCGGATCGTAGATCTGAGCTGTAGCAGCTAATCTTTTAATTGCTTCAATTCGCCGCTTTGCTTTCCGCCTAATATTTCTATCTGATTTCTTAGTTATCACTCTTTCAGGGGCCGGAGGAGCATTTTCCTCCCGAAATCTCCGCTGGTTCTCTACTCTGTTCTGGAGCAGAGTCGGATCCTCTCGTACTGCGGCCGCCCACTTCTTCCTCCACCCGGATCGATTATTTGGTCGTTTAGGCACTGAAGGAATATGATTGAAATTATATAACTTTATCGGTCCGCAGCGGATATCATCCTTAAAGAGTTTTTCACTGAATATCTAAGCGATTTCCAGTTATTCCTTGTCAAGATGAACCCTGCTTTGGAGATCGACGGTTATGGAAGGGATGTGCACCGTCCTTCAGAGCGTGTCATAGAAACTACGACTACGTTGAATATCTACGATTTCCAACGACAGTCTGTTCTATTCCCGCCGAAGAATGACTTAGGTTAACGGATGCAGGTGTGTGGTTAATATTGGTATGTGGATACTCAGGTGATTTGACCTCTGATCCTTGGGTTTCGGATTTTGTGAATGATGAATTTAATTTTACTCACTATTTCTTCCTGTTTTGAAGTTGCAGCGCTGACTCGGTGGTTGGATGGTTTCGGCTGACTGCTGGTATTCTGCCACTATAGTTCTAATGCAGTTCAACTTCTTCTTTCTACTTTTCACTAGTCACTATTTGCTGGATTACGTTTTAGATATACTTCCTAACACTCAGAGATTCAGTTCTATAATGCCCTGGCCCTGTTGAAGGGCCCTGTATATATACGAATTTTCAGGACCTCCCTCTACGTCAGTTTCCAATGCATTTTCTGAAGAAGACAATGTATTCCTTCTCTTCGCAACCTGACACCACCAGCAATCGAGAGTGTTCAGGAAAAACATTTGTCTCCACTTTAGGGACGGTTGTGTATTATTCCTGTAAGTGTCGTCAAGTCAACACGTGGTCTGGTGCCAGGTTTATATTTTCACGAGCGCAAGGTCTACATTGTCCTCAGGGATCTTCGACGTCTGGAAACTTTCTCTTTCGTCGAGTTTATAATTCTAAACGTTTTACTAATTTATATGTAGCCCGATCCCATCTGCCAGTCTCGACCAGGGTAATCGAAATGTTTCTTTCTTCTCAAGACGATTTATGATTTTTTTCAAGGGTTTATCCCTGGCCTTGAACTGACAAAGGGCATCAGAACAGGCATCGAACACGTGGACGTAACAGTACCTAAATTGGCTCACTTCATTAAAAATAGCTATATAATCAACCTCCGTATATCTAACGTCAACGTTATTGCGACATGATTTGTTGAAATTTCACTATGGAGGGGAATAATAGAGTATTCCTCTATTACTACAATAAATGAATTACATAAAATTTTTTTAATACAAATTTATTCTTAAAAATAAAAATTATAATAAAGAATTATAACTATTCTAATAAAACTAACTATATTAAACTAAAATGTATACAAAAACTATATTATAAACTAGATTATAACTTATGTATTATTTGTTACTATATTAAAATAGCAGCCGCCATGTTTGCTGCCCCGGAGCTTCATTTGGGCGGCCCTGAGCGCCCGGCTCCTTCCGCGCCCCCAGCCACGGCCGCGGTTCGGCTTCTGTTTTCCTAATGCAGACAAAACATTTTTGTTATAAACACATATGAATGCAATATATAAATCAGATTCGCATTATGATTCTAGAATAAGCATGCCATCCTATATATGTGCACATAATTATGAAAGTGGTCTAAGTCAGTTCAACCTTTAAAAACAACCTTTTCGTATGAAATTCACATCAAATTTTATATTCATAACAAATTTCCATTACTTAATCAAGACTAATAAAATTATAAACTACAAAGTCACATAATGTAAAAATATTTGTCAACTTATTCAAATGCAATTCATTAAATATCTCGAAACAAGAAATATGTAACCACTTTCACAATTATGGGCATATATAAGGTCAAGAAACTAATCAATCAAACACACACACACACACGCACACACACGCACACACACGCACACACACGCACACACACGCACACACACGCACGCACGCACACACACGCACGCACGCACACACACGCACGCACACACACGCACGCACACACGCACGCACACACGCACACACACACGCACACGCACACACACACGCACACACACGCGCACACACGCACACACACGCACGCACACACACACGCACGCACACACACACGCACGCACACACGCACGCACACACGCACACACACACGCACACACACACGCAAACACACGCGCACACACGCACGCACACACGCACACGCCCACACACGCCCACACACGCACGCACACACGCACGCACGCACACACGCACACGCCCACACACGCCCACACACACGCACACACACGCACACACGCACACACACACGCGCACACACGCGCACACACGCGCACACACACGCACACACACGCACACACACGCACACACACACACACACACACACACACCATTGAAAATGATTGCGCAGCAACAGTATTATAATTGTTAAGCTTACCTTTTTTATTCACCCCGGATGGCCCAGGGCTTGTCACCGCCACGGGGACAGGGTTAGGGACAGGTACAGGTAAAGGGCGTCCTGTCCCTCGTCCGCGGCCGTTGTGGTCTCGATGGCCCCCACGAACACCTCGTGTGGCCGTCTGCTGCAGGCAGCCCTGCACTTCCCGGAGCAATCTATTTTCCTCCCGGAGCTCCGTAATTTGCGCCTCCTTTACTCGCAAATGTTCCAGGAAAAGCTGAATCTGCTGACCCTGGGTCAGCTCCATTGGCCACTCCATTGGCCTCTCCATTGGCCTCTCCATTGGCCTCTCCTGCGGCCTCTCCTGCGGCCTCTCCTCCACCGGTCTCTCCTCCTGGGCGACAGTATTCTCAATTTCCATTTCTGAAAAAAATTAATTGTTAAAGTAGTATCCTATTGCGTTAAAGGAAAAGTGGGCATTAACTGACATTTAAAAAATGATGTATAAAAATGAAAAACTGAACACAAAGAAAGAATAGATAAAATATTAGACATATATGTCATTATTAGAAAAATAACTTAAGGAAATCAGTCTTTGTTATAAAAGTAAAGTCACAAGTAACACTATTAAATATACAACATTTCTACTTACGGCTCATCCTTCCAAGTGTACGTTTTCCACGCAAATGACCAAGTTTCCTCCAACTGGCCCTTATATCGGTGTAACCCCCACTACATTTTTCGTTGCAGAAATTGTCCCGAAGCAGCGACGTATAGTGTGCACTTCGGGAATCTTTCTCTCGCTTCCTGGGCCCCATCAAATTAACAGAAACAGTTTATTTGCGAGTCAATTACCAATATCATAACGAATAAAAAACGAAATGTAAGTGAATAAATGAAATGGTAATTTGTATCTAGATTTACAAAATGATTGAGATTAACTAGCAGTAAAAGTACTGAACCCCTAAACAGAATGAGTTGTTGCAAAGTTTTCATAAACAATATCAGACTACATTAGACTACATCAAGAAGAATCGACAGAAATTCCGACAAAGGTGCTTCGATGATTTTAATAATCATTAAAAAGTCTCCATCCCGTCCTTACTACAGATTCGGAAAATCTAGTGTTATATAACAATAAAATAAAAGGCGTAATAATATAAAAGTATTTAGTATATTTTGAAAATAGAACCCCTTTCTAAATTTAATTTGTTAAATTGACCGCCTGTAAAATCTTGTAAGACAATGTATGAAAAATATGAACTCGCCATTAATAATACTTTTAAAAAATGACATTGACTATTAAAGATATTAATATTTGCAACGAACATTAATTTGTCGACTCTTATTGACATGAGAAAGAAGTGATTTATTTCAATTACACTGTACAACACCATTTTTTTCGCAATATCCACTGGGTGATCCTTATAGACTTTCTCGCCCTAAAAACAAATCCGGCAGCAGAAATGTTCTGTAATCCTCATTTTTTGAGAAATTTGAATTTTTCAAAAATCGGCTAATTTTCGCAAAAATGAAGTATTACGTGAAAACTAGAAATGCTAGAGAGTTCAGGTTAGTCTTAAAAGATAGAGGAAAGTTTGCTGAATATGTTAGTGTATCCATTTATTAAGATCTATCGTTTTAAACGGTTGTAAATAGTCGTCAAAGTTCAAAAAAGGGCCGATGTACGAATTTTATACGCGATACTTATGCATTTTTACAAAAAACTACTTGTCTAACAGAAACTTGCTACACGGCATCGGATTCTGCAGACATTTCTGAAGAAATATCCGTTCAGATATAATGTCAGAGCGGTTTTCCATTCGGGCAGGTCGAGAAAATATCCGTCGGCAACGTGCGCACGGTATTTTGCCGCCGAGCAGCCATTGTTCGCCTGCCTCGACTCGGTAGTGCCGTAGCTACGCGTTACCGACGCCGACAGTACCCTATGCAATAGGCACCTACTTTCAATGTGTTTAATGATTAATTTTTTTCATACATTCGACAAGGACTTGTTAGATGCCAATTCCGGAATTATAACGAATTGTTACAATTTTATTTTCAGAACAATTTCGATGTGTAATATACGAATATGTATAATTTTTTAATATTAATCAATTAAAACACAATCACAATTGCTTATCAACTGAAATGAGTTTTATTATTATGATTTTACGAGACTTTTGGACATTTATCCAAGTATAGCAATAGTTGGAATTTATTAAACAATAATTGAAATCAATGCAAATCGTACTTGATCATTGTTTATGTATATCTTTTTAGAAATTTATAGTTAAATACTTTTAACAGATAGTTCCTGAGAATACTTCCAGATTCTTTGCAAAAATATTTATTGGATCCATGGTAGTGAAATTCCTTTATTTTTCAAGAATGTATAAAAAAAATTGATCGTTAAACACATTTAAAGTAGGTGCCTATTGTATAGGGTACTATCGGCGTAGATAACGCGTAGCTACGGCACTGACGAGTCCAGATGGGCGAACAACATGGCCGCTCGGCGGCAAAATACCGTGCGCACGTTGCCGACGGATATTTTCTCGACCTGCCCGAATGGAAAACCGCTCTGACATTATATCTGAACGGATTTTTCTTCAGAATTGTCTGCAGAATCCGATGCCGTGTAGCAAGTTTCTGCTAGATAAGTAGTTTTTTGTAAAAATGCATAAGTATCGCGTATAAAATTCGTACATCGGCCCTTTTTTGAACTTTGACGACTATTTACAACCGTTTAAAACGATAGATCTTAATAAATGGATACACTAACATATTCAGCAAACTTTCCTCTATCTTTTAAGACTAACCTGAACTCTCTAGCATTTCTAGTTTTCACGTAATACTTCATTTTTGCGAAAATGAGCCGATTTTTGAAAAATTCAAATTTCTCAAAAAATGAGGATTACAGAACATTTCTGCTGTCGGATTCGTTTTCAGGGTGAGAAAGTCTATAGGTGTATCCCAATGGATATTGGGAAATTTTCCATAAGTCTCAATTTGTTGTACAGTGTCATTTTTCTCATTACTTTAACTTCGAACTTTTTATTTCTTCTATTGCTTGTTCCTCTTAATTACGACATTGCAAAGCTAGATACAAATTTGTACCGATTAATGCTCTATAATATTGGTAAGTGATTCGCACGAAATGTTTCTGTTCTTTTCATGCAACAGACGGGGCATGAATTTTGCCTCCTTTCGTTCAGCCCGTCGCGAACGTGTTAAGCCAATGCAGGAGTCCGTGGAAATTGAAAAAACTCATAAAACCATAAAGTGAAATTGTCGCTGCCGAACCGGAACCGACAAAGCAAGCGATTTAGATATTTTATGGTGAGTTTCGATAACCTTTCCTTCGCTGTCCTCTACCTGGTTGAATCTCTCATCAAATTAATTATTACAAGGCTTGAATTTTCCGAGGCTCTCGGACGACGGTCGGGCACACGTGTATCGTTTACAACAAAATATATTTTGCGTTCACGTCAAAGATCGATATATATAAAAGATCAATATCGCCCAAAGAATAGTTTTCGAGTTATGAATTTTCATGCACCACTGTGCCGATATTTGACGCGCGACTTCGCTCTTATCGCGACGCACATAGCTGCTGCTATGCAACAAACCGTTAATCAATTATTCAATGAGACAATGTATTAGAGACGGATGAAGTATGTCATCGAAACATTTGTTTACATTTATACGTTTCGTAGTCATTCTGTAATATAACTCAGGCTTTTTATTGTTTTGTTTTATTCAGAATAATGATTTTCATTATTTTTTTAGCATATATTCGCACGAGTATTTTTGTACTATGGGATCATAATATAACAATCAATATATCTGAATGTATATACGTATATGAATGTCGATCGACCGATATTAGCGGATGCATATGCGTAATACGGCCCGGCGTTCCGAAAAGCGCGAAAATGAAAAAGAATGAAATATGTTTTTTTACAAACACCGTTAGTTCTGTGATAAACGTGATCAAGGATAAATGTTCAATACATAAGAAAACTGTCGCGGAGTTATGGATCGGATGTTCGACACTGAAACCGGGAAGTAGCAGAAGGAGGCTTATTAGCTTACATGGACCACTTTAGAAACAATGGAAGGAGTCCTAGGACAACTTCAAAGGAGCAGGACCAAACATTGGTCCGAAAATTTTGCGCGAAAACCGTCATCGATAGCAACGCGTCGACTTCGTGGTATTGAAGTTGACACAATTAACCGCACAATGGAAAATCATCTTCGTGGTGGATCATCGAAGTCAGTCTGCTGTTTATCGAGCAGGCACACATATTAAATACCGAACTTAGAATATCTATATCCTATTTACTACATTTACCGTTATATGCAAGTTCTTCTCGAACAAGCATCGGTCAGACACGGGTACTGACGGTACGGAATCCACGTTGAGGTTCAGGTTATCTACAAAAAGAATTCAAAGTAGAAAATTAAATAACATATCTCGCATTATACGACGGATTGAAAAATTGCTATATATTCTGTACTATACGTAATACTCACATTTATCGGAATTAAATCCGTCTTATCCTCACTTTTAGAGGAAAAAGAATATGCATATTCTTTGCATGAATTGTAAGGGGGCCGGTTTCAGCACAACTATTCTGTGCAGGACATGCAATGCATGACTTAGTGATAATACCTGTAAAATATATTAATACATGAATATTATAACATCTAACATTAAATACTAACAGGGAATGTTTTATATACTCAACATACCTGAACCTCTATATGGGCCCCACTTCTGTGGACTTGAACCACCGCTTTTCGTGGTCATTCATTTTCCGTTCAATACCCCTGCCGGCTTACGACTTTTCCGTGACGGTCACGTCTTCAGGTATTGCCCAGGCCATATGAGCGTGCTCGATAAATCGGACCTCGATTTTCTTTTGTTCTTGCCCGCGTAATGCCCCATGCCATTTTCTGCACCACAAAGTCGATGCGTTGCTTTGGACGATGATTTTCGAGCGGTATTTTAGGGCGAAAGCTTCGTCCGGCTCGTTTACAGTTTGCCGCGGTCTCCCTCCATTGTTTCTAAAGTGGTCCATGTAAGCTAATAAGCCTCCTTCTGCTACTTCCCGGTTTCAGTGTCGAACATCCGATCCATAACTCCGCGACTGTCTTCTTATATATTGAACATTTATCCTTGATCACGTTTATCACAGAACTAACGGTATTTGTAAAAAACAAATTTCATTCTTTTTCATTTTCGCGCTTTTCGGAATGCCGGGCCGTATTACGCATATGCATCCGCTAATATCGGTCGACCGACATTCATATACGTATATACATTCAGATATATTGATTGTTATATTATGATCCGATAGTACAAAAATACTCGTGCGAATATATGCTAAAAAAATAATGAAAATCATTATTCTGAATAAAACAAAACAATAAAAAGCCTGAGTGATATTATAGAATGACTACGAAACGTACAAATGTAAACAAATGTTTCGATGACATACTTCATCCGTCTCTAATACTTTGTCTCATTAAATAATTAAATACAAAATAAATTTCATACAATATTGAAACCCGAGAATATAATTTGCAATGGACAAAAAATTATAAAATATTCATTTATTAATCTATTTCAATGTAATTCAAAATTCAATGACACTATGGGATCAAATAAAGATAAAAAAGCGTTAATGGTTTTCTAAAATATTTATAAATATTCAAATTCAGACCTTATCGCGGATAGCGATGCCGCACGTACACTAAGCGGTAAAAAAGATGACCGGTTAACCCATAGCATACACTGGATTAACCGGTCATCGTTTTTGCCGGTTAGTGTAAATTGGGCCAAAACATACCTGGACCATCTCAGGGGGGAGTGCGGCGAGGGGCCTGACAGTCGCGCCGCGACAAACGAATCACGCGAGGTAAAATCAATCCCTTCGCCGCACTACCCCCTGAGATGGTCCAGGTATGTTTTCGCCCAGTTTATACACGTGCGCCCCACTGTCGTTCGGGAGCCGTGATTTAAGTGCAAGCGCGACGGAACGAACAGGGAAAATAGGGGAACCGATCGGTGTCACTACCGGTATACCGAGATGTATTGTTTGGGAAAGGATGAAATTAGGGAGTATTCTCAGATATATTGCAAACTCATTTGAATCATTAAGATTCTTTGCTGTATCATCACTGAATATGAAAAAGGATTTGGAGATTTATTTGGGACGTTTATTTGTTTGGGAGGTCTAGTGCAAAAGTAAATTTTGCAGACCGTGAGTCTAGTGCAAAAGTAAATTTTGCAGACCTGGGAGTCTAGTGCAAAAGTAAATTTTGCAGACCGTGAGTCTAATGCAAAACTAAATTTTGCAGACCTGGGAGTCTAGTGCAAAAGTAAATTTTGCAGACCTGGGAGTCTTGTGCAAAAGTAAATTTTGCAGACCTGGGAGTCTAGTGCAAAAGTAAATTTGGCAGACCTGGGAGTCTAGTGCAAAAGTAAATTTTGCAGACCTGGTATGTTACGAGAATTTAATTTATATAATTTATTTTATATAAATTAATAGAGATATTTTTCTCTTTTGTAACAATATCCTTTTGGTTGCTAGCAATGACGTTTGATTATTACAAAGGTCATTATGTAGCTCCCACCTACCTGTTATTCTCCGAATGTAGGCAATATAATGACCCGTTTCCTTAGGGTTATCGCTGCCGGCATATTCTATTGCCGCAAGCAGTTTATATTGTTCATTAAGAAATGTAATTCCAGTAGGAATCTCACTAATCGTAAATGTACCTGACCAGTCCAGGTACCCTTGCATTTTTGCAAATCTTTGTATTTGAAGACACTCAATGTCTACAAATAAATGGTGCCCACTCGTGAATGTAGATACTACATTTTCACTCGGGCAAAATCTGCAGCGTTTTGCTAATCTCGCAACTTGATTAGCAACAGCTGTTTCCAGAATACGCATGCCACTGGTGTAGAATGGTGTTGTATCAATTTCTAACACAGTGGATGCATGATTCGTACGTCGGTGGCAATCCGAACATTGCATCGAAATTTCAAAACTGTACTCTCTTGGTAACAGGTGTTTTCCGACCAAGGTACTAATATTACACGCAGCATTAATTGAGCCACTGGCAAAATTTACTCATTGTAAATTTTATTAGTCGCGCCAGCAATTGAAAGTGTTTTAATGAAATCGAATATGTCGTTGGAAGTTTCGTTAATATATTTATGATAATTCGACCAGTCATGATACGCGACTAGTAATGACTGTGCAAATGAGTCGAATGGGCATGTATTGTATACCATGGTCTTTTTCCCATTAATTGTTTGCGGTTGTAAAAAGTTGCCGTTTCGCAATAAGGGGATGTTAAGACAAAATTTAGGCTTTTTGTGAATGTTTTCGACATCCGCACAAGCTCGTAAATATTTACCACGTTTTTTTGGTAGTACAGTTTGCCCTTTCCAACATTCGATTTCATTTAAAAACTCTGCATCGCCTACTAATTCTACCGGCGTTTCATTTCGCGGGTTTTCTTTCTCGCTGTCCGAAGCGAGAATAGATTCTGCTGGTGCAGTTGTTACGTATGAATCGTATGATTCCTACGAAAATTCTCAGCCTGGAATTTTCTCTTGGCGACACCCAGGCGCCTTAGTCCCCTTTTTCTAACGAAGACAGGATACATTAAGTGCGATACGCACATAACCCTTGGCCTCCCGCCTAGGACGCTCGGATAGCTACACTTGAGACCCCACGCGATAAGGAAAACTCGAACGCGAGGGTCTACCTCCCCCGAAATTCCACAGTTTCCAACCGTCTTTTTTCCCGCAGCATCTTCTCTCGCACCATAGACCAAATTTCCTAAAATTGTCAATCCCCACTGCTTTTTCGACCTATATAAGGGCCTCGAAAATGCATCTCATCGGGTTATTCTCAGTACGACATTGAGCAAGATACTACGACACTAGGCCCAGTTCCTACTCGAGTTTTCTTTAACCTTCGAAAGATCAGTCTTTTCATTGGCATTTATTTCAACTCTTGGTCGGAGTTCCCCCGTTTCAATTCACGTTAGAATCACTCGCGATTAGTTCGGAGTCATCATAATTGTGAAGTCTCGTCAACCGTCACTGCCTAAGGGTAAACATCTAGAGCTTTCAATTATTAATACATTCAATTAAAACTCTTACACAAAACACTAAACATACTTGTATATATATTCAATTGAAAGAATATACTTGTTATATTTCTACTAGAACATAAATTCAAGTGAAGAATTATTTCTAGAATTAAAACCTTTCCTCTCGAAGTAAATCTAAAGCATAATCGAGTAACGTACCCACAAATATTATTCACTCTAACCGCTCGGAGTGAAACAAAAGTTACGAGAGTTATTACTTTACGATCTTTACCGTAGCAGGTCAAAACCACAAATAGCGGGTGTCGGACTGCGCGTGCCTTTCGGCTTGCTTCCGTACCTGCGCGACCACTTGCAGTCCTAGCAAGTGCGCCGTTATTAACCAGAGAGTAGCACCTTGCAGTTAGTCTACAAGTACATCTACCTCGGGGAAACACCTTACCTAAAATCTAATTAACCACTCTAGACCTACCAGCACCCTACGGTCTATGCCGTAGGCTCATCTGGTTCCAGATTCCTTTGATTCCGATACGACCTACCAGCACCCTACGGTTTATGCCGTAGGCTCATCTGGTTCGCATCGCTCCTGAGTTCCTCTCGCACCTGAATGAACGCCAGCACCCTACAGTTTATGCTGTAGGCTCATCTGGATTCATTTGTTACGTCAGGACTAGGTGTTACGCCTCGAGCTTACGGTAACGGTGCGGCTACGAATTGTTTCACTTAGTCTGACCTTTGCCCCCTTGTGAGTCAATGGTTAGACCAATTTACTCGGGACGGGGCTAGTTGTATTATGATTGAAAGGTGATGACGTAGGTGAAGATAAATGGAGAAACAATGGCTGACTAATTTTTCCTGTATTTAATTATTTATTTCCGTAATCTGGACGCGGTGACGAAACTTATCTTTAATGATGGTTGCAGGTATGGCCATTGGTGCTGCGGTACCGTCAGGTGCATGTAATTGAATGAACGAACCTGGGCTTATTTTGTCCAGGGTCTTTTCTACCTCGGACTCCTTTAATTTGTAGGATCCTAACTGGAGATCAATTAACGGTCTCTCATCTTCGGAATCTTCTATGTCCACTACATCCGGCGGTAGAGGGATGTCGGAGAGAGTCACTTCTCCCGTGGGTCGGACTTCTCTGACTTTACTCGCCGAATAATTATTTTTTAAAGAGGCCGCCAGTTTTTTGATATAATTCTGTGCTCTTCTAATCTTCCTCTTGTGAGGTTTGGATGTTTTCGAGACCGGCGGTGGTTGTATAAGCGGAGTTTCTTTCTGCAGTTCTTCGCGGAAAATCTTTTGTTTTTCCCTCCAATTAATTTTTAAGGAAGGGTCCTCCTTAACCGCCTGGGCCCACTTCCTTCGCCAGCCCGACCGTGCGTTAGGTTTTCTCGCCACTGTGGATAGGAAGGTTTAATAATGTATGATTTATTCGCCACACAACTACTCCTGACCGTTTAAGAAGGTTCACCTGGAATCATATGATTCCCGGCAACTCGATCCCGGTATTTTCGTTATGTAGGACAGTTAATTAAGGATATTTAGATATCTGGTTTTATTGGATAAATTTGGAGGTTCTATTGTAATTAGATAGGATTTTATAACTCATTCGCCTCAATGCTACTCCTGACCGTTTTAAGAAGGTTCACCTGGAATCATATGATTCCCGGCAACTCGATCCCGGTATTTTCGCTGTGTAGGTCGGTTGTTATTTTGCAAGGATGGGTTTTTAGGATAGGTATTTGAGCTACTAAACCCTTCACCACGGATTAATTCAAAGTGTAACTCACTCTCGGTTGTAAGATCTGGTACAAGCTGATTTTGCTGTCTGGAACTTCTTCTTTCGCACTGGTTTTCACTAGGTTTAAAGCACTGAGATTCGTGGAGACGTTACTGTTCGCAATTCTGACACAGGAATGATGACATGTCGAAGGGCACCACGGTTATATACAAAAATTCGTGGTCTCCCACTACTTCGGTTTCTAACGTTTTCGGTTCAGACAATGCAGTCCTCTTCGTGCAACTCGACACCATCACCAAGGGAAAAATATTTGAAATAGCGTTAGACTCGCTTTAGGGCCTGCTGTTAATCATCCCTTTAAGTGTCCCCAAGCCAGCACATGGTCTGGTGCCGAATTTACATTTTCGCGGCACAAGGTCTGCATTGTCCACGAAGGAGTTTGTCATCTGGAATCTTTCTCTTCGAAAGACGTCGTGTTTATTGCGCTAAGAGTTTTGTTATTTCAAAGTGTTTTACTGATGCCATCTGCCAGTCTCGACCAGGGCAATCGAAATGTGCTTGTTTTAAGAGACGATTTATGATTTTTCGAAGTGTGTTTCCCTGGTCTCGAACTGACAAAGGACATCAGAACGTGGGGACGTAACACATTTATCCACTACATTAACCGTTCTAGCGGCCAGCACCCTATAGCATCTACTATAGGCTCATCTGGCTCTAGATTTTCCTTTTAATTCCGATTCAACGCCAGCACCCTATAGCATCTACTATAGGCTCATCTGGATTGAATAACGTCATTTCCTAAAATCATACGTTGATTCGTAGCTCCCACCACTGTTGACGTACGATACCCCCCTGCTACAGTAAAGTTTAATAAGAGACGAAATCAGGTCTCATTACGTTCAAACCTTAACGCTCGCCGGCCACGTTCCAGAAACCCGCCCGGCTCGTAACACAGTCTTTGGCCGAACGAATTTATTTTCACAGTCGGCAGGTACGAAATTTTTATTTTCTATTTTCGTACATGCCACTGTCGATGAAGAGGCAGCATTTAATATTTTCATAGTTCCTTGTAAAGATCGAATATGTTGAACTAAGAATTTATCGATTCGTATACATTTCGAATTTTTAAGAATTAAATTTTTTAATTCCCGAAAATATTCTTCACTCCGTGCTGACGACGCAATGTCAGAACAGTTTTCTGACATTACTGCCGTCCAGAGTGGAAAATGTTTAGCTATTTTTAATAAACTTGTAGCAAATTCCGGGCAATGGTATGGATTTATTCTATCTCCGATACCAGAATTTAATTGACTCTCGGCTACGATCGAATGTAAAAAAGTTTTAATTCTGCTGCCGCCCTCTTCATCGAAGTTCGTAAGCACATTACTCTCGTCATCATTCAAATCCGTAAAATCGTATACGATGTTATCGGATTTGATTAATGTCATGAGATTTTTCTGTGCCGTATAACAATTGTTTTGTTCCACCGTGCCAGTTTCGGCTATAGTTTCGGATTCCGAAAATGCCACGGTTAGAACGTTGCACAAAATAATTTTAAAACTTTCGATGGTCTTACATTTGGTTAAAATACCAACGCATCGAACAAAAAAGTCTTTAACGCGCATATGTACGTGCTTAAAACATTTCCACCGGCACACTAACTTTATTAAGTGTGCGATGTCTATGCGCACTATACATTTTAATTTACCCGGTTTCTCCGATTCTAAGCTAATCAGGCAGTCCTCGATATATCTATCTAAATTAGAATCGTTAAATGCGAGACTAACGGCATTTAGTAGCGCTAAAGAGTAATCTGTGACTACTTCCGTCGGACGAGGCACGTCGCAACGTAGCCACTCTCGCATCCAATATGTTAAAATATTGGTATCGTGTTTCTCCGATACCATTTGAAATATAGGTAAGATTTTACCGAAAAACGGAACAACTGCCTGATACACGAATATCGGATTGCTCGATCCATCTGGTCTTATGATTTTTTTTACAATAGATCCAGTTGCATCGATGCTTAAACTGCCAATTTTACTGTACTCGCTTTTCGCGTATGTTTTGTAGAGTAAAATTTGCTCAGGACTAAAATATATAACAAAGAATTTGTCGGTTCCAATCTCCCGTATATATCCTGCAAATTCTGCTTTGTATTTCATTTTTAATACAGACAAAATGGGATCGGACTCTTTCTCAAGTCCCAAGCACCGATCATTTTCTAATTGCTTGGCTTTTCCCAGAACATCTTCAGAATATAATTGGGCTGGTTCCGGATCACCAAATTCCATTACTTCGTTAGCCTTCTGTCGTCGCCATGCATACGTAGACATTGCATTTATTTCTTTCACGACATTTCGTCGCTCCGGACCACGTAAATGTCTTTTCTTTACGTGTGCAATGCCTCGTGTGTCTTTCGTGGATACGTGGATTTGCAAACCGTCGTCATTTGCTGCGGTCATTGAATGTAAATGTATATTTGTAAGACACTCGACGCAGTGACCAACGATTTTTAAATATATTTCCCCCGGACTATCATTAATTTTCGCGTTTTTGAAACTGAAACAACACGGCAACTTCAGATTTTTCCATAACTCTACGTTAATAACATCCGCCCAACCGGATTTCAAAACTTTATAATTTCTATTATCTGCATACTGTACGATGCAGGGTTGAATTTTACTCCACGTATCTCGAGGCATATCAAAAGTAGTCCGTACAGAAGGCAAACGATTGATAGGGGAACTTGTCGACCAATTCGACTCGCTGCTAACATTAGCTTCCGAAATTAATGATTCATTATTAATTACTGAAATTAATGTTTCATCATTACTTCCAGAAATCAATGTTTTATCATTAATTTCGTCATCGGAACGCGATCCGAGTTTGCGTAAAATGCCATTTCTATTTTGCGATATGTATAGATATAAATATTTTTTACTAAGCTCGCAATTCAGAGCTTTTCTCGCGTTTTCCCAAACAATATCATTTAACGGACGAATATTATTGCTGTCGTCAAAAAAATTATAATCTTTGACGGCTGCATAAATTTCGTCTACTGTCTTTATCGGCGCACGCGGCATTCTATTGCCGTAAAATATTCAAACTACGATTTGTAGGAATATATATACCCGCGATATCTATAATATTTAAATTGGATCACCGCAAAATAGATACTGCTGCTTTATTTTAAAAAGGTATCTGTTTGGGAAATAATTCCCAGAGTGACCAGTGTGGTGGCAGCACCACCTGGACACCGATCGCTCAAGCCAGGTGGCAGCATGACTTCGTCGTGTGACGTAACGGTCATGCGCACTGGCTAAAATCGGCCTCGTGTCGCGGCAGCGCACGGAAATCGGCCATTATAGTTTCGTTGCCTGAGTCTACTGGTCGTATAGTATAGCTCAGCGTTTACGCACGCGCTGAAAGGCATTTTGGAATACATCGACATTGGTTACTGCTCATCGTTAGAATATAACAGGCAAGTCAGCTCAATTATTATTAGTCTGCTCATCATGTATATTCAATAATAATATATATGAAATAAAGTGAGACAGCTCGAGAGCAACACAATTCTCTCATTACCTTGCTGCCAAGACTTTTCACACGTTTGGATGTTTCTCAAACATTTTTGGTCCTTCGAGCCGGATAGTGCAGCAGGGTTTTGAGTAGAATTGTGTAAATTCAGCGTGCTTTTAAGTGAACTCAGTGTGCGACGGGTCCGCGTTGTTGCTAACCGGAAGTCGTACACGTGTCGAAGTCGGCCATGTTGCCCTCTCAATTTCGCACGTACGCTCAGCTTTGTTCACTTTCAATAATCTCTCATTAACGCACGCTTTATTTCATTGATTGCTCATGCTCTGTAATTATTAGGATTTCTCATGTTTTGTGAATTTCTCACATGCAGTCAGCCTTGGTTCATTTTCATTCACATCACCATTTAGTGGCATGTGTTTTACGTCAGTGAATGCTCATGCATTCTCTTTATTGGTGCTTTCACATGATAAATATTATCATTGTCAGGTTTTGACTTACGCACCTGTTCAGTTCATTTTCTATCACCTTGGCTGGCTACGATCATGTGCTTTACTTCAGTGACTGCTCATGCATTCTCTTTATTGGTGCTTTCACATGATAAATATTATCATTGTCAGGTTTTGACTTACGCACCTGTTCAGTTCATTTTCTATCACCTTGGCTGGCTACGATCATGTGCTTTACTTCAGTGACTGCTCATGCATTCTCTTTATTGGTGCTTTCACATGATAAATATTATCATTGTCAGGTTTTGACTTACGCACCTGTTCAATTCATTTCCTATCATCTTGGCTGTCTACGACCACGTGTCCTATTTCAGTGAATGCTCATGCATGTCATTTATTCACATTTATTCATGATAAATATTATCATAGTCAGTTTTTGACTTACGCACATGTTCAGTTCACTTTGTATCACCTTGGCTGTCTACGACCACGTGCCCTATCTCAGTGAATGATCATACATTTCATTTATTCGCATTTATACATTATAAATATTATCATACTTTGTCATTTCATTACTCACATGCTTAAGGCTTTCCGTATGCTCATTCATTTGTTCCTTATAACAGATTTCACTGAGACAACCAGCAGACTGCTCAGGGCAAAGTTGGTTGGTCCAAACGGAGGCCTAGGATGCCTCTCCTTAAGGAGGAGGTTGCGAAAGGGAAGGGCGTCACAGGGCGCACCTCACCTGTCCCTGCTACGCTAGCTGTGCCCAAGGTGGATCGGACAGCAATAGCCGAGGAAGACACTGCGACCGCTCACTATGCCTCCTCTGGAGAAGAGTCCCAAATATCAAGAGACAGCTCCAAGAGGACAACAAGGGCCCGCTCACCTGCGACATATCCTCGTGATATTATCATGAGGCAGTATGCGCAGGAAGAGAGACTTGTACAGCTCTCAGAAATTGCTGATGAGGTTGAGACCGCTCATGATATCACCTTGATGGGAGTGCAGGCCACCATTGACCAGGTGAAGTAAATGCACACTGTGTTCCTGTCGGAACACAGTTACTTGGTCAACAATGGGCCACCTTCCCAGGTGACACACCCATACTTTGCGGCTCATATGTCGACATAGGAGTCGACAAAGTATAATAAGTTGATGAGGCGGCTCACAAAACTATTGTCTGAGCTTTCACCAGCTCCTGTAGTCCCTCCTCAGGGCATGGACTATGCACAAAGAGTCCGCTCAAGGTTGCCTGAACTGGCAGTGCCAACCTTCTCCGGAGCCTACCTAAAATGGCCGGAGTTCAAGGCAATGTTTGCCTCGGTCATATCAGACCGCAAAGATCTGTCTCCACTGGAGAAGTTCCAGTACCTGAAGGGAGCGGTTTCAGGTACTGCTTCAGAACTGATCTCGAACCTTCCTCCAGTGGGAGATTCATTTGAGACAGCTTTTAGACTGCTCACCACTCGTTTTGAGTGTAAACGATTAATTGTCAACTCCTATTTAGAGCGAGTTTTCAAATTGACGCCGATGACTAAGCGTAGCTCAGTGTCATTGTTGAAGCTGGTAAGCATAGCAAATGAGACAGCTCAGGCACTGCTCACTGTGACCGCTCAGGACTGCTCAAATTGTGTGATGGTACATCTGTTCACACGACTCCTGGACTCTGATACAAGAGAACAGTGGGAGCACACAATCAGTGACTCCCAAGAGTATCCCACTCTGGAGCAGCTCACCACCTTCCTGACCACACGCGCTCGTGCACTGGAAAATATTGAGAATACAGCTCAAGCCCCTGACGCTGTGAAAAGCAAGCCTCAATCAGCCACCTCTACCAAGGCTCCAGTGACACGGGCAGTCGTGCATAAGGCAACGCCAAATCAGCCAGCTCACTTTCAACGAGTTAGGGAGCCGACTCATCTTTGCGACCTGTGCTCTCAACCGCATTTTGTGGTGAAATGCGAAAGGTTTCGAGAGAGCTCAGTGGCCAAACGCATGGCCTTGGTGCGAGAGAAGCACTTGTGCTTTGTATGCCTAGGTCGGCATAATTTCGGGAAGTGTCGCTCTTCTCTTAGTTGCAAGACGTACAAGGGCAAGCACCACACAATGCTGCATGGTGGTGATTTATCTGTCCTATTTGGTAGCTCCTTCCACCACAAGGAGCATCAGAGTGAGACCGCTCAGTCTTCTGCCTCTACAGGCACATCGTCCGCTCATTGAGACAGGGGTGCAATCCCAAAGAAGGCCGCTCATGGAGCGCACCACACAACATTGCTAGCCACGGCTCTAGCAACTGTCTACTCCTCCACGTCTGCTCATCAGGTGCGCATGCTCATTGATCAAGGCTCTGAAATCACCCTTGTATCAGAAAGACTTGCTCAGCAGCTTAATATTCCAAGAGAACGCTCAAAGTTGGATATCATGGGAGTTGGAAACAAGTGTACAGCACAGACCCGAGGCATGGTCACGCTTACTCTCCACTCCAATCTGAGACTGCTCACGGCCACAATAAAGGCCCACATTTTGAAGACATTGACAACTACATTACCAACATTAGAGATTTCTCAGCATGTTGATTGGCCTCATCTTGAGAAATTGGCTTTGGCCGATCCTGAATTTCTCGTTCCAAGGGCAGTTGATATCATCCTAGGAGCAGATTATTATGGACTTGTCATCAAACCAAATATCATCAGGTTAAATGACACAGCTCCTATTGCTCAACTTTCCATCTTTGGTTGGCTAGTAATTGGCCCAGTTTTCTTAACATCGTCTGCTGTCAGACGATTTTATCATGTCAGTATGCAACGACATGACCACCATCTTGATGAAATGTTGGCTCGATTTTGGGTTCAAGAAGAGGCTCCTACCATCCAGAGCACTCTGCTCACTCCTGATGATCAGGAGTGTGAAGAGCACTTTAAATCAACCCATACGAGAGATTCATTAGGGAGATACACTGTACGTATCCCACTTAAGTTGTCAACAAATGTTCTGGGCAGCTCATATGAGACAGCTCGCAAGTGTGTTCAGCGTCTCACGAGACGGTTTCTCAAGAATCCAGACTATAAGATCAAATATGTCAAGTTCATGCAGGAGTATGAAAATCTGAATCACATGGTGGAAATACCAAACGACTCAATAAGTAGTCCGGTGCAATATTATTTGCCCCACCATGGTGTTCTCAAACCTGACAGCTCGACTATTAACTTCGAGTTGTTTTTAATGGATCCTGCACAAGCTCATCAGGCTTTTCAGTAAATGATATAATGCACACAGGTGCCAACCTGTTGTTGAATATCATGGATGTTCTCCTGTGGATTCGGACTCATCGCCACATATTCTCTACCGATATTACTAAGATGTACCGTCAGATTAGAGTACATCCAGATGATTGGGACTTACAACGAATATTGTGGATCGATGAGAAACTTAGTGAGAAACATTATCACCTCACCACTGTCACCTATGAAACAAAGGCAGCTCCATTTCTGGCAGTGCGTACACTACAGCAATTAGCTGAAGATGAAGGTCATCGTTTTCCACTGGCTGTGCCATCTATCACTCGTGGGAGATACGTAGATGATATCTTTGGTGGTGCAGACTCAGTGGACAAACTTACTGAAGTGGCAATTCAAGTCCAACAATTGTGTCAGTCAGCAGGCTTTCCTCTGGCAAAGTGGCACACTACTTATCCCAAGCTGCTCGAAATAGTCTCATCACAGGAGCAAGCCAACTCCGAAATAGCCTTCGCGGATTGCGATACCAAAATTCTCGGACTATCATGGTCACCTCAACAAGACGTGTTTCAGTTCTCGTCTATGTCAGAACCGCATCATGCCCTAATTACGAAACGCCAGATCCTCTCACAAGTAGCGACCATTTTTGATCCTCTAGGCTTTGCCTCACCTGTAGTAATCAAGGCAAAGATATTGCTACAGGAATTATGGTTACTCAAAGTAAATTGGGATGAACCATTGTCAGCTCATGTCGTCTCAAAGTGGAAAGACATCAGAGAAGATCTTATATGCCTGGCCAGGCTTACCATTCCACGGTGGTTCAATACGTATTCAAATTCGCGGGTTGAATTGCATGGGTTCTCTGATGCCTCCCAGTTAGCCATGGCAGCGGTAATTTACATTACCGTTCACACACCGTCCACAAGCATCGTGACGTCACTAGTCTGCTCAAAAACAAAGGTTGCACCATTGAAGAGACTAACCATCCCGAGGTTAGAGCTCTCCGCAGCGCTGCTATTAGCCAAGCTCATGTCTTATGTCCAAGCTACTTTAAAAAGGGACATTTCAAATACATTTTTGTGGACGGATTCTCAAGTAGTTCTCACATGGATCAAGTCTTATCCGTCTCGCTGGAAAGACTTTGTTAGCAATAGAGTTGCACAAATACAGGACCTTACTGAGAACGCTCATTGGAGGCATACTCCAGGCACAGCCAATCCAGCTGACTGTGCATCTCGCGGCGTTTCTACAGACCAGCTCAAAGATCATGAGCTCTGGTGGACGGGACCACCTTGGCTCACTAAACCTGAACACTGGCCACCTCAAACATTGACACCAGACGAGTCAAGTGCCCTAGAAGCTCGTCCTGGTGTGGCACTTGTGACAACTCAACAGTTCAAGAACTATGATTGGGACCTTATCTATAGATACTCGTCGTTCATGAAGCTGCTTCGAATCACGGCCCTGATTCACAGGCTTAGCTTAAATGCAAGGGCATCGATCACAAAACAACCGAGTCCGCTCATTCAGTCTGACATTGAATGGTCCAGACAGTTCTGGATCATGGCTACACAAGCCACATATTTCTCAGAGGAATTGAAGGTTCTCAAGAAACAATCTCAGTTACCTTCAAGCCACCCATTGAGCCGATTGACGGCCTTCATAGATCATCAAGGCATCATCAGAGTGGGTGGACGGCTCAACAATTCAGACCTTACATATGAGACGAAGCATCCAGCAATTTTGCCACGTAGGTCAAGATTGTCTGAGCTCATTATCGATTTTTCACACAAACACACCTTGCATGGAGGAACCCAAGTGACGCTCGCTCACATTAGACAATGCTACTGGATTCTTGGAGGAAGAGCCCCAGTTAAAGCTCATGTGCTTCGGTGTGTGGTTTGCGCTCGACAAAGGGGGATCCGTGCCCATCAAATGATGGGCCAACTACCTCTGGTTCGAGTGCAGCCATCCCGGGCATTTGCTCACACAGGCATAGATTATGCCGGACCGCTCACCTTGAAAACTTGGAAAGGGCGAGGCGCCAAGACTCACAAGGGTTGGATATGTGTGTTTGTATGCCTAACTACATCAGCTGTTCATCTTGAAGTCGTCTCAGACTACTCAACTGAGGGATTCATAGCTACCTATAGAAGGTTTACTTCACGAAGAGGTATTCCTACTTCCTTGTACTCTGATTGTGGAACAAACTTTGTCGGGGCAGATACATCTCTTCGCAAGTTGTTTACACAGAGTACACAGGAACACAAAAGGCTTATTGCACTGCTCATGGAAGACCGCTCAACCTGGCACTTTAATCCTCCTGCCGCACCCCACATGGGTGGAAAATGGGAGGCTGTGGTAAAGTCCATCAAATACCACATCAGACGTACAGTAGCAGAGACGCCTCTAACTTATGAGGAGTTGACGACTCTGTTGAGCCAGATTGAAGCTGTTCTCAACTCAAGACCCTTAGAACCTCTCAGTGACGACTCTCAGGACCTCTCAGCACTGACTCCAGGGCACTTTCTTATTGGCACTGCTTTAAATGCCGTTCCAGAACCATCCTTGCTGGACATCTCAACCTCTAGACTTTCTCGATGGCAATTCGTCCAGCAACGTGTTCATCAGTTCTGGGCTCAGTGGTCAGCTCACTACCTCCAAAGGTTGCAAGCCATCTCAAAATGGCATCACCCTAACAACACTATAAAACTAGGCTCATTAGTGTTGATTTCTGATGAGAGGTTTCCTCCCTGTAAATGGCCTCTCGCTAGGGTGATGTCACTGATACCCGGCAAGGATGGGCTCACAAGGGTGGCCGAGTTAAAAACCGCCACCACAACACTAGTGAGACCGATCACCAAGCTCATTCTCCTACCAGTCAGCTCTCATACAGAACCCATCATTAAAGATCATCAACAGGGTTGCTGATGGCGGGGGGAATGTTTGGGAAATAATTCCCAGAGTGACCAGTGTGGTGGCAGCACCACCTGGACACCGATCGCTCAAGCCAGGTGGCAGCATGACTTCGTCGTGTGACGTAACGGTCATGCGCACTGGCTAAAATCGGCCTCGTGTCGCGGCAGCGCACGGAAATCGGCCATTATAGTTTCGTTGCCTGAGTCTACTGGTCGTATAGTATAGCTCAGCGTTTACGCACGCGCTGAAAGGCATTTTGGAATACATCGACATTGGTTACTGCTCATCGTTAGAATATAACAGGCAAGTCAGCTCAATTATTATTAGTCTGCTCATCATGTATATTCAATAATAATATATATGAAATAAAGTGAGACAGCTCGAGAGCAACACAATTCTCTCATTACCTTGCTGCCAAGACTTTTCACACGTTTGGATGTTTCTCAAACAGTATCTTCTTTACCTGTACCTGCGACGCAGCGATAGCGGGGGGCGAGGCCGGGAAGCACAAGTGCGACGACGTCCAACGTGTCCAGGCACAGTAATAACACACGTTGCACTATATACGTGTACAAATCACTGTACACGTATAATATATGGATAGTATACGTAAAGTATACTATCAAAATTACAGTAACTATAATAACTACTACTTACTACTACTAAAAAACAAAGAGCCGCGAACAAAATATAAAAACTTTTGAACAGCTGCTCCTCGTATGAGATGTGCTCTCGATACAATCGAAAGCACGAATGATCTCAAGCTCACGCAACGATTCCGAAGAAAGCAAAGAAAACAGTCTTTGTTTCGAAAGGAAAACGTTGAAGTGTTTCTCGTCGTGTGACGTCACTTCTCAAGTATGTACAAGGCAGGCCATCTTCTATGACAATGTATTAGAATGTCGAATGGTTGCAATAATTTTCCACCGGTGTGGAAAAAGAAAATGTCGAGAACAAATTTTAGAAATTTTATACGATTAGCCAACTGATTTACCTGTACCTGCTTCGAATGAATTGGAAAATATGGCTAAAATTCCGATTCGTTGCGAAAATCGTTCGCAGTAACGCAGTCGCAAAAGTAAGTATTGCTAAATCTTGATATCGATTGTTAATGCGTTAAACCACTGTAGTGAAGCACATTATTAAACGTTTACGGGAATATGCGCGAGATGTTGCAAGCGTTGCAAGCGACATAATTAGGCGGTAATAATTAATCATTACGTGAAAACCAGAAAGGCTGTGAGTTCAATTTAATTCGTAAGTCATAGGGGAATGTTTGCCGAAGGTATTAGCGTGAAGTTTTCTCTAATTGTCTGATTTTGAAGGGATGTAAATGTATTTGTCGGCAACGTGCGCACGGTATTTTGCCGCCGAGCAGCCATAGTTCGCGCGCCTCGACTCGCCAGTGCCGTAGCTACGCGTTACCGACTCCGACAGTACCCTATGCAATGGGCACCTACTTTCCATGTGTTTAATGATTAATTTTTTTCATTCATTCGACAAGGACTCGTTAGATGCCGATTCCGGAATTACAACGAATCGTTACAATCTGATTTTATCTTTTTAGATATTTATAGTTAAATACTTTTAACAGGTGGTTCTTGAGGGTACTTCCAGATTCTTTGCAAAAATATTTATTGAATCCATGGTAGTGACATTCCTTCATTTTTCAAGAATGTATAAAAACAATTTATCGTGAAACACGTGGAAAGTAGGTGCCTCTCGCATAGGGTACTGTCGGTGTCGGTAACGCGTAGCTACGGCACTGACGAGTCCAGATAGGCGAACAACATGGCCGCGCGGCGGCAAAGTACCGTGTTGCCGACAAATACATTTACATCCGTTAAAAATCAAGCAATCAAAGAAAAGTACACACTAGTGTGTTCGGGAGACTTTCCACTACGACTTAATACTAAATTGAACGTCCTGGCGTTAATAAATGCAACGCGATAATTCGTTTTCGTGAAAATCGCCTGATTCTTTTTTTACAAAACTCGTGTATTCAAACACAGAGTTCAACTTGAATCAAAAACTTGAATCAACAGGCCGATGATGCAGTTTTGAAAATAGGCTTCAATTCGTCCTGTGACATATTTTACGGTAACAAAGCTTGGAGAATTTTTGACAGAAGGGTCTGTTTTCCACGTTGCCATTACGGTTGCGACGCCACGTGCTCGCCAATGCACGAGTGAAACGATACAATAGAGCAGGGCCGGCGCGACATTTTGCGGGCCCAGAATACACATTCAAATCGTTTGCGCAACTTTCATGACGAGGAATTATTTATTATGAGCACAAAGGGAGGTTACATATTTTTTGCAACGTGAATGTTAGATGATGTTTCTCGCTTTTTTCGCCGCAAAATATTTAATTACGTCATCAAAATTGATTGAGTTTGCTGCTTCCCTTTATATTTATAGTTAAATACTTTTAACAGACGGTTCCTGAGGGTACTTCCAGATTCTTTGCAAAAATATTTATTGGATCCATGGTAGTGAGATTCCTTTATTTTTCAAGAATGTATAAAAACAATTGATCGTGAAACACGTGGAAAGTAGGTGCCTCTCGCATAGGGTACTGTCGGTGTCGGTAACGCGTAGCTACGGCACTGACGAGTCCAGATAGGCGAACAACATGGCCGCGCGGCGGCAAAGTACCGTGTTGCCGACAAATACATTTACATCCGTTCAAAATCAAGCAATCAAAGAAAAGTACACACTAGTGTGTTCGGGAGACTTTCCACTACGACTTAATACTAAATGGAACGTCCTGGCGTTAATAAATGCAACGCGATAATTCGTTTTCGTGAAAATCGCCCGATTTTTTTTTTTACAATACTCGTGTATTCAAACACAGAGGTCAACTTGAATCAGATGCGTACTACTGTACACACTTCTGTACACTTCTCCGAATTTTCCGAATTCCGATTAAGTAAAGTTCATTTATTCAAACAAAACTAACAATTTACGATTCCTTTCCATTCAAATTTTCTACTTCCTCGATACCGGTCACTCCCGTTGACTGTCCCCAGTCGAACCACCCTTCCTCGGGTTCAAATTTTACAAATTCGATCCCGATCCTTAACAAGGCCGATGATGCAGTTTTGAAAATAGGCTTCAATTCGTCCTGTGATATATTTTACGATAACAAAGCTAGGAGAATTTTTGTCAGAAGGGTCTGTTTTCCACGTTGTCCTTACGGTTGCGACGCCACGTGCTCGCCAATGCACGAGTGAAACGATACAATAGAGCAGGGCCGGCGCGACATTTTGCGGGCCCAGAATACACATTCAAATCGTTTGCGCAACTTTCATGACGAGGAATTATTTATTATGAGCACAAAGGGAGGTTACATAATTTTTGCAACGTGAAAGTTAGATGATGTTTCTCGCTTTTTTCGCCGCAAAATATTTAATTACCTCATCAAAATTGATTGAGTTTGCTGCTTCCCTTTCTATTGACAGAATGGCGAGAAATCGGTCTTGGCTTATTGATGATCGAAAATAATCTGCTATTAGTTTGGAACGTGCGATACTACGTTCAGCTGAAGCCACTGTTACTGGCGTAGTTAACGTTATTTGTAGGATCTTGCAAATTGTCTGATGAGCTTTCCCAGATCGCGGGGCCGGGTCCAGGCGAACGCGCAGAACCCGCGTCGCGTCGGCCCTGCGACAGAGTCGTAGGGACCACCATGCTTTGTTCATCCCAAACTGTTTACAGATTCGAAACCTCTTAAGACATTCCAGTCCTGCGGAGTCATATGACTGCTTTCCAAACTTCCTATCTGCGAACCGTGTTCGACGTGATTTCAAGCAGAAGAATAATTAAATTGTACGAACAGTCTCATGGGACCAAATTCGTCGTCCATCGCTAACTTTTCCACGTGCAGATATCAACACGTTGGCGAGGTTCTTCTGATTAAAATGATACCAAACGTGTCACAATTAGAATCATTTAAAATTTATTAGAATTATGTAAAAACCGGGTAATGTTATAGTGTTTGGTACCATTTTAACCAGAAGAACGTCACGAATATGTTAATAAAACTTTCGTGAATAAAAATACAGATACGATACTCGAAATTCATTTACGACCGCGAGGGCAGAATCTAGAATTCGAACCAATGTTGCCAAGTACGAAAACCCCTTAGACTTGGCAACGTCGTCAACGTGTGGGCTTTTAAACCAACTTCAAGAATGGCGGAGGCGTGTATTGCCATCTTCTGAATTTTCGATACACTCTTAGTCACAATAATTTTCATTTTTCTTCAAGGAGGCGCTGTAAATCCCCGGAAATTTCAACGCGTCGGTAATTCAGTGTCGTGACACGGACCCCCATAGGGTGCAAGGGGTATCCTATCTCTCGTTTCTGCGAAAACTATCGGGTAAGTGCCGGTGGCTCCGCGGTGGTGGCATACGCAAATCATTGGGCCAGCTCCGGTGGCTCCACGTTGGTGCCATGCGAAACTATCGGGCAAGTGCCGGTGGCTCCACGTTGGTGTCATGCGGAAATTATCGCGTAAGCGCCGATAACTCTATTATGGTATTAAAAACTGTAGAACGAAAGTTAATATTGCGTGTTCTACCGGCGCGACACGAAAAAATCTAGATTAGACGTGCGGACGGCTGTGTTAATAATTCTGTAGACTGTGACATCGAAAACCGATTAACAGGCTAGCGGTCGATAAGCATTACGACGGCAGATTTTGACGTAACACATTTTTAACGAAACATATTAAAGTATTCAAAACACTGAATTCCATTATGTTAAAGCAATATTATTTACTTATTAATATTCTGCTTCAAATTGTTAGGGCACATTCACGTACGTCTGTTTCACGTAAGATTCATTTCAATTTTGATCGATAAAATTTCCCGACCTCCTACACACGCCTCTCGTGGTAGTGATCCAAAATAGGTTAATCGTAATAGGTAATCTAGATTATCACTGTAGGCCTACATTACCATAAGCAGCAGGCGAAATTTGATCCGGACACGCCCATTGGCGCCGACACTACCAGCCTAGAAATGTAAGTCCAGCGCTCATTGGCGCCAGCACTACCAGAGTTGCAAAATCCGGCGCCCATTGGCGCCTACAGTAAATAAAGGGTCAATGAAACACATCATCTTAGAAATGCATGCATATTTTTTGTAATATTATATCACAATTTAAGCTACGACTATTTACGTGGAAAAATTAACGATTGCATCGTCAGGTAATAACAGAAATAAATAAGAAGTAAGTGTGACAATCGTTATAGACGTTTCTTAATCCTGCGTACTATTGTGGAAAATTATTTTCGACGCAGAAAACACGACCGTACAGCCCACTTTACATCCGCACACCATCTTATCGCAGTCTCATGGACGAGGACATTGTATATATTGGACATTCGATACTTCACAAAGAAGGACCGTTGACTCTGACGTCAGTTTCGAACGTCTGACGAGCCAATAGGAACAAAGGAAGAATTCAGTCTTCCGTCCAACTCGCCTGCGAACGCTTCTATTCAATTCGTACATAAAAGTTTCGTGATATTATTAGCTATTTCTCGCGATTTCGCGTAGGCGCGCCCTTTCTGGATTACAGTGTACACACAGTGTTTGTGAGACGTGCATACAGTGTTTGTGAAGTGTACGTGCAGTGTCCGTAATTAATGCATACGCGAACAACCCCTTCCACCGCCGCTGAACGTTGGGTCCGCACGGTCTGGAAGACACAGGATATACAGGATTTACAACCGCGCGATGGAGGATGATAGTAAAAGCTGGTTAATGGGGAGGGTACAAATTTTATTATAATAGAATTACGCGTTTTTAAGCCCCTTCTTCGCCCCCCACCCCTAGCCGCGGTCGTCTGAAAATACCGACATTACCGACCCAGATAGGGCCCGCCATGTTTTTTCGCGTTCTCTCTCGCGCACACACACTATTTTTCATCCTCGTCTATGACGCGATAAAGAAGCGAGCGATCCGGGAGGGGATAATTTTCAGCAAATCATGCGTAATAATTATTGTCGGGTACTTTACATTTGAGACCACAAATAAAATGTGTATAATGGAATTCTACTAGTTGTATCTGCAGTTCGTATAATTTAAACAATTTCAAAAATTTCGGAATTACCATTTATCGATTTGCAAAATTATCTACTTCCCATCGCATTGAGGTACAAACGATAATATTGAAGGTACAAACGATAGGGAACTATCCTTAAGAGAACCGCGTTGGAAAATTGAAAAAATATTAATAAACAAAAAAGTTATTAACTGTTAAATGTCCGGAAACACCGATTTCGCTCTAACTTCTACTTTATTTCGCTCTAACTCCTATTTCTTTAGGGTACAAACGAAGATATTGAAGGTACAAACGATAGGGAACGATTCTTGAAAGATCCGCGTTGGAATATTGAAAAAATATTAATAAACAAAAAAGTTATTAACTGCTAAATGTCCGGAAACATCGATTTCACTCTAACTTCTACTTTATTTCGCTATAACTCCTATTCCTTTAGGGTACAAACGAAAATATTGAAGGTACAAACGATAGGGAACTATCCTTAAGAAATTCGCGTTGGAAAATTGAAAAAATATTAATAAACAGAAAAGTTATTAACTGTTAAATGTGCGGAAACATTGATCTTTCTCTAACTCCTATTCCTTTAAGGTACAAACGAAAATTTCGATGGTACAATCAAGTACAAACGATGCTGGATCAATCCCCGTTTACAGATTTGAAATATCTTGAAAAATAGAAAAGTTACCCCTTGACGAAATTTGAAAATTCCGTATTTGCACCCCCTTCCAGGTACAAACGAAACGAAAAGTGGTACAATCAAGTACAAACGATGCTGAATCATTGCCCGTTTACAGAATCCAGATATCTTGAAAAATAGAAAAGTTACCCCTTGGCGAATTTTGAAAATTCCGTACTTCCACCCCCTTTGAGATTAAAAAAAAATGAAAAGTGGTACAAACGGGTACAAACGACAAGGAATCAAACCCCGTTTACAGAATTCAAATATCTCAAAGTGGGGTGCTGGCCATTTTTTGACCCCATTTTTTTTTCGGAAACCGTAAGGGTACAAACGAAAAAAAAGGCGGTACAAACGGGTACAAACGATGCTAAAACAGACCCCGTCGAGAAAATAAAAAAATTTTAAAGTCGGGTGCCAAGTTCACATAGGTGACGACATCACCCCCCAGGAAGATGCCGCCGCCCGCCCAGAAGATGAACCCGAACCACCCCCGACGCAATCCGAGACATACGACGAGGATACCCCCGCCGCCAGCCCCAGACCACGCCAAGTGCAGCCCAAGCCCACCCCCAAGGCAAACGAGAGCACCCCCCCAGGAAAATGCAGCCGCCCACCCAGAAGATGAACCAGACCCACCCCCGACGCAACCCAAGACCCACAACGAAGACGCCCCCGCCGCCAGCCCCAGGACACGCCAAGCGCAGCCCAAGCCCACCCCCAAGGCAAACGACAGCACCCCCCCAGGAAGATGCCGCCGCCCGCCCAGAAGATGAAACCGAACCACCCCCGACGCAATCCGAGACATACGACGAGGATACCCCCGCCGCCAGCCCCAGACCACGCCAAGTGCAGCCCAAGCCCACCCCCAAGGCAAACGACAACACCCCCCCAGGAAAATGCCGCCACCCACCCCGAATATGAACCCGAACCACCCCCATTGCAATCCAAGACCAACGACGAGGACACCCCCGCCGCCAGCCCCAGATCACGCCAAGCGCAGCCTCAGCCCACCCCCAAGGCAAACGACAGCACCCCCCAGGAAAATGCCGCCACCCACCACGAACATGAACCCGAACCACCCCCGACGCAATCCGAGGCATACGACGAGGACACCCCCGCCGCCAGCCCCAGACCACGCCAAGTGCAGCCCAAGCCCACCCCCAAGGCAAACGACAACACCCCCCCAGGAAAATGCCGCCACCCACCCCGAATATGAACCCGAACCACCCCCATTGCAATCCAAGACCAACGACGAGGACACCCCCGCCGCCAGCCCCAGATCACGCCAAGCGCAGCCTCAGCCCACCCCCAAGGCAAACGACAGCACCCCCCAGGAAAATGCCGCCACCCACCACGAACATGAACCCGAACCACCCCCGACGCAATCCGAGGCATACGACGAGGACACCCCCGCCGCCAGCCCCAGACCACGCCAAGTGCAGCGCAAGCCCACCCCCAAGGCGGATGACAGCATCTCCCCAAGAAGCGACCCAAGCAAAAGCCCCCCGCCCCCCCCCCAAGGCAATCCGAATCCACAACAGGTAATAGCATGCCCCATCTAGAAAAACCCAACCCCGGACAGGAACAACCCGCCCGCGGCCGGCACCGGAAGCCGGCAACAGAACCAACCAACAGAGCGCACCCGACCCAAGCACAGAGACACACCGAGCCCCCCCCCCCCCAAGAGCACCCCACGAGCCCACACACGGCCGGCGCGGGCACCCCGCGACACCCCGCACTTAGCTTACACTTTCATACTTGTTAGTCTATATTATCGTAATCGATGAAGGCATTCGCTATCTCTATTGACGATCTCAATGCGATCATTGAGATCGTCAATGAGTCGTGTTTCTTAAGTCTAAGTTCCTTTAGATTTTTAATTGTGTCTAGAGGCATCGCACCCCTTGGCCCTACAACTATTGGCAGTACCTTCGCAACTGTACATCCGGTTCGTAACCTAATATATTCCGCGGTTTCTCTATATTTATTAATTTTTTCCCTTGCGGCACGTTCCAGGCTCGCTCGATCCTCGTAGCGGACTGTAACGTCGACTACGAAGAGCCTTTCCTGGTCTTTAATGACCAGGTCCGGTTTTTTGAGTTCACTTAGAACGTTGACCGTGGGTTCCGGAAATACAGTGCAAGTTCTGCTTAATTTCTCCGCAATCAAGTTTTTTATTTCATCATGCCTTTTAATTCTCCATGGCTTAAAATGAATGCAACCCCCGATTATATGCCCCAAAGTTTCAGGCTGGGTGCGACACCTATAACACATATAGGTGCGACACCTATAATTACATCTACACGCTCATCCGCCCTTCTAAGAGTCGTTTTACTTCCAAACGTATTGGACCTTAATTTTAATGCGTCTATAAACCTTGAAGGTTTTAAAAGGCCGGGCTGTCGCAACCACTGATTTCCTATGCAGTCCCGTCGAAAGTCTTCTACTCCTTGACCCTGTGAGATGAGCTGCTGCCACCTGTCGGTCTCGGTTTTCCTAAGTCGCTTCTTCGCTTCTTCTAAATCTGGCAGTGCGGAGGGCCAATTTATACGCAGCGAGTTGGCGTACATTTTTAGTCGCTTCTGTACTGTGCTGTCCTTTATTGTTTCGCGAAGCACCGGATCCACCGAGTTTCCAGCCTTTATGGCATGTTTCAGAACCGCTAATTTAACTATATACTCCAGTCGAGGAAATCCCAGGCCCCCGTGCGACTTTGCCGTGTAGATTAATCCATCCGTAGTGGAGGGTGTGAGATGCAGCATCTTCTTGATCTCCTGCCTAATCGAGTTGTCTAATCTTTCCAACGTCGATCCGTGCGGCGAACATGCCGTGTAGATAGTGCGGCAATATGAAGCTTTGTATAAGGTCCGATTTCTGATGCGGTTTCAGCTTCATCCTGCCCACATTCTTCACTGCTTGAATGATCAATGGACATTCACCTCCTCGTACCAGATCAGTCCATGGCTGTATTCCGGCGCCGAGGTACGTCAAGATCTGGTCGGGGTGAGCAACAGGGATATTCTCTTCTTTTAATTGAATCCCAGGATCCTTCATGAACCACGTTTTACTCTTCTTCACTATCTCAAACACTGAACATTTATTAGCTGCCAGGCTCATGCCCAACCCCTCGAGGTATTTATTCAACATTCGCAATTGTTCACTTGCAGTTTCTGAATTTTTAGCTAATAGTATTATATCGTCCGCGAATGCCAACACTGATAAGTTAGAGTTACCAATTTCAATCCCAAATGTTTCACAGTTTATCTTGTCTATAATAGGTTCGATCACTAAGTTAAACAGTAATGGAGAGAGCGGATCTCCTTGTTTAACTCCCCGGTTTAACTTAATTTCCACACTTTGCATTCCACCCGCACTCACTACTGTTTTGCAACCGTCATACATGTTTGTTATAAACTTGGCCATTATTTTATGTGTTCTTTTCCGCAGTAAACTTGGTTCCAACGCTGAGTGAGGTACAGTATCAAACGCTTTGGACACGTCCACTACTGTAACGACACCACCGCTCTCTTGTTTCATCCATGATATCGGCCTGTCTAACAGAGCTACATTATTTTTGCATCCGTTTTCAGCAACGAATCCTTTCTGCCTTTCGGACTGAGTTATGAACTTCCGCAGTCTGTTGTCTATTACACCCGAGAACACCCTCGCAATGATTGACCCGATCGTAATTGGCCTCCAATTCTTCGGATCATTTAAGTCCTTTCCCGGCTTCGGTAGTAACGTTGTTCTATTGGTTTTCCACTGCGTAGGGTACTGCCCCGATAATAGTAGAATATTGAAGAGTCCTGTGAGAACTTCCACTACGCCATTCAACTTTAGGTGTATCTTCTTAATCTGATCTGGGCCCGCCGCCGTTTTGTTCTTTATCCTCGCTATTCGTAAGCGAACCTCTTCTACCGAAAAAGGAGCGCAGGCTTCAGATAGCTGAACTGGTTGAATTTCGTCACTGCAGGGCTCTATTTCTGGCCCCTTCGTTCCCCACAGAGTACTATACAGCTGCTGAATATCGGGGGCGGCCGGTGGTTCCTTCCGCATCTCAATACTAGAGAAATCTCCTGTCACTGCCACTTCTGCCAATTTCCTCGGGCACTTATCATATAAGTCCTGGCATCTTGCAAAGCCGTAACGTGCACGCGCACTGTGATTATTTTTTCCAGTTCTTCCAAACTTCTTCTTCTTTGCTGCACATACACCTCTGCTTGACACATTGATATCATCTGATCCTTCTTGTATTAGTCGTGGGATTAGGGTGTTATTCACAAAATTGTCAATTATGTTTAACGTTTCGGAGCTAGAATATGACTCTTCTAGAATTTTTCTAAGTTCCGATTCACATGATTTAAATGCACTATTATCCGGCACCACTGGCACCGCAACACCCGCTACAAACAATTCACGCCACCCTATGATATCTAAACTGCTCGCTCGCCACACTTCCTCATGTTGTCTTTGAGTGTCCTCCCTTTGAACGTCCACTGACCCATCGTTTGAGCCCAAAGGTGAACTACACAAAATACTAGAGCACTGTCCTGCATTCACAACTACATTTACCACACTTGGAGTTTCGCCGTTTGAACTATGGCTTCCAACGTCCACATTGTTAACCGCCGTTCTTTCCAACGTTGTCAATGTTCTCCTCTTGTCACTTATTTGTTTTAAGGATTTTCCGGGTAAGTGTCTCTTGATTTTCACGTTCGGGAATCTTTCATTCTTATACCGCTCATTTAACATCTTCAGTAATTCCACTTCTTGGTCACTCCACAAATAATTTCGACGGCCCGGCCGTCCTGGTGACCTCTCCAATTGCTCTCTTCTTTTATTGTTCCTTAACGCGGGATGCTTATGCCTCTCGTGCATTGCTAATCCACGTGCAGTATCAAATGAGTTTCCACAACGTTCACAAGCATGTGCCTTCAATTGCGGCTCCTGTCTACCCCTGCACTTGGGAATATGACAGGCGCACTTATGTGCACTTGGGAAAGTTTTCCCACAGAACCGACACTCCCACTTAACACTAGTTTCACTATGTTCTTCGATTAAATGTTTTTTAATGTCTTTAACAACTAGAAATCCGATTCGCCTATTCACTAACCGACACGCAGGACAGTACTCAACTACACCGCTGAACGGTAAACTAATCACTAACTCCTGTCCGTTGTCCATCTCGTTGTCCAGGGATGCGCCAAGGTCATCACCAAAAGGTTCCCCTACCGGTGCGGACAAGTCCGCCACAGAATCCCGGGAACCGTGGAATTCCGTGTTTAAATCGCCTTCCCACGTCGCCATGTTTCACACCGCTGAGCACGACCCCGAGCGATGTTTACTCGACGACCGC